>JAVJGI010000014.1:35313832-35408036 GCA_035590275.1 Ibycter americanus
AGCTTGGGTCACCTGTCCTGGCTGTGTCCCCTCCCAATTTCCTATGCCCCCCTCAGCCCTCTGGCTGGCAGGGCCCAGGAAACCGAAAAGTCCTTGATTTAGTATAAACTTCACCCAGCAACAACTAAAAACGTCAGTGTCCTATCAACATTGTTCTCACATTGTAGCCACAACACAACACTGTACTAGTTACTAAGAAGAAAATTAACTGTAATCCAGCTGAAACCAGGACACCCTCATACACCATGCTAGTCTCTTCATCATAGAAGTTTATCAAGTTAGTCAAGCGTGACTTCCCCCCTGTTAAAGCTTTGCTAACTACTCCTGATGATTGCCCTGCCCTTCATGTGCCTGGAAGTGGTTTCCAGGATTAGCTGCTGCATCACCTTCACAGGCTTATAACAAGACTATTTTGAAGAAAAAAAAAAAACTGGCATTTTGAGTGACTACTGGTTAGAAGTCTCAGAATGTTGTCTCTGACTCCAACAGTGATGTTTTTCTTGCGGGGAGGAAGATGTAAGACAGCTAAATTATCTATATATCAGTTTCTATGTCCAAGGCATGTAGCTAGCTAGAAATACTGGCAGATACATAGGGCTTCATTGGTCACTCAATTTACAGTGAAACCAAAAAAAAATCCTTCATGTAACATAAGCATTTCAGAGCCCTTCTCTTGATGCCGAATCACTTAGAATGAAGCTGATTTTGATTCCAACACTTGCTTGTTTATTGATAACTACATGTTGCATACTCCTTCTGGCTTAAAATATGCGAAAGTCTTCGGTTAAATAGGAAGTTTTGAGTATTTGGAAACATAAAAATCATATTAAAATATTTTGCATACCGTGCTTTTTACTAATGAAATCTAAAAATTCAAAATGGAAGTATTTATCTTGTCCATAATGCCTAACCCTAAAGGCAATGAATCATCTGAAAGGGAGAATGTTTTGCAGAGCTGTTTTCATATGAAAATTTAAAACTGTTACTAGCAGAGTTATTTTTAAGGCACAATTTTCTAGTTCTAGTGCATATTTTATACTTTCAGTGTGTTCCATGCTTGAAGAGTTTAATGGCTGGTGAAATACTTTGCCCATACTAGGTTTCTCTACCCACTTTGTTATCTTCCTAGTCTTTCCATGTAAAAGGGAGACACTATATGATCTTAAAAGAAAAATAAATTGTTAATGGAAATAAAGTGCAAAAAGTGAAAAATATTCACTCTTCCCATATCCGAGAGCTCTCTTTTCAAAATGTGTTTTATGTGTAGAGAAAGGAGGAGTGAATGAATGTCTTCACACACATATACACTAGATCATAAAGGAGACTGGAATAATGGAGAAATAAATTGCTTTGGCATCTGTATTACAAACTAAGCATATGATTGTGCCATGAATGTAGTCTCTTATAAAGAATAACTTCCTGTATTGTCATAAAAGAGTACGATAGTCCATTAATATCCATTCACATCTCTGCCTTTCTGATGCAGCTACCCAAATGTGTTTGCAGGATTTTTGAGTAACCCTGTTAAAGAGGATAGATACACTAAATAAAGACTTTCCAAAGGGAATTATATCCTATATTTGTTCCAAGTGTTCCAGGCACTTTCTTTCTGAAATGTATTGACCATTATCAGGGCAAGGTATTACAGGATATGGGCCAGTACACTGATCAGTGGCACTGATCTTCAAATTCTTGCAAATGTCAAGCAAAGCTGAAAGACATGTGATGTACTAGGCTTTTTTTTTTTCTTTCCTGTGAAAGACAAACACTCTCTATACACTGTCTCTCCTCACATTTTTATATCCCAGTTTTCACTTGGGTTTAGTCTCAACCCAATTAGATCATATTTCTTATTAAAGCAGGGATTTTTTTAACATATTTTGTAGAACTTGTTGAAAATTTAAAAGAAAAAACCCACACCCAAACAACAAAAACAACCAAAACAAGGACAACGTAAAAAACTATTGTTGCTAAATCGGTAGATACCAAATAAAGTATAATTATTGTATAATAACAAATAACACACAGTGTGTCAAGTAACTAAAAGTAAGAAAAAATACTTTCACCTGGTAAAATATACGTGTAGAGCCTATTGGAAATATGTGACTTGAATACTGAAACCTGTTGTGGTGGGCTGACCTTGGCTGGTTGCCAGATGCCCACCAAGCTACTTATTCACTCTCGCTCCTCAACAGGACAGGGGGAGAAAATAGAATCAAGATGCCCGTGGGTCGAGATACAGACAGAGAGATTGCCTACCACTTACTTTCATGGGCAAAAGGAACTCACCTTTGAAAACGAAAATATTTTTCATTTATCATCAACTAAAGTACATTCGGGTAATGAGAAACAAGAAAAAAACCTAAAACAAAACAGCATCTTTCCCCCAGCCCTTTTCTAGTCTCAGTTTCAGTCCTTATTTACTAACACCTCTACCTTCCCCCCATGAGCAGCACAGGGAGACTGAGAATAGCAGCTGTAGTCAACCCATCACAGTGGCTTTCTGCCGCTCCTTCCTTCTCCCACTTTTCTATTTCTCTGGTGTGGGGTCCTCCACAGGCTGCAGCATGGCTACCTGCTCCACTGTGGTCTCCTCCACGGGCTGCAGTGGAATCTGTGCTCTGGTACCTGGAGCACCTTCTCTCTCTCTTTCTTCTCTAACCTTAGTTTACACAGGGGCATGTCTCAAAACATTTTTTCTCTCACTCCTCACTGCCATGCAGTGTTTGCCCTTCCTTAAGTATGTTTTCCCCAAGATGCTTGGCTGTTGATTTCACAAGTGTCTTGCAGAGTGTCCTTTGAAACTGGCTGGAACTGGCCAGAACCAACTGTGTCTGGTCCCAGCCAGCAGCCTCTGGCCTCACAGAGGCTACCCCGGCTGACTCCCTGCTGCCAGTGCCTTGACATTGACACCCAATACACCAGCAACACTAACTTAAGGGATAGCTCCAGACAGCATAATAGTGACTTCAGAAAAACTGGATTGTGCCTCTATTATAGTTACCTTTCATGTAGTCATATATTCACTTTTTTAAAACCTTGGTTTTTTACTTAATATATCACAAATATTGTCATTACAGGACATCTCTTTTAAATAGGTAACCTATCTATTTCAGATCAGGTATCTTGGGAAGAGTATAGGGATGTTGCCCTGTTGTGTAGGGATGGGGTCAGGAAGGTCAAGGCACAGCTGGAGCTGAACTTGGCAAGGGACACAAAGAAGAATAAAAAAGACTTCTATAAGTATGTCTGCCAGAAAAGGAAGGTCAAAGACAGTGTTCCCCACCTGATGAGTGGCTGAGTGTGTTGCAGTTGTTCAACCCGAAGAAGAGAAGACTCCAGGGAGAGCTTATTGTGCCCTTTCAATACTTAAACACATCTTATAAGGCAGATGGCGACAGAATTTGTGGTAGGGCCTGTTGTGACTAGACAAGGAGTGATGGTTTTCAGCTAAAAGAGGGTAGGTTCAGAGTAGAGACAAGGAAGATGTTTTTCCTGTGAGGGTGGTGAAACACTGAAACAGGCTGCCCAGAGAGGTGGTAGATGTCTCATCACTGGAAACGTTCAATGTCAGGTTGGATGGGGCTCTGAGCAACTTGAACTAGTTGAAGTTGTCCCTTCTCACAGCAGGGGGGCTGGACTAGATGACTTTTAAAGGTCCCTTCCAACCCAAAACATTCTATGGTTCTATAACTCTAAACAGAACAACTAGAAAATGTTTTCCCAACAAAAAAAAATACAATTTTCATTTTCATATAAATAAAAGTAGATATTGAAATTAGTTACATATGACAAAAACATGTATGCTAAACTTTTAAATACAGTATTAACTTTTTTTTTTATTTTACAAAAATATCTTCAATGTGCTAAAGGAGTAGAAGATGAAGCATTAAATAATGAACAATGTGCATCAAACATGATACATTTTAGCTGGAACAATGTTTAAAAGCAGCTAGAATTTAATGTATCTTGAGAAACGAGTTGATATGCATCTAAACGTTACATAAAGAAAATGTAGTCAGCATCAACCTATGTTGATTTCACCTTGCTAATTGCATGTATCAGGTCATACCTTTCTTTATATGACAATCACTTTGAAAATATAAACCAGAAAAACACACACACACACAAAGAAAGAACGGTTTGTAAACCAGCAACCGAGTATCACCTTTTTGTTTCAAATATCAACAAGAGTATCAATTATATACAACTTATAGAGGGGTTTATTAGCACAAATTAAAAATAAATAGCTATATACAATTAAAGTAAATTATAAATATGAAATGGGGAAAAATCATGAAAAGTAGTATAGATATGAATCCACTCAATAAAGCAAAATCCTATTTGTGGTTTGGCATCCTACCTAATACATAGAAGCTTTTTAGCTTGTCCCTCTCTCCCAAAATCAAATGTCATATTGGCACATTTTGTAAATGTGGTGCATGCATGAATGTGCATATTTGGTATGCAGAGCATTAACATTTCCTTACAGTTATCGAGACCTTTGTCAATTTGGGGGATCACTGCACTCCTGATAGCTCCTACTAAGTTAAAATAATTTCCAGACCAGTATTTCGTGCTCAGTGCTTATACTATTTTCATTTGACTTCATTCTGTGCCAAAGCAAGTAATTTCCAAATTCTCATTCGAGGAAATAAAAAACCTGGAGATTTTATCAGAGAAACATAAGCAACAGTGACACTTCTAATGTTTTTCGATAATTTGGATATGGCTTTGATGAAACTGGCACTATTAGAAGGTATATAAGCTTGGAAAAGAGGAAGCCGTGATCCATGTCTTTTTCCTCATTCCTTTCTTGTAGTTAATTTGGTTTTGCTTGTTTGTTTGTTTGTTTGTTTGTTTGACTGTAGGGGTTGGCACATTTTCCATTCATTTTCACGTTTTCTTACATTCTCTTTTTCTTTTCCCTTTCTCTTGTCACTAGTTGTGAAGAGGTAAGAATTCAAATTGAGTGAGGCACTGGGATTTACTCTGCCCACTAATGTTGCTATTGCACAAATGGGCCCAAACTGGCACCAGATGTCCAGCCTTTTATGCGGTCTTACCAGAGTGCAGGTGGAGGTGCTTCCAGGGGGAAGCATCACGGGGTCCTTGTTTTAGATTCTGTGGGCTAAAAAGTTTAGTATCTGAGACTCCTAAAGTACCCGACACATCCACATGGAGCATGACACATCTGATCTGAAATTGATTTCAAATTGATCTTGTTTCAAATTGCAACAGTATAATGGAATCATAGAATCATAGAATCATTTAGGTTGGAAATTACCTTTAAAATGTTTGAGTTGAACTGTAAATCTAACACTGCCAAGTCCACAACTAAACCATATCTCTAAGCACCACACCTACATATATTTCAAATACCACCAGGGATGGTGACTCAACCACTTCCCTGGGCAGCTTCCTCCAATGCTTGACAACTCTTTCAGTGAAGAAATTTTTCCTATTAATCAATCCAAACTTCCACTGAAATAACTTGAGCCTGTTTCCCCCTGTCCTACTGCTTGTAACTTAGGAAAAGACTGACACACACCTTGCTACAACCTCCTTTCACAGTGTTGTTGAGAGCAGTAAGGTCTCCCCTGAGACTCAGTTTTTCCAGGCTAAACAACTCCAGTTCCCTCAGCCTCTCTTTATAAGGCTTGTGCTCTAGACTCTTCACCAGCTTCATTGCCCTTCTTTGGATACGCTCCAGCACCTCCATGTCTTCCTTGCAGTGAGGGGCCTAAAACTGAACACAGTATTCGAGGTGAGGCCTCACCATTGATGTGTACAAAGGGACGATATCTTCCCTAGTCCTTCTGGCCACACTGTTTTGGATACAAGCCAGGATGCTCTTGGCCTTCTTGGCCATTAGGGCACACTGCTGGCTCGTGTTCAGCCAGCTGTCAACCAACAGGCCCAGGTCCTTCTGCACTGGGCAGCTTTCCAGCCACTCTTTCCCAAGCCTGTAGTGTGTGTGGGGTTGTTGTGACTCAGCTGCAGGATGTAGCGCTTGGCCTTGTTGAACCTCATACAACTGGCCTTGGCCCATTGCTCCAGCCTGTCCAGATCCCTCTGCAGAACCTTCCTGCCCTCAAGTAGATCAATGCTCTCCCACCCAATTTGGTTGTCATCTGCAAACTTGATAAGGGTGCACTCAATCCCCTCATCCAGATCATTGATAAAGATACTGAACAGAAATGGCCCCAATGAGCTCTGGGGAACAACATTTGTGACTGGCCGCCACTGAATTTAACTCCATTCACCACCACTCTTTGGGCTCAGCCATACAGCCAGTTTTTTACCCAAACGAAGAGTACACCTCTCCAAGCCGTGAGCAGCCAGTTTCTCCAGTAACGTGCTGTGGGACATAGTGTCAAAGGCTTTTTTAGAGTTACAGTAGACAACATCCACCTTTTCCTTATCCACTAAGTGGGTCACCTTGTCACAGAAGGAGATCAGGTTTGTCAAGCAAGACCTGCCTTTCATAAACCCGTGTTGACTGAGCCTGATCACCTGGTTATCCTGTTCGTGCTGTGTGATGGCAGTCAAAATGATTTGCACCATAGCCTTCCCTGGCACTAAGAGCAGACTGACAGACCTGTAGTTCCCTGGATCATCTTTCCAGCCCTTCTTGTAGAATCAACCTTACAGAGAATGACACTCAAAGAGCTGCTCAATAGAACAGTATTAAGAGGAACTGGACAGATGTCACTGGCTCTGTGGACTACAGTCAGTTTTTAGCTGCCTGAAATTGAAGTCTTGTGCTATTTCAGATTCTCTAGGCTTCTGTCTGTCATACCAGATGGGCCTCCTGTAGATATTCTGTCTTATCTGCCACTCCTGTGGCCAGGTTACCAGCTCTATGACAACTTGAATGGCTTAGACACCTAATGTGTGGGCAAGTAATCTCACTCAGGATCATCATTAGTTCTTAATGCATTATAGATATACCTTGCATGTCAAAATCCTCATTTAAAAGCTTTTAGGAGCCAAGTCCTGTTTTTTAGATTCTGGATTATGTGGTCATTTAAGCATCTATACAGTATAGAATAGACTAGAAGAACCCTGGGATTAACAGTAAGTGTAATTTTCTGCTGACTTTTAGTAATAACAAGTTACTACTCCTTTTGTATTGTGGGATGACTCATTCCTCACCTCATCTACTCCTTAACTGCCTATACGAATGAGGAAACTACTAGGGACAAACTCTCTGTCCTTGTTAACAACCAGGCTTACAATAAATCTCCAGATGGGGTGAAAAAGAACATGTAGAGTCCTTATTCACCCACTTAATCATGCTTGGGTTCTCAAAGAGCAGCTCCCCACGTTGCAGATTTTGAGAATAAAATTACTTGGTAGGTTATATCAGATGTAATAAACTCTCTAAATCTTTTAACTTGGCTGCATCCTTAGTTTTGATGTTCATGAAGTAATGCTTTTAGATTTAATTTTCTATTTTCATTTAAACATTTTTGTAGTGTATAGATCATTATAGCTTCTTAAAAGTTCATTTGTGTTTTAATAATCCGAGTTCTTGCATCTGTGTCACAAGATCATGCTGTGAAATCTTAATTCTTATGCTATTATGAAAAACTAGTTTTGTTCACTTAAAAATTTCATTTAGTTTCTTTATAAATGCTTTTTGTCTTAATCACTGAAAGATCTCCAGGCAGATTATATCAAATTGTCTTACTTTTCTCACTAACACAGGCAAAGCATAACTAAAATGGCACGGTATTTATTTATGTTTCTCCCTATGGAAAACATTCAGCACCTTCAAAACCGAATTAAGGAAAAAAGCAATGGACTGAATCATGTTAGAAACACACTAAATGTACATTGCATAGAGTTACATAATACAAGCTTGTTATCAAATGCGTTTTAAAGCAGGATCTGCCAGATCTTTCAACTGAAGGAACTACACTACATCTGCATACTCTTCAATGCATCAGATATTTAAATTCAGTTTGCAGTACACAAAATAATAGAAAAGAAATGTTCAGCGCTCAAAAAACCATTCTATCGATCACATTTGTGGATTGACTTCTTACCAGAAACATATACATATAATTCTACATGATCTCAAACTTAGATTGCGCAGAAAAGTATCTTGCAATAGAACATGGAATAAAAATAAGCTTTAAAAAATATCAACCA
Organism: Ibycter americanus; assembly: GCA_035590275.1. Taxonomy (NCBI): domain Eukaryota; kingdom Metazoa; phylum Chordata; class Aves; order Falconiformes; family Falconidae; genus Ibycter; species Ibycter americanus. The sequence goes on from JAVJGI010000014.1 coordinate 35,321,993, forward strand.
GCAAACATTTTGATGAAAAGATAAATTATGAAAGGAAATGACATATGAATCTTTTTCAGTTACAAGTGAGTTCCCCAGAACAATTCTTGTAAGCAGTTATATTGCTATAAGAAATTATCTAAATTCACAAGGCTAAAGTCAGAAACAAGTCAGGTATGCTGATGTTGGGTTCTTCACTTATTAAAATCTTTAAAGCTCTTAAAAGACTGAAATCTGACTTCTTAAATTCATGCTTTTGTGCTGAGCACAAGAATAAATTTTTCATTAGTTGTGGTATATTGTGCCCACAATGTAATGTTTTCCTCATGATAGGGATAAAAATAAATAAACAAACAAACAAACAAGTAAAACAAAAAACCCCAATTACAATATTAGCATCCAGTCTCAACAAAAGTATAGGACAGTATATGAAATAGCTGGTTTCTTGCTGATGAAAAATCTGAAAGGAATACCTGCACTTCTGTTTGTCAGACTCTGTGTATGGAGATTTAGTAGAATTTATTATTTGTATCTTGGGGAGACTCCACAAGCTCCATCAGGGAGTAACATGTCCTGTCTGTAAGAACAGCACAATTAATTATGAGAAAGATAGCACTTATCAACTATTTCACAGTTGAACAAAAATAATTGAAACAACTAAAAAGAGACAAAAAAAAAAAAATAAAAGAAAGAACAAGATGAACAGCATATCTTGGCATGGTAATAGTCATAAAGTATATTAGAATATGAATACTCAGATGCACTGATGTTAAAATTGGAAATTTGACTTGGGATTAATCTCAGTTAAGAGTGCCACCAGAATAGATATTTTGGCTAGTTAGGCATCTAAGAGCTAGTAAGACTCTTTGCCAATCGAGGTCTTACTTGTAATCAACAGAAGAAGAGGGGTCATCTTTGAGGGGTAAGTCATCCCATCTGTGAATTGATTTTTTTCTGGTTTGTTTTGTTTTGTTTTTTCTCCATAACCACATAAGGAGTCTGTGTGATTAGTTTTCTTTTTAAGGTTTTAACTTTTAAATTGCTATTGATAAAGGCAATGAATCTTATCCTTCCCTTTGCTGATTAATTAGCCTCTGACTGGGCACATTTACAGGGCCTGTTGTTGCATTAGATCTATTTGAACAGAATTGCAAAAACATAGAACAAATTAATCTGTGGAGGTCAATGAAATCCAGTTTGACTGTAATCCAATTTTAGTCCTGCTTTGCCATCATAGTACCAATGTCCTATTTCATTTATTTCTCTAGTCTTAGATTTTAACAAGATTTCTTTTCACTTTAATATGTTGATTTTATCAGGTGCAGGTGCCCGGGCGCTGGCAGCGGGGGCTGAGGAGCTGCTGTGAGGCGGCCAGGACTGCCCCAGGCCAGGCACAGCTGGTTCCAGCCGGCTCCGGCCCACCCACCGCAGGGCACTGCCAGGCCCACAGTCACTGGGGTGTCACATCCAGGGAAAACACATTTGAGAAAGGTCAAAACACTGCATGGCAGTGGGGAAAATGTGTGGAAAAGAGCCATGTGGACGCCAAGGCCAGTGCAGAAGGACGGGGAGGAGGTGCTCCAGGCGCCGGAGCAGAGATTTCTCTGCAGTCCCTGGAGAGGACCAAAGTGGAGCAATTATTTCTCTGCAGACCATGGAGGACCACTCTGGAGCAGATATCCACGCTGCAGCCCATGGAAGACCTCGTGCTGGAGCAGTGGTGTATTTCCTGAAGGACTGCAGCCTGTGGGAAGGACTTACACAGGAGCGAGGGAAGCCTGTGAGGAGGAAGGAGCTGCAGGGAGGGAGCTGTGACCCCAGGCCCCCATTCACCACCCTGCCTGCACTGCCCATGGGGGAGAAGATAGAGGGGCTGGGAATGAATGAATGAGGTTGAGACTGGAAAAGGAGTGGGGGGAATATGGCGTTTTACCTTTGGTTTTGTTTCTCACTATCCTGCACTTCTAATTGGCAATAAACAAAATTAATTTTCCCCAAGTTAAGTCTGTTTTGCCCATGTGGAGGCAGTCTCCCTCTGTTCTGTTGAGGACGGGGAGTGAGAGAGCAGCTGGGTGGACATCTGGCAGCCAGTCAAGGTCAACACACCACAGTGATAAAAAGAAAAGGAAGAAAGCAGGGAATACAAAGAACATGTTTTGGCTCCTTTTGTTGTTGTTGTTGGGGTTTTTTCTTTTTTTTCCCTCTTTTTTTCCTGAGTGCAAAATGAAAGACTGGGTATCTAAGTTAAAGAAACCAAGACAGACAAATTAAATTGATTAATTCTTATATTAGTCTTACATTAGTCTGTTTGCTAACTTATATAACAGTAGGAAAAAAATTACCTAGTGATGTATACGCAGTGTGAACCTTCAAAGTTTCAGTTCAGGTACTGAGTCTAAAAAATTTAGCTGTAACCTTGGACAACCTTTGGTTTTTCCAGCAAGTTTTCAGAACTGTTCAATCTTTGAAACTGTACTGTTATTTAAATACGGTTGCAATGTTCTTTCAAATAAGTAACTTTTATAGACCGTACTGGACAGAATGAAACACAATATTGCATAATGTTACATGGGTATTTTCTTTATTATAACCGCCCCCACCCCCACCCCCCCAAAGTACAGAACTAGTATTGTATTGTCTGAGAAATGCTACAAGCTAATGTAAAGTCAAGCTGGGTTGTAACTTAAAGGTTGGCAGGTTCATAAGCTTGCTTACTGCAAATGCCAGACTGTTTAACCATAATGTACTCTTAACATAGTTATTTTCCTCCAAACTTCCAAGGATTTTCTAGGTTTGTTTTTTATTTTTTCTATGTTATTTAGAAGAATTAAGAGAAGAAAAAGCATAAAGAAGAAATTTACCTGGCTGCATTCCTAATCTCTGCATTTGCAAATAAAAAATCATATATATCATCGATGCAAATGAAATCTAAATATCATCTGCCTTGGTATTGTTTACAACATTGGGACTAACTAAATGTGATGCAATGGATTCAGCATGTGTGCAATGTAATTTAATAAGGACCATATTGACTGAAGTCAGAACTGCTGTTCTGAGAAATCTCAAAAAGTACTTCCTTAAAAACATCCATGACTAAATCCAGCACCATGTTAGTTCCTTGTTCGTGGTTACAGTGTACGAATGCAGAAAAACACATTTTTAACAATGGCAGTTGTTTTTTCTTTGGATTCATACATAGTTCAACTTGATGGATTAATAAATGTGTTTCAAAATGTAAAATTTCCCTTAGAGCTAAGTACAATGCAGGGATAATGAAAATGTGAATTCAGTAATTTAAAGGTCAAACCCATCTTATGGCAGTAATCTGAATGTCAAATCTACCTTTTCCTAAAGATTTTCCTCTCTTTTTCGTCATTATTTTTATCCATTCTTTCAGTTTGTCCATTTCCTTTCTTTCAGTAAGACTTCTCCATGGTTTGTTACTTCTCCCACTTTCTTTCAAGTAGAAGAACAATAAGATTTCTCTCTTTCTCACCACCCCCCACTCCCCACCCCCCACCCCCTTCTTTTTTTCTCATTTTTTGCCTGTTCCTGAAAGGAACAAGAAATACAGTCTAGACAGTCTGAAGTCTATACAGAATACAGCCAAGTATTTCTTTTCCTTTCCTGAAATCATCCCAGGTGTTTTGGCTTTTTTATTATTTTTATTCTCTGTTCTCATCAGCTCATATATTCGGTAGCTTAGCTCTTCATTTGCTCTTTTACTTGTTTTGAACTTTTCCTTATTTTCCAGCATACTTTCCCATTGCTTCAGATTTTTTATTTTCCTCCATTTTTCTTCAGAACAGTACAGACTTCATGATCAGTCTCTGTAAAAAGGATCACAGATGCCCTGGTGGGCTGTGAGTCAGACATGAGTCAGCAGTACATCCTTTTGGTGGTGAAAACCAACCACTTACAGAGCTGTATTACCAAGAGCATACATTGCAAATCAAAGGAAGGGACTGTTTCTCTTTATTTGGTACTTGTGATTCCTCACTTAGAGCACTATCTCTGGTTATGGGCCTCCCAATACATAAGATGGTTAGGTAGCTGAAACATCTCATGTGAGGAGAGATTGAGGGAACTGGATTGGACTGGATGCAAGAAGGCTCAAGGAAGATTTAATCATGGCCTTCTATCACCTAGACCGTTACAGTACAGAAAGGGCTGGAGTTGCCACAGAGGTGCAGGGAAAAGGACACATGAATACGGTCACAAGTTGTAATAAAGGAAATTCCAGTTCTTCACAATAAGAATGTCTAAGCACTAGGGTATTTTCCATGAAAGCTTGTAATAGCTCCATCCTTGAATATTTTGTAAACACACATGAGCAAGGCCATCAGCCAACCGTTCCTGATCCAGTTTTGAAGCTACTCTGGCTTTCAACTAAATGCCAGACCAGATAACCTCCAGAGATGTTTTCCAGCCTTAATTTTTCTATGATTCCATAAGTCTATGACCAGCACTACTAGTTTATAACCAGCATAGATTCATAAAGAGGAAGTCCTGCTTGATGAACTTAATAGCCTTCTACTATGAAATGACAGGCTTGATAGATGAATGGACCACAGTGTATACTGTCTACTTAGATTTCAGTAAGGTTTTCAACACTGTCTCTCATATGATCCTCACAGAGAAGCCGTTGATGATGTACAGCCTGGATGAGCAAACAGTGAGGTGGATTGAAAATTGGTTGAATGTCCAGTCCCAGAGAGTAGTGATCAGTGGCATGAAGTCTAGTCGGAGGTCAGTGACTAGCAACGTACCCCAGCAGTCAATACTGGCTCCAGTCATCTTTAACATTGTCATTAATGATCTAGATGATGGGGAAGAATGTACCCTCAGCAAGTTTGCTCATCACACAAAACTGGGAGGAGTGACTGATAAGCCAGAAAGATATGCTGCCATCCAGAGGTACCCCCTTTAACTGACTAAACCCCTAAAGGTAGAATGTGACTCACCGGATAGACCCTTAAAATGGAAGAAGGGTCAGAGGAAATGGGCAAGGGCCATGAGCCCATGAAGCTCGGGGAATAATAGAGTATTTGGCTGACCACAGCTGTTGCAAAGAAGCTCACTTTTACCTCAACTGGTGAGTCCACGCCTGGAGTATTGTGTCCAGTTCTGGCCTCCTTAGTACAGAACAGACAGAGAGAGAGTCCAACAAAGGGCTACAGAGATGGTGAAGGAACTGGAGCCTCTCTTCTATGAGGAAAGGCTGAGATAGCTGGGATGTTTTAGACTAGAGAAGAGAAGGCTGAGGAGGGATCTCATCAATGTCTATAAATACACGAAAGAAGGATGTAAGGAAGACAGAGCCAGGCCCTTTTCAGTGGTGCCCAGTGACAGGACCAGAGGCAATGGGCACAAACTGAAACACAGAAGGTTCCATCTGAACAACAGGAAATGCTTTTTTCACTGTGAGGGTGACTAAGCACTGGCAGAGTTTGGCTGGGAAGTTTGTGCAGTCTCTCTCCTTGGAGATTTTGAAAAGCTGTCTGGACATGGTCCTGGGCACCCAGCTCCAGGTGGCTCTTCTTGAGCAGGGGGTTGGACCAGATGACCCTCCAGAAGCCCCCTCTAGCTTCAGATATTTTGTGTTTATGTGATTCTGTTTTTACCTGTCTTCGTCTCAGAACCATGTTAGTAAGGATCTTTATAACTGGACTTAAAATTATGTGGAAGTAGAGAGTAGGAAAAAACCAAATATATTTGTAGTTGTTTGTGTTGCAAGGAAGATATACTGGACTGGTTGAAGCTGAATGAGTTGGAAGTATATTGCTGGCTAGGATGGAGACTTGTACCCAGCTGGAAATGATGGAGTATCTAGGCCATTATGATCACTAAGGAATACAGGTGTGCGCTGAAAAGAATGCACTGAACTGAATTGTGATTTTGTACCTGAACAAAATCTGAACAAACCTGAACAAGGTTTCACTATCAGTGTAAGGTTCCCAAAGCTTTTCCCTTCCTCTCTGTATTTCTCATTTTGAATTTCATCCAGTTATTCTTCATTCAGGAAACCATTTCCTCCCAGCCCAAGGAAGGACTGGGAATGACAAACAGGTCTTTCTGTCAATCTCTCATCTCCTTCTGAAAGGAAGTACTGAATGCAGTCCATAGTGCAGTCCAAGCTGACATACTGACTGATTTCAAACTAATGTCTGTATAAAGTGGATAGTCAGGAGATGAGAAAACTGTGGGAAAACAGGGATCAGAGCAATATGAAAGTATTAGCTGAATGTAAGTTGGAACTCATGTGTATGCAATGGTATACAACACAAACCTGGGGTTTAACACTTCCCAGTTGTATGTCTTGCTGAAGACAAAGATTAAACCTGGGTGTGCACTTTCTTTTGAAAACAGCCTCTGTGAACCATTGGGAAGGAGCCTTTGTGAAGGAGCCATATAGTTGTACCCTGGCTGGGTGATGAGAGAACCAAAATTTTAAGTCACAGAGAAAACTACGCACTTTTCCAACAGTGTGAACACAAATAACAAACTCAAAACCAAATCAAATAACATTAATGTTCTCCTTTGAACCTGACATATCTCTTAAATGAGCTAGCAATCACAATGTCAAATATTGCTGAGGGATCCACAAGCATAAAAATCAGAGTACCCTCTATGTATTGACAGCATGAATCACCTATCAGTGCCATTAACGTTTTTAACTGACTTCGAATCATGATGAGTCCCAAGCATTAGCTTCAGTTGTAGAAATATGTTAACGTATAAGTTTGCTTAAAAACAAGCAGTTCTTCAACTAACAAATGCTCAGCTTTTTCAGAATCTTCAGTGGTGGTTTGTTTGTGTCATGTTCAAAACATGCATGTATCATCTCACTGCAAAAAAATATTTTTTGAGATTTTTTTTAAATCTTTTTTTGTTGTTGTTATGTTATTTTTAAAATGAAAAAACAATTTGTATTTATCACGTGGTTACTGCTAGCTTATTGTACCTCTAATGCACTGGTCAGATAGCACTGTTTATTAGAATCCATTTTTAGCTCTGTACCTACCTTTGTAAAATGGAGGATGTCTGCTGAACTATAAAGCGAAACAATTACATTCCAACCCTATCAGCTCCTTGTTCATATAAGCTCCCTTCCATTCTTTCTGTGCTCTCAGAAAGGATGAGAAAGATGAATAAAGGAGTTCAGGTAAATAGTCAAATCTACTTCTGAATCTTAAAAAAAAAAAATAAATAAATAAAATTCAGGTGTAATGCCATCAATGTTCCAAACTGTATTGCTTGTATAAACATCTCTTTAAAGTGGCTAAAATATTTTTTTGAGTTTTTAAGGCTTTTTGCAGTTTATTCTAATTGGCCAGACCCCCATCATCCTGAAATTGCCCTTGACTACTATTAGTTTCTTGGCAAGACAGGTGTTCTTGCACAGTGTGCAGCAGAGCAAGAGATGTAATTCCAGGGAGGATTTCAAGTGACTAATTCCAAGAGCAAAAGGCGAAGGAGGCATTACATCAAATGAAATGGTGACAAAATGAAGTTTTGTTTCTAAGTTAGAGTGGAAATATAATAGAATGCAGAGCAGTCAGAGTTACATACTCCATGCACAAAGGAATATATTACTTTATGAGCAAATTATAGTCATTTGTATTCTCAGCAAGCAATGGTGTTAATTGATAGAAATTAACAAGAAATTAAAGTAGGTGCCATGGAAATACTTTTTATTTCACGTCTTCTTCCCTGTGCTTGTCATGTATTCTGTAAACTTCAAATATCTCATTTCATGTAGCAATTCAGACTGTACAAAAGGTTCAGGGTCCTGTTTAGCAGGTGATTGTCTAATGTTTGTCAAAATTCTGCTGTTGTGTGCTTTCTGGAATTAGGCAGCACACATAGAACTAAACCCTTGTTCACATTCTGCATTTTTTCAGGTCTATTTTTAATAAAGATTTGTGATTGAAAATTGTTTGGAACATTTTCTACATCATGTTCATTGAACTCCACAAAGTCAAGAGTAACATTTTCTCATGACACAATTCCTCTTCCCATTCTATCAGTATGTCACAGACCTCTCCTTAGCTGTTCGTTTCCAGTTGCACACTGCCCATATTTTTGGCCCTTTGGTGCTGTTTGGCATACTAGGTCACAGAAAGGATCTGATATAAACTACCTGGAAAAAAAAAAAACCAACCCAAAAAATAAAACAACAAAAAAAAAACCCAAAAAAGAGAAGAAAAGAGGCATGAAAGGAAGGGAGGATACATTTCAAGATAGCATGAAAAGGTATACCAGAAACATGTTTGAAACTGTACCTTCAGAAGCACAGTTTGGATACAATCTCTACTTCTATCAAGATTTTGTGCTCATTAGCCATTTAAAACAGAATAATATAGCTGTGAAATGTTATACAAAATAGGAATAATACTTCTAACACTCTTCATGGAGGAAAAGAAGTGTTCAAAGCAAAATACAAAGGCTCAAGGTCACCTGTAGAAATTTTATTTCCTCATATGTCATCTTGCAGCCTAGTTTTTGGGACAAATTCTGCAAGCCATTTTGACAACAGCGTGTTTCTGAATATCCTGGCCAGGGGCTGTTGTCATGAGCATTTCCAAATTACTGTTTCTACAAAGCACTGAATTAATTAGGCATGATATGTTTTTGGCATGTGACTGCATAGAATGTAGCATAATGTCATGAAATCTACCAGCCTTAACTGCACTTTTGCAGAGGTAACTGTCTCATGGGAATATTTTCAGCTCTGAATGCATGCAATTTACCTTGAAAGTAAACTGCTAGCTCTCACTAATGCAGCCTCTTTCCCTCTTTTTCAATAGCCTATCAGGCTGGGGTGGTTTTTTGGGTTTGTTTTTTTTCCCCTTTCTTTCTTTCACATCACACTTTGCTGCACAACTTAATAAGAAAGAATTAACGAGCCCCAGCTAAACTCCCTAAATTCCCAGACACCTAGGTAAAAAACCAGAAAAGAATCTGAGATAGCTACAGTATAATAAACAGAAATGGCTGGGAAATTTAATTTAATTTCATTATATGTTAGCTTTAAAATACCAAAAGAATACATGTATAGATACCTGTGTGTTTATACAAGTATATGTTTCATATATGTATATTTGTGTTCATGCAAATGTATCTTATTCCTCTTTATGGACTTGGTAAAGTACTTAATGTGTAACAATTTTTGTGGAAGAAATGACAGTGTACAATGATTAGATGACATAATCTAGTTTGTTTCAGAGCATAGTTCTATAGTGTTAATAATTGCTGTTTCAAGATGGTGATCTCCACAATATGAACCCTATAATTTGAAAACTAATTTTGCAACTGATGAGCCACTTCAGACTGTGACCTTATGACCACTGTACATAACTGATGATGTATTTAACTGAAGTACTAAATTTCACACTACTTGTTCTGTAAAACTTTACCTAAAAACCATCATTCCTGAGACAGATATATATCTAGATGTTCAACTCAAGAAAATGAAAATTTTCTCCAAACTGATCTATTATCTAATTTTATACTAAACTGTATTACATGATACTTTGTATTTTTAAATTATTATTATTTACTGAACAGGTACATGTTACTTCACATTTCTAATGAGAGATTTTATCAGAAAACATATTTTACAGGGACATGTTCATTTTCAATACATTCAGGAAAGAAAATTATCAAAGTAAATTGTTTTATCTTCCCTGCTTGAAACGGCAACTTTTGCATTTTAAGGAAGTTAAAATGCATCACTTAATAGTATTTTCCCATGTTGTTTTCTACAGTAGGAGACATCTAATATTACATACATAATTTTCCTTTTACTGTATTGGAATATTTGAACATAGAATGTGAATCATTCATGTTTCAAACTGAGACAAATGTTGAAGTAATGGCATTTTACTAAAGAATGATTATTTTGTTTTTCTACTAACTAAATTGCACAGTTTCCTTCTAAACTACAGTGGTACCAAGACTTAAAAGCTATCAAGGTGAATCATATCTTATTTCATACTTTGAATCATACTAAACAACGAGGCTCACAACATCATTGCATGTTTTTACTATCGTTGTTACAATTATTATTAATAACAGGAATGGGGAGCAGCAATAGTGTAAGTACATATTTTTGTACTATGCTAACCATACATGGCAAAATGATGGCTTTCACAAGAACAGAAGAGAAATAGATGCAGCAGACCAATGATTTTACGCAAGTAAACAATTTGACGGCACTGTTTAACATGTAATAGTCCAGCTTAGTCATAGTATTACTAGGTCCACTTCCTATCTCTTGCCAAGGCTTTCATGTGTCTCAACAATTTTTTTTTATGCATTATAATAAACTGCCTCCATGGACATATACAGACGTTTTAGTGAACAACAGATGAAAATAAAAAAGGTCTTTGAAAAGCTAATGAGAGAGTAATAAAGGCTGACTTCACTGACACAGCAAAGGTAAGTGTTAATGTCATGATCCCATATGGCAAATAGTAGTTCTCCTTAACGGGAAATGGGTATTTTGCTTCCAATGTATTGGAGAACAAGAAGCCAAAAGAAGGCTATAGAAAGCGTGATATTATCTAAGTAGTATTGGGAAAAATATAAAACAAATTTTAAGCATGTAGATACTGCAAAGGTGTCAGAGTCAAAGAAGAAGGATAGCTGTCATAGAGGCATGAAGTATTTGATGATTTTAGCTGTATGAAAACAGAAAACTCTGTGTTACAGTTGTTATGAATGTAGGCTGTGTTATGAATGTAGAATGTTTAGACTCGGATGTACAAATCCAGAATAAGGGCCAAGTCATATATGTTGCACAATATCCAGGCTTCTGTGACAGAAGGTGAGTTACAATTTCTTAGTTATTAGAACTGCAGTGGAAATTTGTGCCTCCTTCTACACATGTAACATTAAAAAATTATATTAAATCCCACTGGATGGTGGGTGTTGCTGTATTAGAAATATTCACTTCTTTTGAAAATCTAAAAATATACTTGCTAAAGATCATCAAGAAAATATAAACTTTGCCAAACTTGTAATCTAAAAGAAACTCTGCAATGATATGTTTTCTATAGTCCACTTTATCCTCTCTGAATCCATTATGCTAATTTTTTTTATTATTATTATTTTATTTGTATCAACATATGAAACTTGAATGCATTACAGGAGGTGATATGGAACTGCTAAAGGACTCAGAAATTTTTAAAAAAAGGAGAGTATTGCTTCTGAGTAAAAAGCTTTTGTCACAGTTGTGAAAGGACAGGCAGGGAGGGAGATGAAATAAAATGGCACATTTGATGATAAGATATATCTGAGTCAGGATGAAATATCAAGATTCAACAAAAACTACTTCAAAAATTATACTAATTGAATAAAAGTGATGTTACTTATTATTTCTTTTCTAAAACAAAGAGATTTAATCATGTACAGAAACCATAAATAAGTTTAAAAACCCTTTGAAATGGTATTTTTTCAGGTAGTACGTCTAGGCACATTGTCGTTATGACTCAGAAGACACTGAAGTATGAGACACTTCCATTTTTACATGGGGATCTAAAGGAAGGATTTTTCCAGTGTATGTTACAAAAAAGAGCCAACTGAGCCTTAAGGAGGCTGAAGAGGAAGAAGGAGTTGATAATAATCACTCTAGTGCAGTGAGTATAAGTGACAGATCAAATGGCTATCTGTTAGTATGAGTAGACCAGGGAAAAAGGAAATGGAGTACAGTTGAGAAGAGAAAAGCTCAGGTTTTCGAATGCTGAGTCTTGACAATTAAAAGGACAACCCAGATAATGTGTCAGGAAATAGTGGATGGAAATGAAATCAAGGTTGAGGAAATAGATTTGTGAGTCATCATCATGGTAGATGCCATGTATCTCAAGATGGTGATAAGTGAGAGAGAAGAAAAAATGAAGCTCTGAAGGTCAAAATCTTGATAAAAGTCAGACAAAGGTAAAAGAACAGCCAAAGGATATTTTGAAGGAGAAGCTGGAAAGGGAGAGGGGAAATCCACAGGAGTATGGGGTAACAGAAGCCAATTAATGTTTTTAGTGCTTTGTTAACACTCTTTTGATGACTAGTATGTACTATTTTGGTGAAATCTGGTTTTAACAGCCTGGAAATCCCAGGTTTATCAAATTAATGAGTATTAATATTGACATAAATCTGGACAAGAAAAACTATTGTCAGGGAATGGCTGCTATTTCTGCCTAATGATAACGTGCTTTTAAAATCTTGTTTTTCTTGGGATTTATTCTTTGTTTTGACATACATACCTATGTGCTTATTGGTATCTCCCCTTTCTTCTGCCATGTGCTGCCTGCTGCTACATGGATTCACTTTTGGCATGTGCTCTGCCAGATATTAGGTGGTTGTTACGACTTTATGCACTTGTCACAGTTTGGAAATGAATTGGAGACTAACTAGGCTTGGATACCAAGGCACATTTAGTCACAGATACATTTGACGTGCATGACCTCTCTGCTTCAGGTCGGTCTTGGGGGTGGGGGTGGTGGGGAGGGTACAGAATACTTGCTTCTGATTGGCTGACAATCCTACTGTGCCTGGTGATTGGATGGCACTGTCACCATAGCAACCACTTCACCATTACCAGGTTAGTTGTAGAGATGCCATTTAAGTATAAAGACTTTAACCAGGCCCAACTCCCTCCCAAACTACCGCACGGCCTGTTTTGTGCTGCACTCCTGCCAAGATCAGGGCTCTTTTCTGGTGTGGTTTAGATCATTTGGCTTCTTACCTATCTTCTTTCCAGCTTTTTGTAACTCCGGCCTGCTTAAAGCATACATTGTCTACAACAGGCATTGTATCCCTGAATAGCAAAACAGAGACATTCCAGCCTGCCCTTAGACCTGAGGTACTAGTACAACATTAAAAAGTCAGTAATAGTGTAGTGGTTGTAGCCTGTTTATGAAAAATGCAGATAATCCTGACCACTCCCAGGTCCCGTGATGCAGAGGTTGCCATGTTAGTCATCTGCAAGGAGAGTTCTCTTCTATGCTGGAGTTCATGGAGTTATCCGTTCTTTTGCAGTATAATTCACTGTATTCTCTGTCACTGGGCGTTGTCTCTATCCTTATGCCATTGCTGGATTGAGTGAAACATAAGGTCAAACATCTTAGAAAAATTACACATGGAGAGGTGTTTTTTCCCCCTGTTAATACTAGAATATTAGATACTTCCTGTTAAATTTTATTCTAGAGTTATACCAAGGATGCTGGTTTATCACTAATCACTGACCTTAGTTTAAGCTTCATCAAACTTGTATTTAAAGATTATTTATTGTGCTTTGGACACTTTCACATCTGACAGGAATTAGAAGAGCGTGCACCTTCAAGTGCTGACACAGCTGCAGCAAGTAAGACAGCAAACAGTCAATCTCAGTCGAAAACTCTGCCATAGAGAAAGAACATTTATACTGCAAATAGCAGTAGCTCATCACAGTCATATGTTTTCTGGTTCTGTAGTCATTTATCTGCAAACAAAACTTTTGACATTCACTAAAAGGCAGTAAAGAAAATGAGGCAGGTAGGAAACACAAAGGAAGATCCTACAGGGCAACTTAAGGAAAGGTACAGTAGTTGACAAAGATAGTTTGGGCTCTTGCTATGACTGGGATCAATTCTCCTGAAGGCCAAAATGACTCTTCATTTCCTGGAATAGCCTTGAAGGGTTCAGATTTACATCCTGCTACTGAGGAGATACTAAAACTGAGTTGTCAGTGTCTGTTGTTTGTCCTCTGCTCAGGAATAGTTCTAAATAAAGTGAAAAATGGAGTCCCATAAAAGACTCTGAAGGGAAGCCACCTTTAAACAGTCATGTTAGGGGTGTAGAATCCCTGGCTTCTAGTATAATTAAAATATGTACAGATGCTTCTATACTTGGTGATTCAGTTCCTTTTATAATTCATCCCTTTGTGGTCCCTCTTTCGTATCAACTGCAAAGAAACTCGGGTATCTCCATGCCTCACTTAGACGTTTCCATTAAATGGGGTGGAACTGTTAGGATAATTTTGTTTTAAACTCAATTCAGATTTTAAAGCGAAGTTTAGAGAGGGAAAAATGTTTTTGCAAATGTCTGTGTTTGTATATTCCTTAAAGTAAAAATATATACTCTTCCTGTTAAAGGTTATAATGGGAGGCCTATTCTCTCCTTGGAGTTTTTAAGCTGTGATCTTAAGATTTCTTAGCAGTTCCTTTATTGTTTTAATTATATTTCTACTTAAACCAGCATGAGAACTTAGGTTAGCAGTGAGTGTTTCAAAAACTCTCCACCTGAAGTCACACCTAAATTTAAAGCTCTGTAAGAAAACCATTATTAAGAGAGCTGTGGGGAAAAAAAAAAAAAACAATTTCTAAAAATTACTGCTGAGGAGGCTTGTAAAGATCATGCTGAGCAGTAGGTCAAAAAGCCCAACCTGTCGACAACTGCTAGAGTTAGGGTATTCACTTATCCTGGTAGGTGGCTACTTCTCTTCAGTCACCCCTTTTGACATTATTCTCTTATGTCGTTTGGACATATTCTGTAAGGTGATATAAGGGGCAGATGTTTCCTGTGCTTATCTGTATGTAGTGGAGGTATGGAGACTTGTTACTGCTTAATAGGCTAATTTATTTGCACTTAGTGAACAAGCTCAGCATTATATAAAGCGCACTGCAGGGTGAGAAGGGACTTGTACCAACTAGGTAAATTCTGTTTGGAATACTTCCTTTCTAACCTGCACAGCCCTGTTGAAAGAGGTAATACATCATTCAAGCCTTATCCAGGCTCCTGTCCTTCCATGGCCTGACATTTTTGAGGATAGAGCTGGAACCCATTTAAGTTATGTTTTCTGAAGTTTGTATAGATGACATAGTTAAAACTAGCATAGTTCATACAAGTAAGGCATTCTTCTGACACAGAACAGAATCAAAGCAGCTTCATACCTAGTCACAGTAATGAAAGCAAAGTACTGTAAGATGAAACACAGCCATTAACTTGTAAGAGACTTGACTGATGAGCCACTGCAAATACCTGATATCCAGCTAGAAATCCAGGTGAGATCCCATGTAAAGAACCAATTGCCTGATGGCCAGCAACACCTGTGGAAGAACTAACAAAATGTGTCATTTGTATGTTTTTCAGGAATAAAGGGAGAAATCTAACTGAAGCCCTGGATACATTCAACTATTTACTATAGGCAGGGTAAAACAGAACATATATATTCGTGCAAGCATAACTGATACAAAACTTCGCAGGAAGTCATAATCCAAGGTTAGGATAGACATATGGTGCATTCATGCCTCTCCTTTGAATTCAGTGGAGATAGTGAGATCAACTGTGTAACATGCTGGGGACTGTGACCGAATACATATAATTTAAAAGCTTGTAATCGTTGACCTGAATGTGCTTTCAATAAGCCCATATTTTCATGTTGCCCACTGATTTTGTCTAAGTTGTCACGTGTCTATACAGCTGCACAACCTCTACATGTGGTGGACCTCAAACTGTTGAACACTTGGGTTTGTTCGCAGCTACTGCACTACTTGCAAGGTTAAAAAAAATAATAGCACTTTCCTAAATATTTAGATAGGTATTATAGAACTGACATTTGGAGGTAGTTAGGTTGAGTGCAATCTATCTCCAGCTAGAGAGATGGTAACGTTCCCGTTATTTATATATCTTTTGTGATATGCAAAATCAGCAGCACAGGACCTGGAAAGTGCATGTGCCCTTTTCACATTGTTTTAAAGTTGTATTATCAGCCCAACTGTATTCAACAATTACAGTTTTAATTGAGCTCAAAGTGAACAAACTCATCTACTGTTTCATTACAGAATTAACTTTTGCAATTAAAGTTTAGCTTTCTTTAGTCCATTTACATAGACATCATCCTAACACAAATAGAAAAATTTATCACTGTTACAGCTTTCTGAAACATAATCATGATGAGCTTATCCAGTCAGAGTTACTGAAATGAAACTGTTACAACAAAATTCATTAGACAGATTTAAGGAAAAAAGTTAGGCATTATTTGTTACAAAACAATTTGTAGTCACTAAAATGTTGATCTTTCAATAGTCATTGTCTAGTAAAGTCAAATATATGTATATTAAAATGAATTCTATTGCAGAGCACATACCTCTGTGTGCCTTTGTAAAACACACCAAGACCTGAGGTCTTCTCCATTTATGCTGCTGATAATAAAGAATAAATATAAATGAAACATTTTTGACTTATAATTTCCTGAAATCTTTACCTTTTCCAATTAAAAAAAGAAATTGTAGAGATTCTAACTGTAGAGTTCTGACCAATAAGCCATAAAATGGAAACTGTAGGATATAAATATTACTTTAGTGGGAAAGTGTTACATAAAAGCTTGCAAGGCTCTAAGCAATACCAAATAAAGGTTTACTCAGTGAAAGGTACTTTATCTTATTTATTCATCTTTGGCACATATGAGAGTATGAGATTTAGTAGACAGTGATGTATTTTGGAGAATCCAGGTGGGAAAAGTGATACTGAGCAGTTACTGTAGAAATGTTCCATTATGCAATCCTTATCTATCTATCTTTATATTGCCCTATCACAATAATATCTGAATGGCACAGAATACTCACCTGTATAATGCCCTTGTGAAGTGTCAATAGTCTCTTTTTAAAGGTGGGAAATAAGTGATAGAAAAATAAATCATTTTATCGTAGATTACTTAAGTAAAATATGGCAGTTATATTGAATTTTTATCTCCCAAAATTTCAATTTGTTGCTTAACCAGTAGTTCATCCTTTCTTATATAGTTATTTATAATTAAATATAGATCAAAGCACAAATGAGAAAATTGAAAGTGCGGCTGTTGTTTTCATTTTGTCGAAAGGTTAAATAAAGTATTCTTGCTCCAGGTTCAACAGCTGTAACAGTGGATCTACTATAGATCTGGGAAAAGTGGCTCTCAATTTTATTAATGTGGGTTCCAGTCAACTTCCTTCTTTTGTTCCTCAATGTCTAACTTAGAAACAGAAATCACAACTGAATCAGAAGAGCTGGAGCTTGGAAAAAGCTGTTCTGTTTGGTTTTGGATTTCCTTCTGTAAAACTTTGAAAATTCTTTTTTGTTCTGAGAAAGAACTTGATTTTCACTAACACTTTCATACTTCAGCTTCCCTCTATGTTACTGTTTTTCATCCAGCTGTTCTGTATTTCAACACAAAGAAATATTTTTATTGCTCAAAAAACCCCCAACATTTCAGATTTTCTGCGACAATTTTTGAAAGTTTCAATAAAAACTGAACATTCAGAAAGGTCTAGCAATTTCCCAGGGTGGCAATCCTTCCAGTTCCAGATCATGACATTAAAATTCATCTTTGTTTTCACAATTTGTTGTGGTTTAACCCCAGCCAGCAACTACGCACCACACAGCCACTCACTCACTGCCCACCAGTGGAATGGGGGAAAGAATCAGAAGGGTAAAAGTGAGAAAACTTGTGCATTGAGATAAAGACAGTTTAATAAGTAAAACAAAAGCCACATTTGTAAGTTAAGAAAACCAAAGAATTCATTCACTACTTCCCATTGGCAGGCAGGTGTTCAGCCATCTCCAGGAAAGCAGGGCTTCATTACATGTAAGAGTTACTTGAGAAGACGAACACCATCACTCCAAATGTAGGTATCTAAATCCAAACTATTACCCTAGATTTCCTATATCAGTACAGATATTGAGTCAACATTAAGCACATCAGCAAAGCCTTTATCTGCCTGTCTCTGAGTTCACCAAGATGTGATCTGTACTTTGGTAAGACTTGCTTTACTTTAGTGAAAATGGATGGTTTATAGAAAACAATCTCAGTATTAGGAATCCTACATTTTGGTGACTAAGACAGAAAGATGAATGCCAACCTTAATCTGAAGCTTACTCCGAGAATTAGGACAGTGTCCTAGGATTAGTAGATCTATATATATTTATAATTGCTGCAGTGAGCCTCTTTTCTTCTCAGTCTAGGTTGGGGGATGTGCTGATTTCAGCTGGCATGGACTTAATTATCTTCTTAGAAGCTAGTACAGTGCTGTCTTTTGGCTTTGATGTGAGACTTTTCAGTTCCTTGGGCCTTGTTAGCGAATAGGCTGGAGGGGCACAAGGAATTGGGAGGGGACACAGGCAGGTCAGCTGACCCAAACTAGCCAAGGAGTTATTCCCTACCATGGGACGTTATGCCAGGTATATATACCTGGGGGGATGGCCCGGGCAGGTGGATCATTGCTCAGGGACTGGCTGGGCATCGATCTACAGGCGGTGAGCAGTTGCATTGTGCACCACGTGTTCCTTTCTTCCTTTCCCTCTGGATGTTATTCTTTTCCCTTCCCCTTTTCATTATAACTGTTATTGTCATC
Organism: Ibycter americanus; assembly: GCA_035590275.1. Classification (NCBI taxonomy): domain Eukaryota; kingdom Metazoa; phylum Chordata; class Aves; order Falconiformes; family Falconidae; genus Ibycter; species Ibycter americanus. The sequence goes on from JAVJGI010000014.1 coordinate 35,340,340, forward strand.
ATTGTTATTATTGTTCTTTTATTTTTATTTTATTGGAATTATTAAATTGTTCTTATCTCAACCTTCAAGTTTTATATTCCTTTCCAACTTTCCTCCCCATCCCTCTGGGTGAGGGGGGAGTAAGTGAGTGGCTGCGTGGTACTTAATTACCAGCCAGGTTTAAACCATGACAGAGGAAAAAGAAAAAAAAAAAAGAAAACCCCAAAATTCCCAGAGGTCTAATAGGTAATTTCCACTGAAGAACAAGTGAAAAATATTGAGTGTGCAGTCTCACAGAAAGAAAAAAACACCAATGCCATCAAAGTTCAGTTACTAAGACCCACATTCACTTAACAAACTTTAGAAACTTAGCTGAGACTCCTTGAAGCTTGATGTTTCTACCTGATTTTTCTCTTATAATATCTAATATATCTCTTATATGTCTTTCAATATATTGCTGAAGCTTCTCATTTAGCAGTCATGTTACCATAAGGTCAATAGAGAAAAAAAAAACAAACCCTTCAGATATTAGTCAGACCAGCTAAATTCTTAAGTCATTTTCTAGATGAGCCTCTTTCTCTTTCCACTGACTACAGGAAAAGAGTTAAGAAAACTACAGTCTCAGCTTATAGTAAGACACATGTCCTTTATCATAGGTGTCTAGAAGTTAGATGTTTAGATCTGAGATAATCAATCCAGAGTCCTTCCCTAGCCACTGTAGAGTCGTGTGTGCTCCTTTAAGGCAATTAATCTTACACTAAGAAAGGACATCTAAAACTGGTCTGACAAATCAGCCTCCTAATGTGCCTTTTTCTTGTTACTGAATATGAAGGGAGCCTATGGTGACTAGCCCAAAGGTAAAATTATAGATATAGAATATTACATTAAATGAATTGCTCTACTGTTAGTTGGCTAAAACTATGTAAGATAAATTGCAGTATTGCATCTGGCTGGAATGGAGTTACTTTCCCAAATGAAGTCCATATAGTGCTGTGGTTTGTATTTGTAACTAGAATGCTGTTGATAACACAACTTTTTGGCTACTGCTGAGCAGTACTAACACAGCATCAAGGCTGTCTCTCCAACCTAGGGCTGGTAGACTGGAAGCGAGTGGGAGGCTGGGGGACACACACACCCAGGACAGCTGATCAAAAGCAAACTGATCAAAGAGAGATTCCATAGCATATGATATCATGCTCAGCAATAAAAGCGATGAGGGAAAGTGGGGGGGCATTCATTACTAAGGTGTTTGTCTTCCAAAGGAACTGCTATGCATATTGATATCTTGCTTCACAGGAAGTGGCTGGACAATTCTTGCTGGTAGGAAGTGGAGAATAAATCTTTTTTTTTTCCCCCTTTGCTTCCAAGAACAGCCTTTGCCTTTACTAAACTCTCTTTACCTTGACCCATGAGTTTTTCTTCCTGTTTTCTCCCACTGTCCCACTGAGTAAGAGGTGTGATAGCGTGGCTTGGTGGGCACCTGGTGGCCAGCTAAGGTCAACCCACCACAACTGACATCCAAAATTTTTTATCCAGTTCCCTTTAAAATCAATTAAAATCTCTTCACTGTCTTCAGTAATTTTCAAGTCTCGCCTCAAAGTATTTAGAATGTTGCTTCTTGTGGTGCTTGTTCACTGCTGACTGCAGACACAGTGGCATGGGCATGAAATGTGCAGAGTGCTTGTGCTTTATCTAATAGCTAACAGTCTTTAAGCAGTTAGGCTGATCCATATCATTGAAATTGAGGAACGATATTGTTTGTAATGTCTTACTTGTCATTATTTTCAATAGCCATTGTAAACCACACATAAGTAAAAGTCATAGATTACTAAAACATTTGTCAGCATTGCTAAATAGAGGGGAAAAGTGATGTAGTCACTGTTTTTGTGTTGAGTGACTGAAAAGATACAGTAAAAGCAGTATTATTAAGGACAAAGACAGCAACAGGTGAAGCATCTTTCTCTTAGAAAGTTGAATTAATGCTGGTGGGAATACAAAATATAGACATTTATTTTCCAATAAGATTTTCGACCAGTCAGTCTTATTAGATATTCCAGAATCAGAAGGCTGAACTACAAAAGTGTAAACTATTGCATTAAAACAGCGTACTAAAAAGTAGTATGTTTTCACCACAAGCTTGAATTAAAATCAGTGAAAATATTTTTTAGATGTGAAAATAATAAGGGGTTTTTTCCTCCTTTTTATTATCTTTTAGTTTTGCATTGGTCTATATTTCAGATTTTAGCTTGGAACATAAGCAAAATGAAAACACTATCAGGAGATATTGAAAAGTACAAAAGAATATTTCTGGCCTTCTTATACAGAAAGAAACATTTTGGATAATTTGAATAAGTTTCAGATAAGCAGCCATATTTTTGGGTGCTCATTAGAGCCTGGTGAATAATTTATAACAAATAATTTAGTTGATGAATTTTAACTCTCTTCAGCTCACAAATTGTCCATGAACAGATTGTGATTTTCCTAAATTAGCTCATTATTCACAATCATTCAGTGAATAATTCCTGTGAATAGTTCTTTCTCTGTAGCTAGTTTTTGGCCAGTTGTAAACAGTTCACATTCAAGCTGTTTCAGTCTGACACATAAATCCTGTAGAATATTTCTGCTTAACTGTAATGTTTGAAATCAAATTATCAGGAATAGTAATAACAATAATATAAAATCCTATGTAATACATGCACTTTCCACCCTAAGTTTCAGATCAGTGTACATCACTGTAATGATTAGATGTCCTGCAAATTCAAGTTATTTTTTTCATATACCCAAAGTGAGCAAATACTCATACATTCAAAAGTTCTTGAGAATTTTCTGAAACTGTTGTTCATTCCTTGGCCTCCTTTGATTAAGTCTTCACCCATTCATTGTGAGTGGGCTATATCAGTCAGAATCATCATGAAATGTGAAAGCAAAGGGCGTATTCTTGCAATAGCAGTAAAACCTTTTAAATGTGTAAGGATATTGATGGAGTAATTTTCCAAGCTCAAGTAATAAATTGTATCAAAGTTTTTGAACTTGACTTCTCTTTTGTAACCTTGGTTTCTATTATATAAAGCAAATGCTGCATGCATAACCCCTTTTGAATTTTGAAAATAAATTTTAATTATTTAGCTCAGGATGCAAATCACATCTTTTGGGACTAAAAGAGGTGGAGAAGATGTATGCTTCTGAGTAACTTACGTCCTTGCATTGTCTGTATATTCTCAATTTCTTAAAACTGTAAAAATGTTTACATTAAGCCAGTCAGCTTTATGACTATATGACTGCTTTTATGCAAATATTTACTTAACAATACTAATGAAAAAAAATATTTTTTCATTATATTCTTTTTTCATCTTTCCATTATTCCATTAAATCCCTGTTTAGTTTGAATGCTTTGTCAAAATGTTGTCACATATCAGTATTTTCTTTGTGAGGAGAAATGATGAAATACTAATATATGTTTTTAAGTGAATCAGTAATTTTATTTATTTGCAATGAATGTACAAAGTGAATTCTCCAAACACAGGCATAATCCAGCAAGAGGAAACAGTTCCATAGCAGGAGGTTTCTTTAAGCGAATAATCAACCCAAATCTCTCTTTCTTACCTTCTTTTAGGAGCACTGATGCTTTGAAGCTTCCTTAATGCTTTCTGTATCAGCTGTTGTCTCCTAGACACCAAAAAAAATAATCTTTCTTCAGATACTAAGAACCTTATTTTGCTATATGTTTGCCTGGAAAAATGGCAGAGGTGAGAAGGCTCAGGTTGTATTCAACTCTCTGTTTGTGCCTGTGCTCTGTATCTCAAATTGGTTTAGGTATGGCATTCCATTACATGGAAAAGTTTAACTGAAACCTCCTTAAATAAAAGTTACTGTAACATACTGTAACAGATTCCACAATACTGCTCAGATTTTTCCGAGGTTTGATTGCTGAAATTAATTGGAATTTGATTTGACTAACAATTGCAAGATCAAGGCTGCAGTTCTAAGTGATATTTTTGCATACAATAGGCTCTCCATTGTTAGAGTTAATCAGAAACATATAAGCATGCCATCCTGCCAGTACAAAAGGGTACATTTTAATTTGCACACATTTATTTTTCACATACAAAAAGTTCATGTTATGTATTAGCTCATAATCAGTAACTATCAGTTACAGCAAACTTTGTAACTTTCATTGTCACTTCTTATTACCTTCAAGTACTTGCTTTGTTTTCTGTGCAGAACCTCTGCTCTGTAGCTGTGTAGTTTTCAGTACCTAATACTACTTCTAGTAGTGGGGATGTTTTAGCGTGGGTTATGAATCAGAAACTTACAACAAGTTATTGCACAAAACTTTCATGAAGTTCTTTACCCCAAAAAAAGTTTTTTCAGAAAAACATCAGCAACTCCAGAAAACCCGAATCACAAAAAGAAATCAGTCATTCACAAGGACCATAAAGTAGTATTAATATGATGGATTTTTTCAGAAATTTTTTAAAACAAATTTTATTGAAATGAATTATCTGAATTTATTGTTTCATCTTGAATATTTAGTTTTAATTATTATTTAGTTTTCATATTTGTATTTATATAAGAAATGTGCCCTAGGTTCCTAAGCTCAAAAATAATGTCTAAAACTCTTTTTTTTTCTGAGAGTTCTACTGTGGCATGCTGTATAGCAATGATGTGAACGATGAAGTTGCAGTTTTTTGTATGGATTATGTCCAAAACAGTGTTCCCCAAAAAATAGAAATTCCACCTACTTGTTAAGAAGTATATGGTGAGGATCCTAAACCTTCACTGACACAGCTTGAAAGAAGGGGAGTCTGGAAGTGTAGGGGAAAGGAAAGAAGAGGGAAAGGGGAAAGGAAAGAAGAGGGAAAGGGGAAAGGAAAGAAGAGGGAAAGGGGAAAGGAGGAAGACAGAAAGAAAGAGAGAGAGAGACAGAGCAAAACATATATATCCACTCAGAAATATGAGCCTATGGAGTCTGCTACTTTATAGAACTATTTCCTTAGCCTGAGTAAAGGCATATATTTTTAAAACATGCACTGAAGGGATGACAGGAAGTCAAGGAGTTTTTAAGTAGTATACTTAAATAAGAATCTACACTCCCTGAAGTCAACAACTATTTCAAACAATGAATGACTGCATATTCTACTCTTGTCTTATTGTGAAAGGGGGGAAAAGAACCAAATAAGAACATGAAGAAAAATTAGTTGTCAGGTTAGTTCTCAGGGCATGGAAATCAATGATTTGTTTTGTGCTTTTGCCTTGAATCTTTTAGCAAAAGCACTTGCTTTCTCCCCATGAATCGGAGTTAGCTGGTATTATTGACATATCCACCGAAAGACTGTAATTTAAAAAATGTATCATACCTGACAATGAGTTTATTTAGGGGAGCTTTTGAATGTCAAGGACATTTGAGTCAGTTTGCTCATTTTAGGCTGTAGAATTTTAAGATATGAAAGACTGGGAATAGATATAAGGATTTTTTTGCCTAGCACAAGAAACCTATTTTAATTCCTTTTTCTTCTTAAATTTCTATGCCTCATAGTATTCAGCACACCTGTCTTCAGAAAGTCACATGCTGTACGGAAGAGCTACATACAGTCTGTGGCGGCCACTGAGTCTTCAACTTGCAAGTCATTTGCCTAGTATGATTCATTATTGTATAGTAACGTGCTCTAACAGCAGAGTATATTTGATACTGAGAGCTATCCTCAATTATGTATATATTCTCTTTTGTTTATAGTAACAGGGCTATTTTTTTTCCAAAACATACACTGACCCTTCCTCTGTGCCAGAAGAATAAGAGGTAAACATGAACAATGTGTTGTGGAGGTTTAACCCTAGACAGCAATCAAATGCCCCGCAGCCGCTTGCTCACTCCTCCCTTACCCAGAGGGATGGGGAGGACAATCAGAAAGGAATGTAAAACTCGAGTGTTAAGATAAGAACAATTTAATAATTCAAATAAAATAAAAATAAAAAAGCAGTAATAATAATAACAATAACAGTTATAATGAAAATGAGGGAGAGGGGGAGAGGAATGAAATCCAAAGGGAAGGGAGAAAAGAAAACAAGAGATGCGCAATACAATTGCTCACCCCCAGCCGACTGATGCCCAGCCAGTCCCCGAGTAATGACCCACAGGCCCCAGCCACCCCCTCCAGTTTATATACCAAGCATGATGTCCCATGGTTTGGAATATCCCTTTGGCTAGTTTGGGTCAGCTGTCCTGGCTGTGTCCCCTCCCAATTTCTTGTGTTCCCCCAGCCCTCTTGCTGGCAAGGCCTGAGAAACTGAAAAGTCCTTGACTTAGTATAAACATTATTTAGCAACAACCAAAACATCAGTGTCTTATCAACATTGTTCTCACACCAAAGCCAAACCACAGCACTGCACCAGCTGCTAAGAGGAAAATTAACTCTCTCCCAGCTGAAACCTGAACATACGTTTAACATGAAATTAAGAAATTACAAGAAGTACAACCTTCAATGCATGTAAGATTTAGCAGGATCCAATGAAAAGAAGCCAATGGAAAGAATGGATGATTTAATATGTTATGTATCTCTGTGAAAGATTTCATCTTTAGGTTTCAATGCTATAGGAAAAGCCAACACTCTGGACTTCAGAAAATCCAACCAGCTGTGATTTGTTCAACAGAAGATGTGAAGTACATCTCCTCACATTCTCTACATAGCTAAAACATGATGCAGTCTGAAGTCACAGGGTCAGGATAGATTTTCATAATGTATTTTTTTGTCACTAAGAAGAGCCAAGAGCATGTCATATAGGCTAGTTCCAACCTGTTGCTCTACAGCCAGGATCTTTCCTGGAAGCGTGTTTTATCAGTCAGGTTCTTTATTATCCTAGCAACAATGTCCAAACAATTATTAAGTCCTATTAATCGATAATGATTACTGTTTCCCATTAATAAAAGCTGCTCATTTGTTTAACTGAAAAGGTTTTACTGTATACAAAATTTCTTAGAGCTGTTTTAGAAAATTCAATAAAAGTACTTCATTTCCTCTTCATTATATGAATATGTTCATTAACATTCCTTTGAAATACCTGCTGTTGTTGATACCCCACTGATCCAGAGTCTCACTAGTGCCAGAATCACTGTATTGACTACAAGAAAGAGCACCCTACTGACATTTCCCTTCACAAAACTCTCAACCTATGACTAAGCAAAGGGTTTTGTTTTTCTCAGGTGAACACTTATTCAGTGAGCTAATGCAGCAAAAGTTAGCCAGCTTATAGCTATTACAGTGATTCAGAGGATACCAAAGGATGTACGTGTCATCACTTGGCACATCCCTGATATGTCATCAAATGCAAGAAGAAATGCTTGATTAGGTTCAGACAGTTGTAAGCAGTGACATGTTTTGTTGCCATCATTCAGTGCAGGTGTCAGCATAATTATCTGCTATGAAGTTAGGAGAATATTTTTTATAATGGTATACTCATGATGCAGCTGTAATTTGTGTGCTCCATATTAGATCAAAACAAAAATGAATGTATTTGTTGTGAATAGTATCAGTTCTTAATATTTTTCTCATTTACTGTAGCCAGGGCCCAGTATTCTATAGAGGGGGTGATACAAATAATTGATAGATTACTTTAACTGAGACAGCACAGTAGGTCTGAATTCAACCTTTGTTCGTGGGAAGTAAATTACTTGAATATAGCTTGAATTGCACAAGTCTGAGGTTTTTAGGAAATTACATAAATGCAGCTGGACTGACTTCAGGTATATTTTGTTTGCTGTGCTGATGGCAGTCTCTCTTTTCTGAAGAGCTGAATTTACCCACAGTTTGAACACTGATCAGCAGAAAGTTGCACAAGAAGTTCTTGAAAATGTAGCTTCCTTTAATCTCCCTACTCTCTCTAAGTAGTTAAAATTGTCATAATCAGTCAGTTTTCTTTCACATTATCAAATTTTGTCCCTCAGTAATACAGCTACAAATGCAAGTGGAAAACAGAAATCCTTCCTATAGTGTCTACCAGTTAAAATGTTTCTGGAAATATCATCACAGATATACAAGCAAACCTTCCTTTAGAGGAACTAAGTAAAATTCTGAAAATTTATTAGATGCATATATATCTTTCCATCTTCCTCTTAAAAGAATTATGTTATATAAAGTTTTACTCATGGCAGATTTGGTTTATTCAATGCAATATTTGACACAATTCTTTGTGTCAAATATACGTACAGTCTTAAAAAAGTAATACAATATTTGACTATTATATCCTGACATAATATGTTCTATAGGATAGCTTCTTATAAGCCTTGTAAGAAAGTATAATATGATGATAAAGGATTTATTTATGATTTAGATTCCCATTGGAGTCTCTGTAATCAATGATATTCCCACATATCTATAATAAATTCTTTCTGTATATAATGGATTTTAGAAAGCTAACTGTTCCATGTTGCTTTGAAACCATTAGGCACTGAAGAACGAATGAAAGCAATAATTTCCTACTAGTTGTGCTCTCTCATTTTCCCCAAGAATTAAAGAAGATTTTAATGTATGGCATGGCTTTTGTTGTTGTTCATTTCTTCTATTTTAACCGAGCTCTCGCTACTACGCTATTTGAACACTTTGGGTTAAATTCTGGGAATAATTCAGGGAAAGTCAGCACATCAGCGTTGGAAGGTAAAAAAACTTACATTGCCCTTACCTTTTCTGTGAAGGCCACAGATATTGACCTGTATGTGCAAGGTTTAAGAGCTACTGCTGTGAACCATTCCACCTGTGTATCTTCTTGCAAGTATGAGTACGATAGCAGAGCTCCAGGTACAACCCCTATACAGATGAAGCACCATAGCAGAGAAAATATATAAGAGTAAGACGTTTTACTTTGCCCTTTCTGTTTTACCCCCTGTTGGATTCTGGAAAAAAAGCTGGCCATTGGTTTACTCTTTTAATAAATTTGAAGGAGCTTGTATGGAAATGCTTATAGACAGGCTAAGGAGGAAATGAAAGGTAGAATCGGAATCATAGGATCGTTTAAATTGGAAAAGACCTTTAAGATCATTGAGTCCAATCACTAACCTAACACTACCAAGTCCACCACTAAACCATATCCATAAACATCACATCTACATGTCTTTCAAATACTTCCAGGGACAGTGGCTCAACTACTTCCCTGGGCAGCCTGTTCCAATGCTTGACAATGTTTTCCGTGAAGAGATGTTTTCCTAATATCCTCCCCTGGTGCAACTAGAGGCCATTTCCTCTTGTCTTATCACTTGTTACTTGGGAGAAGACACCTTACTGAGTAAGGAATAATAAAATGCCATTTTATATGACAGTATTCATTCCATGATGTGCTAAGCATATAGATAACCATATGAATCTTAATAAATAATGCCCATTGCGTTCACTTTATGCATGTGTGTAGAAATTTCTGCCTTTGTGTTCTTTTTTATTTGGTAAATCAACTTTTTAATAAAGAAACTGCTGATCTGCTTGCAGCAGAGCATTCCATAGCGATGGATGGAAATAAAGAAAATCCTCATGAAACATTGAAATATTTAAGCTGATTATATTTTTCAGTGTTTGAAGTGCAACACCATTTTTATTTCTTGCAATTCTTTTTTTCTTTCCCAAAGGAATCAATAACTCTGATTTGTATGCATTCTTTCTTTCACTTTTCCTCTTTCTTTACCACAGAATAAATGATAATAAATGATATGTAGAACGTGTTATTTACTTATCAGTAGAGAGAATTACTACTCTTAAAATGTTTAAAATTTCTACAGTGTTGAAAAGTTGCAAAGCTACAAACAGAAAATAAAAAAAAAGCCACTCAAAAATGGAAAAAAAATCTTACAAACATATTTTCAGATAATTTCTATTGCATTGAATGAGTGAAAGAAATAAAGAGAAAATGAATAAAAGAATGATTTGGTGAGGTGTTATTTCATCTTTGTCACCATTCAAATATGCCAGATTTACAAGTAGTTTTAACTGTTCCGAGTAAAGTTTAGTGCTAATTCCATTTTGCTGAACTAACATTACAGGTTTAGGAACAATTGTAGGTTTGCTTATTAGCTTGGATTATGGTGCTAAAACTAATGAAACCAAATTTTCAGACTGGTTTGTTTTTAATGAGGACAAAAAGCCAGAATTCTTTTTAGAATTTGTTTTGCAAAGAAGAGGGGAAAAAGGAAAAGACACCTCATTGTGCCTGAATAAAATGTTCCAGACAGAAAGCTTTTGATAATGTCCACATTAACATTATTAATATTCTTTAATTAATACACCTCATGTAACCCCTTCTCTTTGTACGATAACAAATCTTACATTTGTATAACCTCCTTTTCTACCATACTTTTACTTATCTATCTTGTTCTTCTCCAGTGGGTAGTAATTTCTTCTAATGACCATCAGTTTCAGAGTAAGAACATCATTCATTTTGCATAGGGCACTGAAGAACTATCAAATTGTAATGATTTTCAGTCATTGCAGACCTGGGCCAGATTCAAGCCTAGCGACTCGGTGATGAAAGCCCCTGAATACTATTAGCAGTTCCCTGAACTGCTCAGTTCCCATTAAATAAATGCACGATGTATTTGTCATTAGGACTCCTATCTTCTCATTCTAATTCTCCATATTAGAAGCTGTTAGTCTAAAAATAAAAATGTATTTGCATCCATCAGGTAATTTTTCCTCTAGTTGCAATGTTACATTAATATATCCACAGTTATGGTCAGTTAAGTTTTCCACTGCCAAATGAGTGGTTAGAGGATTTCTATCTTCGTTATTTTGTTCTAAATTCTAAGCAATTTCTAGGTGTGATATTCACTTTATGAGAAAACATATTAAAAAAAGCAAAGAAAAATTCTAACAAAAAAAAAAGTACTTTTTAGATGATCCGGTAAGAATATGTAGCAATAATGATCCAAACCAACATCAAGGGTTGTCTGACATTTCTTTTGTGAGCTCCGTAATTCAAAAATATACCTTGGCTGTTTTAGTTAACACTGGCACAGTAGTTGCTAGCCAGATGCATTGTTTTGTAAAAAAAAAAAAAAAAAGAAGAATCTAAATTATTTAAACAATTGTTTTATTACCATATAACCACAAAATAATTACCTAGTTATTTTTCTATAGAAACCGAAAGCCTTATTACAGAACCTGAAAGCGAGTTACAAGGTAATTGCTTTTGAACTACTTGGTAACTTCAGGTATAATTGCTGAGTAATTTGCAAAATATATAATTACAGTGGGCCATATGTTCCTACGTCTTGTGTGTTGCAGAATGTGGAAGTGTGTCACAAAGTGACTCAGAATACCTAAAATAGGGTATAAGTACCTGAGCAATATTGATGTTAAAGTAGCTTGAAGAGAAGTCTGAGCACAATCTACAGTACTTTTACTGATAAGCAACAGAAGCCACTGCTATTGGAAAGGTGGGAGGAGCCAGCCAGGAAGTATTTTGTACCATATGTCTGCTTCACAACCCACTGAAGAAATGTCAGAAGAACATTGCAAGTTAATATTGCCTAAGACAGTGATAACTTACAATATACTGACAACACAGATTGCAGATGGCCAAATTACCACTACAAACACCTTCTGGCACCTGACAGCTCACCAGATGCTGGTGGGTGTCATTTGCTACTTAATCATGTACCTGAGGAAAGATTACGGAGTTCCTATCCAGGATCCTGTGGTATCCATGTTAGTAAACAATTGATGGTCCTGATGCAGGAATTCAACACAGTGCCAGGGTAAACAGTGTCGTGTATGTGTGTAGACACCCTAATGAAGTACCTCTACTGACTTACAGAACAAATGCAAGACTGGCTTAACTGATTGCTTTGCTTTGGTAACCTTATTAACAAAAAGGTTAGGGAAAGCTCCAAATATCAAATAACAGATACATAAAGTTGCAGAACAGAGAATCAAAAGCTTCTCCCACATTGGTTTCTGGAAATATCCCTGTAAATTGGAGACTTTTATTCCTTTCATCCAGAAACAGTCATAGTGTATTCACACGTGGCCATGTAATTGGAGTTGTTTGTCAGCTTTAGACTTTTAATGTAAGCAAATGCTGACTACTGAATAAACATTCTTCTAGAAACCTGGGAGTGAGAATATTCCAAAGTATCCTGGGAATTATACACGTGTTTACATTTCCTTTTATATTTTAATATTTTATCCAACCTTTTAAAATTATTTCAATCCTGTCTCCCAGTTGTGATCTTATTCAAGATTTTGCCTACCTTTAGCCGTATAATAAAATTTTTAAAAAAAGCTCCGCAGACTTCATAGAAACCAAATCACATAGCAACAGATCACCAAGGTTTTCATGAGCATTACTGCTTTCAAGATGTACTCACTACTGACTTTATTTTATAGGTATTTACATAGACTATTTTAATATCTGTCTTAAAAGGCTTCAGAATTATTATCCATCTTGCAGGGTAAAAATAATGCATCATGAACTCTGAGAATTTAGTTATATACATTTGTGTGTTCCACAGATTTTTTTCCTTTTCCTACTCAAAGTTCATAAGTGACTACTAGGCTCTTTTTGTTCACCTAGCATTGACTACAACAAGGAAAAGTTGGGATCCCAGAATCAATGCTTGGTTAGCTGCCAGATGAGAAATTAGGAACAGAAGTTATATCTGTAATAAAAAAGATATGATCTGAATTTAGATTAATAGAGTATTAATATAGACCACAGTAAGACAGCTTGAAAGCTGCAAAAAAGCAGGAAGAATCAAGTGACAAGTCCAGTGCAAAAAGTGAGAAATAAAGTTGGCATTGTGGTGGACATGACAGAATCTCTGTCTGGACATCAGATACTGATTTTGCATAGCAATTGAGAACTGATATGGAAAAGATGAGGGTATGAGAGGGAGTTAAAAACAGAGGGTCCTAGTCTAGTAGCAGCAAGAAACCATACAGGAGCTAAGAAAAAGCACAAGGGATCCAAACTCCACTGCAGTTACACACAAGATTTAAATAGGTTTGCTTACCTGGAGCTTTGCATATTTAGATTCCTCATAAATTTAGTACAACCTGTAGGTTTTTATAATAAAACCATACACCTAGCGACTGGTAACCCACTGTCACTGTATTTGCTCTTTAGAGTATGACTTTAAGCTGGAATAATTATATATTCTCATTGTGAAAATGTACTTGCCTAGCTATTTCAAGCTACCAATTGTTAAATGAACCAGTGAACCAAATGGTAGTGAACTGAAAGTGTTCCCTCAGTCAGCTAGTTTATCAGGTGATACACTATGTCCCAGGTAAACAGTCAGAGCTGGCCCAGTTGGTGACTGGTGAACTTTCACACTCTTGACTGCCCAGGTAACTGTGGGGTAACAGCACTTGACTGATGTGTATCAAAAGGTAGCCCAAATCTTCCAGCCATGTAAATAATTTATGTAAGCATAAATAGATTATTCTTAATCACAGGAAAGGCCACACAATATAAAGGTGTTTAAAAATCACACACAAAATTCAATGGAATAATCTAAAGTAATGATCTGAAGGAAAAATTAAGAGGAAATACTGACTGGTTAAGGACGTAAGGCAGGGTGTCTCCACGTACTTAATTACATACTTAATGCAGTCCCTGTCAGCTCATCTTTACAACATCTAGAACTAAAACTAGTACAACGTGCAGTAAGGCTTATCTGTTATTGGGATGGATTCCATTTGAAGAAACAACTGATATTACAATTGCTCATCTTGCCAAGAAGGTAGAGGAAAAGAGTACAGCTGATCTAACCAAGAGTGACACTGAGAAGATTAATTGGAAATGCTAATTCTGAATTTCTGATAGCTGCAGAACTAGGGATACCATGTGGAATTTTTAGTCAGAATGCTTAGAATCATTTTCCACAAAACCTAAAATTAACTTATTTAATTTTCAAGGAAGTAAAAAAAAAAAATAATGTCCTGGAGTTCAATAGGTCATTAGGCAATTTGCTGAAAGATCTGTCTATAGACTATTACATGTTATCACGCAGACAAACCCTTGGGCTCATGAAGTTCCCACATCACTGATTACAGAAAGCAAGGAGAAGGAAACAGTCATGTAATACTTGCCCTGCTCCTTTTACCCTTTCCCTCACTATCTGTTCTAAGCTGTTGCTGGAGATGGAGATTGGCTAGATGGGCCTTCAGCTGTTCTTACCTTCTTTTGTATTTATATACATGGTTGGTGTTGAATAATGAGTAACAAATGGACAAGTATATGGTAGCACTGAGCAGGTGTTCAGATTTAAACTGAATGTTCATGAACTGTTACTAGAATCATAGTTTCTAAGGCCTGTGAGACTGTTGTGTAGAGTTAGGAAACCACCACATTTTCACAAAATCTCTATTGCTGTTGTAAACCAGTAAATGACAATGACGTGTAAGATGTCTTCCTATAACATGATAAATGTTTGAGTTCTTTTAGTTATTCATGCTAGATCTTTGGGTTTTAATACTTGACCACATAACGGTTTACCAAAAAATTTTGGGTTTGTTTTTTATGTGGGCCAATCTAACGTAGATAATACACTTTTGTAGGCCACATTTTTTTGAATGTGATTTTGAACTAGAGTGTGCTAGGCTGTTGCAGAGCATTTATCTAGGACAAGGCAGAGAACCTTCACAGAATCACAAAATCACAGAAAGGCTGAGGTTGGAAAGGACCTCTGGAGGTCTTCTGGCCCAACTCCTCTGCTCAAACAGGGCTACCTAAAGCCAGGTACCTAGGTCCGTGTCCAAACACCTTTTCAGTATCTTCAGGGATGGAGACTTCACACCCGTCTGGAAAACCTGTGCCAGCAACCAGTCACATTCACAGTAAAAAAAGTGTTTCCTGTTGTTCAGAAGGAACCTCCTGTGTTTCAGTTTGTAACCATTGCTCTGGTCCTGTCACTGGGCAATACTGAAAAGAGCCTTGCTCTGTCCCCTTTGCATCCTCCCTTCAGGTATTTATAGACATTGATAATATCCCCCTGAGTCTTCTCTTTTCCAGGCTGAACTGTCCCAGCCCTCTCAGCTTTTTTTTCACTTGTGAGGTACTCTTGTAGCCTTCATTGAACTGTCACCACTACGTCCACATCTCTTCTGTGCTGAGAAGCCCAGAACTAGACGCAGAACTCCAGGTATGGCCTCACCAGTGCTGAATAAAGGGGAAGGATCACCTTCCTCAACCTGCTGGCAATGCTTTGCCTAATTCAGCCCAGGATACTATTAGTCTTTTTGCAACAATGCACATTGCTGGCTCACGTTCAACCTGGTGTCCACCAAGACACCCAGGTTATTTTCTGCCAAGTAATTTTGCAGCTGGTCAGCCCCCAGTATATGGTGGTGCATGTAGTTTTTCCTTCTCAGACACAGGATTTCACACTTCCTCTAGATGAACTTCATGAGGTTCCTTTCTGTGGCATATGAAGGCACAGACCCCAAGTGAGATCCCCCATTGCATACATAAGTGCCGGTTATATACAATTGCTTACCCACCCAAGTTCTGCCCTGGAACGTGCCTACATGCAGCAGAGCACCCTTGCAGCCAGTTCACACTCTACCAAGCTGTTTTCTCTCTCCATGCTCATCTGACCAGGTCTCTTCCTCCCAGATCAAGATTTAAGCTGTGGGAGGCTTAGGGCACGCCCCTCATTGCAGACAGGTGTGGAATAATCACTCTGCAACCTGGCACCCAGACAATGAACAAAGCCTTTTCTCAGAAAGAGCCCTTACACCTCTCAGCCCATTCTCCAGCCTTTTAAGGTCCCTTTGAATGGCAGCACAACCCTCTAGCATGTCAATCACTCCTCCTGGTTTTGTTTCATCAACAAACTCGTTGATGTTTATTCTGTCCCTTCATTCAGGTCATTAAAGTAGATGTAAAGCAGGACTGGAGCCAGTGTTGATCCCTAGCGCACACCTTTACTCACTGGCCTCCAACTAGACTTTCCACCGCTGCTCTGGGCCCAGACATTGAGCTAGTTTTTAACCCACCTCACTGTCTGCTCATTTAGCTGATACACCATCAGCTTCTCTATGAGGGTCTTGTGGGAGACAGTGTCAGAGGCCTTACTGAAGTCCAGGCACCCAATATCCACAGCTCTCCCCTCATATACCAAGCCAATCAAACCCTGTTTGCAGGTTACAGGACCAGTTGCAGAAACAAGGTGGTTGTAATGGGATTGAAAAGACAGGTGGCTATTACTTCTGATTTCATTTTCCTGGCTCTTTCTTCAAACCTATAAGCAGTTAGTGGTTAGGTCTTACAGACTCTTTATTATGCCAGATTATCCAGCTTTAGAAGGGCAGAGTTTAAAAGCTCTAGTTTCTCTGAAGGACAAAACTGACAGGTTTCACAACTCTGCAGTGAACCTTTGGAGACTTCACTGCTGTGTTCAGCTGACACCATACACTGTGTTCCTTCACAGAAATAGAGCCCTGAGTACTACCACATTTTCGCTGATTCCCTCAGTGAAGACCAGTAAAACCAGTTAACATTAAAACCATTATTTTTCATGCACCTAACAATCTTCTAATTGCAATATTTAAATTATCTTTGTGCTTACTGCCACTTCTTGCCTATTAAATTTAATTTCTTTCTTCTGTCTTCCTTTCTACATCTTCAAATAGATCTCTTCTCACTGGCTTTTTTTACTTCTCACTGAATTAAATAAGCAATGAACTAACTAACTAAATATATTAGAGACAGAAATCAGAATCACCATATCGTTTAGGCTGGAAGGGACCTCTTAAGGTCATCTAGTGCAACTCCCCCTGTTCAAAGCAGGGTCAGCTACAGCAGGTTGTATGGGACCATGTCCAATTAGGTTTTTTACTGTTTCCAAGGATGGAGGCTCTACAACCTCTTTAGGCAACCTATTCCAATGTTTGACCACTCCCACAGTAAGAAATTTTTTTCTTATGTTCAGATGAAATTTTGTGTCCATTGCATGTGTCCTGCCATTAAGTACTACTGAGAAGAGTCTGGTTCCCTTTGTTTTCATTCCCTCCCTTCAGGTATTTATATGCATTGATGAGATCCCCCTGAACCTTCTCCAGGCTGATAAGTCCCAACTCCCCCAGCCTTTTCTCATATGAAAGATGTTTCAGTCCTTGAATCAGTTTTGATTGATCATTACTTGGTCCATTAAATCTGTATCTTTCTTGTAGTGTGAGCCCAGAAGTGAACCCAGCCCTGCAGGTGCAGCCTTACCAGTACTGAGTAGAGGGGAAGGATCACCTCCTTCAAACTGCTCATAACACTCCTAATGCAGTCCAGGACGTTGTTGGCATCCTTTGCTGTGAACATGCATTGCTGGCTTACGGTAACCTTGTTGTCCACCAGGACCCCAAGATCCTTCTTGGCAAAGCTGGTTTCCAGATAGTTGCCCTCCTGCGTATTCTGGTGCGTGGAGTTATTCGTCCCCAGATGCAGTACTTGGCATTTACCTTTGTTGAAATTCAGAAGGCTTCTCTCCAGCATATTTAGGTCCCTCTGAATGGTGTCACAACTGTCTGGTGTATAAACCACTCCTCCCAATTTTGTTTCATCCATGAACTTGTGGAGACTTCACTCCAACCCATCATCCAAGTAATTAATGAAGGTGTTGAAGAGTATTGGAGCCAGAATTGATCCTGGGGTACACTGCTAGCGACTGCCTCCAGAGGGACTTTGTGCCACTGATCACAGCCTTCTGGGCCCAGTCATTCAGCTAGGTTTTATTCCATCTCACTGTCCACTTATTTAAACCTTACTTTGTCAGTTTGCCTGTGATGTTACGTGAGACAGTGTCAAAGGCTTTTTTGAAGTCAAGGTAAACAATATCTGCAGTTCTGCCCTCATCCACCAAACTACTCACATCATTGTAAAAGTCTATAAAGTTGGTCAAGCATGATTTTGCCTTCATAAATCCATGCTAATTACTCCCAGTTATATCCTTGTCCTTCATGTGTTTGGAAAAGCTTTCCAGGACGTTTTTCTCCACTGTCTTTCCAGGGACTGAGGTGAGGCTGACCGGCTTGTGGTTCCCCAAATCTTTCTTTTACCCTTCTTTACTACAAGAATGATATTTCTTGTCTTCTAGTCTTCAGGTACCTCTCATAGTCACTATGACTATTCAAAGATAATCAATGCAATGATATCAGTCAATTCCCATCAGGCCCCACTGCCTTACATCCAGTTGTTTAAGTACTCCCTGACTTGGTCATCCTCTGCCAAGGGTAAATCTTCATATTCTTGAGAGCAGAAACAGTATACATATATCTGTATGACAATATTTAACACAATGTTTACAACTCCTTTCTCCTAACCATTGCATGTGAATCCTATTGCTATTTTTTGTCATATAGTAGAAGAACTTTTGAGTCCTTTCATTATCATGAACTATATAAGTATTCTGGTTGGTTCTTCTCAGAATTTCTTCTCTTTTCTTCTGTTTAAGAATGCCATGCCCAAATTAGCAACCTTGGAAGTCCAACAGCTATTTGGATATTATCTAAATGTAATGTGTTGTAAAAATGTTGAAGTAAAACATTTATGAAGCAGTAAATACGATATCTGACATAGTGTCAGAAAGTGTCTAAGGTCAGGATCAGCCTGGAGATGAACAGAACATTAAGACAGAGCAAGCAGGCTCTGAAACAAGTGCTGCATTCAGAGTCAAAACCAAATCCAAAGATTTCCATTCTGTAGCCAAGAGCCTTTGGATACATCTGGTACCCAACATATGACCTGCTATGACTCTGACCAAGCAGCTATCACAAAGAAATCAATCTTTTGTTATTAGTGAGAAGTGTGGCAGGTGTTTAATTCACTATATTTCTCTAATCAGTGACTAGAAAATAGTTTTTTCTCATAATTGGGACTCGATGTTTTCTGTTATGATCAAAGCTCCTTTATTTGTATTCCTTGCCTAACGGAGTTAGTGTGTTACTTCTGTGTGCATTTGTGTTAAAAAAAAAAAAAAAAAAAAAAAAGAGGCATTTTGCCTCTCCTGGCTCTGTTAGACAACTAAACTGATATTTCTAATCACAATATAACTCTTTCACACTCAGATAAAGTGGACTTCACTGAGTTCTGGATTTCTTTGATAGAATGAGTGATTTTCCTGTAAAAGGACTTTGATGTTTAATAAATTCAGAGACTTTTAAAGAAAACACAATAAACAAAATATTTCCATTGCCAGGAACAAAACTACTATCATGTTATAGTATGGTACAGTAGCCTTGTAAAAACTACAGCTATCTTGTAAGATTTCATTACCTCACATACCAACCAAAATTTATGGTCTTGTATTGAAAAAATAAAATTACAAATCACTTCTGAAATTTGCTTATTGTATTTTGAATGAAAGCTGCCTACTGCTATACTGAATGCCCTACTGACTACTATGCAGTTCAGTTTCATGTGCAGTCCTTTGAAAGTCAAAAGACATGAGCTAGATTCTGTGATGATCATACATCAACTGGAAAAGCCACAATTATTTTTCAAACATACAATCTTTCTTTCTTTTGTGGATGAACAAGGCAAAAAGGAAAATGGCTTGATTTTTGTATCCCACATTACACTTACTTTAAAACAGCATCTTCCCAATGTAAACTAAGAAAATAGTCTGTTTAAGAGCAGAAGCTATATAAAACACTAAAATCAAAATTTTAATGTGATATCTTCACCATTGGAAGATTCAAATTAAAGCCCTCCTCAGTGTTTAATGGGTGCATTAAACCCTATGAGGCCTGAGATCTTCTAGAAGTTTGTCTCTGAATCCTAGCTTGACATTTTTCTGAACAGAATCTCACTTAGGAGGGATTCATTCGGACTTGATTTATAAGGTGGTGTGATGACAAAGGCTTGACAGAAAGATAAGTTGAGAAGTTAAGCCATTAGTCTCAAACTTCATCCTTGTCACTCCCTACTCTTAAGAACAGCTTTCACTTTCCAAAACATACTTTTTTTCAGAATAATTCCATTTAGCTTTTCTTTAATTTGTCATTTCAAACACAAGGCATTAAAATATTAGCCTCTGAACAGATCTCTGTTATGACCTGTGTTCTCTGTCTCTCTGTCTCTTTCAAACCTATCTATACCTGTGTCTCATACTTACACATGCTTTATGATAAACCCTGGAAAACAGAGACTGCTGATAGAAAAAGCAAAAGATAGCATCCCTGCCAAAACCTACCTCAACTAAAAAAAATCTGCTTGCTGCAACATAGGGGAAGTAGGTCTGTGAGCATTTGGAATCCATTCTTAACACATATTAACTGCTAATCCTCAATAGGTGTTTATAGATCTCTTAATGTCTAGATAGGGATTTCCCTTTCCTACTTTCCCACAACAGAAGAGGTTTAGGAATTTAAAGACTAGAATTCACTAAAACCTGTTTGACCTTACTTTCCCTTTAGCAATTATATGCTCTTTTGTTTACCTTTCATGTCTTATATGAGCTGAGTAAATTCCCCCCCGCACACCCCCCAAAATTGATTGTAGCCAAAAAAATTTATGGCTTTAGTATTCAAAGGTAACTGCTTCAGTCTGTATTTAGAGGCTCATGTGAAAGCACCTAGATTTTTCAGAGGTCTCTAATATCAGCATCCCCTTATTTGACCCATGCTTATGCGCTTAATATCCCTGCGTGGGGGGAGCCAACATCTTTAAGGGCAGGTATATAAACCCCATTTTCAATGTCAAACAAATTAGATAAGATACAAGGTTACCAAATGCAAGGTCATAAAACTTATAACATAAAGGATAAAACCTTGCAACAATTTTCAAAAAATTTTAACAGAAACTCTCCCTTATGCTGAAGTTGTCAGTTTTATAAAATGGAAATATTTTTAAAAGCCCATGTAAGCAGTAGAAGACAGATGCAAAATCCTTTTTAGGTCAGGTGTTCTCCCATTTTATTTCTGATACATCAATCACGAAGACATAAAAGAAGAAGTACAGTCCTATTGGTATGGTACTAATCAAGCATTTCTTTGTTCTCCCTAGGGTGAGAATTATGACATTTTACCATATCTCATCTGCTTCTCATGAAGCTTCTACTAACCTCCCTCCTTGGCTGTCTCTTTCTGACTCTTGGAAGGAAGTCTGCCTATCTGCAGACCAAAATCTTCTCATGTGAGGACAGGCCACACTGAGCTGGCTGTACATTTGCTGTGTGCAAATTGTTGACATTTGGAAGGCTTCAGGAGGTATTTAGCCTCAGGTGATTTATTATGCGACTTGGCAAGTTTCCCTTGATATGTCCCCCAGGCACCTTAACAATTACTGACAGTACCTCTGATAGATCTGCCTCTCATGCTGCAGAATAAGCATTGCTCCAAATACCTCTCTCTTCTGCTACTTGTTTTCAAAATCATCCTCAGATGCTCATCCTTATGATGTCTGACCATAGCAGCTTTTCCAGACAGAGTAATGCCTGGACACCAGGGTCTTCTGAATGTTTCTCCAAAAACATAGGCATCTCCCATCACTGGGACAAGACAGTTATGGATCATGGTATACTGAACAGAAACACAGGCTGTAGAAATTTAGGGAAAAAAACCCAAAAAACAAAAAAGAGCTTTTCTTTCAGCCACTTTTTGAACAGTCCTGGGAACTGCCATAATTGGCTACAGTCAGAACCAGCTGCATTGCCTCTCAAATGCACTGTCTGTATGTCCTAAGGGCTCTAGTGTCTTGAAGTTTCTCTTTCCAGTCACTCGAGAACTTTTTCTCTCACTTTCAGCTGATATTGCAGTCCAAACTAGGCAATGTGTACTTCTGGTCACAGTTAGAGAATTGTTTATGAAGAATCTCAGCATCCCCCACAGGAGTGACTATGCACAACATAACCTGATGGGAATTAGTTGTTCTTCAGTCCATGAAGTTGTCCTACTGCCAGGACCAAGTGGGCCTAAGTAGCAGGACATTCAGTTCGGATAGGTCCCTACATTCTCTGATTTTAATTTTCAGCCTACTTCTGATCTGACTTTTCATCATACAACTGGCATCAAAGATTTAAAAAAATAAAACCAGATCAGGATAGGTTTAGGATATGATATCTCTCTGGCTCATAGAACTCAAGATCTATCAAAAAATGCACACTGCTTCATTGACACCCTCTTCCCATTCCCATGCAGCTGATTAAATCCCACTCAAAACAGTACCTGTTTTAAACTCTGTATCCCTTATCCTGCCATCTTATATAGCATTTGAGAAAGCATTAAACCCTAGTCCTGCCTAAAAACAGAGCAAATTTCAACAGCCCAAGTAGGTCATGTGAAAAACTGGTGTTCAACAGAGCCTACACTTGAAGGTTTCTTGACAGGGCTTGGTGATTTATCTTTGGCCTGTTTCCCCTGTCTCTGCACAGGCATGGAGGATGTCAACATTCACTTATCAAGTGTGGTATTCTTCACTTTTCTACAGACACCTGTATTTTTAAATTTCTGAATACATTTTGAGCTGTGGTCTTTAGTTTCTATGTCTTAGTTCCTCCTCTGCAGGCTGGGATGAAGATATGTTCTTATTTCTCAAAGGTATTGCATGGATAAATACTATGAAGGTTCAGAGCTGTTAAGACATTTTAGTACTAGGGGTTTTGATGGTTTTGCTATCGACTCTGTTATTTTGACCTTGGAGAAGAGGCAGGAGTGCCACACTGGGTTGGTGGTACAGAATAGTATATTAATAATAGGTATTTGTTTCATTTTCTCATTCCCTCTCAAAAGCTTCCACTTAGGAGATCTAAACAACTTCTTGATGTTGCTAGCTTTCTTCTTAATATATTAACAAGATCAGAGCTTGGAGAATACTAAAAAAAATGCACTGTTCTTCATTTGAATTTTTAAATGAATTCACTTTGACTGATTTTGAATCCCTGTGGTGTGTGCTTTCCATGTGTATTTTAGCAAACAGGTTAACAGGGAGACACATCCAGGAAAATAGTTAATTTTCAGGAACAGTTTTAGAATGCATACAGAAAATGAATTACAAATTTACAATTGTTTAAACAGGAAGCAACCTTACGTAGACTATAAATATTATGCTTATCCAGTAAAGGAAAAGAATACATATGATGTAAACTACAGAAATGATCTGTTAGACATAGAGCACTTCACAAAAGATGCTGTTGTATATCTCCCACGGAGCTCAGTACTTCACAGGATTTTGAAATGTTGAGAAAATATTATATGAGATATCATTTACTTGTTCTGAAATGAAAGCATATATAATTTCTGATTCTTCTTAACTGTAAGACCCTGACTATCAAGGTGGTGTCAATGGCTTTTACATCTAATTTAAGGTCTCTTTGCAATTCAGGATTACAGAAAATGACAACAGTATAAATGAGATTTGGATAACGGCATACAAAGCTTAAGTGGGTTCCTGAATCCTGGAAAGGGCTCAGGTGTGTTCAACATTGAGAATGTGTATCTAAGGCCTGCACGCAAAATTGTTTCTAGTTTATTCAAAATGCATAGTAGTCTGTTTTTGCTTATTCCGAGTGTGTTTAGTAAACAAGAGTAATTTGTGAATGATATGTTCTAAAATCAAATTTAAGGGTAAACTTAATTATGTCCACAGATGGTGAAGCATAATTGATGACAGAATGTCAATGTAAACTGGAACTAGCTGTGTCTAAAAACATATCATCACTATCAACAACATAACAACATTATGAATATTTTAAATGACTGCTTTATAAAAAGGATGTGCTGGCTAATTCTGGTTGCTTACATACATGGCCTAGTGTATGTCAACTATTTTTGTTTATGTGAGTTTCTTTTTCATTCAGTACTACACATCCTGCTTTTATTATTGTTGCAAAGAATCAACAGGGGAAATATTTTAGTAGCAAAAGGAACTTACACAGACTACACTTTTCATGAAATAATAAATGGGGCACTGCCACCTGAATTTCATGGGAATTAAGCAAGAAAAATAAAAGAACACAACCTTCTTTCTGCATGATTTACCATCACCAACAGTGAAATTCTTTGCTGTTATTATTTCATTTGATAGCAGCCACTTCCCATTTACATAAGACAGAGTGACTCTTGCAGTAGAGGAGCATAGGCACCTCTAAAGGGAAGGCAGAACATTTGTTTATTATATGACCACAGTCCTTACGGGTGAAATTGCATTTCAGTTGCCTGAACCTTATGTGTGATTACCAAACTTACCTATTTCCAGAGAAATTCTCCCTATGTTGCTCATTTGTTATAAATCTGTGAAACTTGAAAAACTATATTACTATTCAATTTTGTTTTCTTTCTTTTAAATATAGATTTCTCTTGTTATGATGAGTGTATTTTAGGATGTGACTGAACAGTGGTAGAAGAGGAGAACACTGATTCTCAGGTAGCCTTCTGTATGACTAGTGGGAGTGTGAGCATGACCTAAGACGCTTGTCAGGAAACTTTAATGTCACCCTACCCTAGCCCTCTACAAATAGCATTAGGGCATTAAATATTCTTAATTTCAGATTATTCTTGTCTGCTGAGGACATGTTTGAAAAAGCAAGTAGCTGTTTACCATATTTGTACAAACTCCCTTCTAATTCAGAGAAATCAGAGGGAAAATGGAATCTGCTTCCATAAATCATTACAAATCTGATGTTCTTTCTTCACATCCTCTCATATAGATAACTGAACAAAGCAGTGATTTGCTCTGTAAGAAGCCCACATAAGGGAAGTCCGTAATAGTAGCATAGACTGGAAAATATGAAACATGAGAAACAAAAAAGGATACACTCCTATCTTTGAAAACCTATCTATACCCATCACTTCTCCCAAGGCCAGCTTCTAATTGGACCTGTTGTCAATACAAAAGATGTTTGTTAGTATTAATGTGTCAGTGTTCTGGTGCTATGTAGCTCTGAAGCAGCTGTTGCTGTTCCCAGGTGGACAGTATGGTACATGATAGGGAAAATGTTGCTGAGGAGGTGGTGTTTGTAAGCTGCCATTGCCCTTGCAAGTTGTTACAAACAGCTGATTACCACAGTAGCCTCCCTCCACCCCTGCATTTCCATTTGCTTGGGCCTTACCTTCCCCGAGAATGAAGCGGAAGAATTTTTGTGCGTTCTCTGGCATACAGCAAGGCCAGAGGGCCTCCTGCAAATGCAGAAAGCATAAATGTGGTTAGGGAAAGAATGTTTTAATTGAAATAGACTTTATGCTTTTTTAAAAAATTATTATTATTGTTAATAGTATGCTTTTATTTAGGTTATACTTCTTTACTGCCAGAGGAAAATTTAGATTTCATGAAGTAATTACAAGACACACTCAGAAATAGGTTAACAACAAAGTGGAACAACTTTACAACTCTGAATATCTGAATTATTAAAAGAAAAATAAAAAGAAAACAAATAATACTTATTCCATGAAAATATGAGAACTCCGGCAAAACCACTGAAGGAAACATTTCACTACTAGAAGAAATCCAATACACTAGTGCAATTTCCTCTGAAGAAAGCATGTCCAATGGATACTATAGCCATTCATGCATATCCCTGAGATTTCTGCGAATATAAGCTTATGCATCCTTGTTTAAATGGATTTTTTCTAGGACTGCAAAATAGCAGCAGATCAAAGCAGCTATATCATATGTTCTACTTGTGTTCTGTTATGACTATCATCAACTGGTTTTTAAACAGATTAAAAAAAAAAACCACTGAATAAAGTTTAATTTAACATCCTTTACGAAACCTATGTTTAAAACACAGGCACTACAATATAAAATACCTAAATCCACTTTTATTACCCTACATTCCCCATTTCAAGAATGTGATGGTTTGATGCTAACTTGTGTCAGAAGTAGAGCCATAAGACTTGCTCTAAAGTTCAGACGAAAGCAAGTTTTCAAATGTTTATAGATGTACTGGGTTTATGTGTCAAGGTTTTGGTAACAGGGGAAGCTGCAGAAGTGGACACCGTGAGAAGAGATCAGAGGCTGCCTCCAAGTCTGACAGAGCTGACTCCAAAATGGACCCACTGCTGGGCAAAGCAGAGCTGGTGACACTTCTGTGATAACATATTTAAGTAAGGGTAAAAAAGTTGCACTGCAGCTGTAAAAGAGGACAGAAAATTGTGAAACAACCCTGCAGACACCAAGGAGAAGAAGGACGAGGTGGTCCAGGTACCAGAGCAGAGATTTCCCTGCAGCCTGTGGTGAAGACCGTGGTGAGGCAGGCTGTCCTCCTGCAGGCCATGGAGGACTGCAGTGGAGCAGCTATAAAAACTGCAGCCCATGGAGGATCCCACACCAGAGCAGGTGGAGATGCCCTGAAGGAAGCTGCAGCCCAGAGAGCCCACAAAAGAGAAGGCCCCTGGCAGGACCTGTGATCCGTGGAAGGGAGCCCAGGCTGGAGCAGGTTTGCTGGCAAGACCTGTGACCCCTGCTCAAGCAGTCTGTTCCTGAAGGACTCCATCCTGTGGAAAGGACCCACACTGGAGCAGTTCATGAAGAGCTGAGGCTGTGGGATGACCCCATACTGGAGCAGTGGAAAACCGTGAGGAAGAAGTGGCAGAGGTGAATTGTTATGAACTGATCCCAGCCCACATTCCCCGTCCTCCCTGTGCCATGTGAGAGAGACAAGAAAAGAGTCAGAAACAGGAATGAAGATAAGCTTGAGGAGAAGGGTGGGGAGAAGGTATTTTTAGCATTGTCTTTGTTTTCTCACCATCCTACTATATTTTTAAATGACAATAAATTACCTCTTATTTTCCCATGATGGTAACTAGTAAGTGTTCGCCCTGACTATCTCTGCCCACAAACTTTTTCATCTTACTATCTCTCCCTGTTCTGTTGAAGAGGGGGAGTTAGAGAGTGGACTGGTGGACATACGGCAGCCAGCCAAGTTTAACCCACCATAATAGATCATCTTTTGAAAGCAATGCTTCTAATGCAAAGTATATGATCAAAGAGTCCATTTGCTGCAGTTTCACTTCTCTGCCTAATTGCAAATTCATGTCACTCATATATGTTGAGATTGGCTGAATTATCTTTGGAGCTTCCTAGAACTCTTTACTGATTTTACAGGGTGCCTTTGGTGGTGAGCTTTCTAAATGATTGAAGTTGCAAAGAAAATTTGCTGTCTTACAGGTTCTTTGTAGAAGTGAACAGAATTGGTTTTA
Organism: Ibycter americanus; assembly: GCA_035590275.1. Taxonomy (NCBI): domain Eukaryota; kingdom Metazoa; phylum Chordata; class Aves; order Falconiformes; family Falconidae; genus Ibycter; species Ibycter americanus. The sequence continues at coordinate 35,367,426 of JAVJGI010000014.1, forward strand.
AATAACTCCTGTCTCTTAGACGACTACTGGACATTTTTCTAAAAGGCTGTCTTCTAGAGGGTGCAATAGTGTTTTATTCTGTTGACTCTCTTATTTTCCCTGACAGACATAGGTGCATGGATGATCAGAAATCCCGAGATAGGAATTCAATGAGGACTAGCTGAGTGAGGATCAATTCAAACAGAAGTTTAGGGAAGCGAATTTCATGCCTATGTGAGACAACACATCCAACATTTATGGCAAGGATTAGCAGTAAGAAGTCCAGCTTATTCTGTCTATCCTGACTACTTCTGAATGTTCATTCAGCAATATGAGCTCACCTTGGAAAGGGAGCATTATCTGTACTAATGAAATTGAATAAGTTAAGCACTCTATACCTTGTGTGCTTCAGGGGAGGCAGGAGGGACAATGTGGCCCACTGGAGCTAATATAGGGTTAAGAGTTCCTGACTTTACGTTCCAGCTCTCTTAAAGCCTTGATTTGTGTCCTTCAACAACATGCTTAACACTATCAGTTTCTCAATAAGAAACTTATCTGAAAAGCGTAGTAACATTTTTTTCTCTTCCCAAGAGTGATGTGAGCATATATGTGAGCTTTGTAATTTGCAAAGCATTCTGAAATTAAAAATCTATACTTTGTAGTATAGTAGTATGACTTCTAGTATTACTGCTAAAACTAGCAGCATTTCATTCCTTTATTATGAATTCACTATCAGAAATCTGGATTTTGCGGAGATCTCACACTTCAAATTTGTTAGGCAATCATTTACTCTGCGGTGAGTGTCACCATGCTGGGAGAAATTTTCATTACAGGATTCTCATACCTAGAGAACTCAGGTTATGCTATGTAAAAATTTTTAGTAAATTCAAGCAATTTGAATCTGAAAAGAATAAGTGTACCAAGAAGGTTCATGAGGAATGGTTAGTTGTGACACTGTGAAAGAAAGTTATTGGCAGTGTGGGAGCATAAACAGATAGAGCTTAAAAAAAATCTCTAATATATAATGAACCTTCTAAGATTATATTGCATGATTTTAAAAAAATTGCAGGTTCTGAAGTGCACATTTTTAATCTTTCATATCTGAGATAACCAAATTACATTTATGGTTGCCATTGACTTTGGCAGTTCTGCTTCATTTACAAGCCATTATGTAATAGCTGTCTTCTGATAAAGTGACATTTCATGCTTTTTGAGATAACTGGAGTAACTGGCAAAGAAAAAGGAGAAAGAATTGTATCATCATATGTGATGAATACATTCTATTCTGCAAGCACAGAGAAAGCAACAAACAAAAGCAAAAGAAAGTTTTCTTTTCCAGTTCTGGTAATTTAAATAGTCAAATGTGTTATTACTGTAACTGAAGCTTACCACTGAAATGCTGAGTCAATTACAAAATTTTGCAAAGCAACAGAAGCTTTCAAACACCTGATTTTTCCTCTGTTTTGTAGACACTGGATCTATGGGCCTGGAAACTGTCGCTTGCATAGCTTTGTTAGAAGAACATTATGTTTATACTATTAATTTCTGCCCCAGACAAATTTAGAAATTGACGAAGGAAACAATTCAGAATTCCCATTGATTAAACTATAGAGTTTATTTTAAGAAAATTTCTTGTATCAAATCAAAGATATAAAAAAATTTTCGGTTTATGTTGTGTGACCTGGAGCCAGCTTACTTGCATGCATCCAGAAGGAAATGGCCGGTATTTTAACCAATTCTGCTGTCCCATCTTCTCTGACAGATGCATTCTGTTTTTCTGGTTCATCTATTACTGTTCTATTCTGGGTTCATGTCTGCCCTTAACGTTCAATATAAAAGCTAATTATTGTGCTAAGCAGCTTTTCTAAAGGCTTTGCTTTTGCATCTTTGATGCTTCATGAACAGAATGGCAAATTAAAACATAGATAAATGATCCAAAATTGAAAACAATTGTTCTACTTATCATTTAATAATAAACACAGGGCTTTTTTAAGAGAACATATATATTCAAAGACATTTACAAGTCTGTTATTCTACAACTCATGCATCACCTCTTCACAGATTTTTTTTTCAATAATAGCTACGTAATGAGTCTGTTTAGGATACATCTTACTAAATGGTTCTAATCTATATAGGTTCTTATACTACACTCATCACCGTAGTATCTGAGTGCCTTTCAGTAGTGCATTAAGCAATGTGACTAACATCTGTCGCATATTTTGTTCTCTCATCATTTCCCCAGGGGGAGAACTATGTGCAGTGGAGTGTTTTGTTTTGGATTTATTTAATTTTTAAGCAGTTCATGACTTGGGGGTTGTTTAGTCCACAGAGGGTCACACAGATGAAGTAAAGATTATTGCGAGTCATGGAGTGGTCACAAAAAAATATAAACAGGGATTAAATGCTTACCTTGAACTGAGGTGTTGAAATGAAAGCCCCAAACATTCAAGTATATTGATAATTTTTCACCTGCACATACCCAAAAACTTCTTTCTGCAGTGTCACCTTAAGAAATTATACAATATTTTACTCCTATCAGGTGGATGTAACCTAATCTTTTAGACTAAGCAAACCACAATATACACCTGGAGCTTTTGTATTTCACATCTGAGAGCTGATCTAGACAGTTTACCTGTGTCTTGTCTAAAAGTAACTTGCAATTAACTTAAGCAGCTAGTTTGAATTATACTGCAAAGGTAGAGAACCAAGTCAGAACCACACTGACACAGTGTTTTCTGTTCCTTTCCATTCAGGACCACATATAAACTTAACTATTGGCTTTCTCATTTGAAGACAATAAATGTAAGGCAGATGCCTGCAAGTAAGCATGTGTTTAAGTACTCTCTTGTTTCCATGAATCAGGGCATAAAGACAATAAAAGACCTGTTTACATCCTTTATCCCGTTTCTCAGACCATGTGCAGTTCACATATGCTTCCCTCATGGCAGATTTGATAGGATTTTTTTTTCTTTTCCAGTTGTTTGAAGTGGTGCAATGTAAGATTCATTTACTTCTTCACAGCACTATTGCATAGCTTAGCCAGTCTTAGCTGTCTGTTTCCTCTGAGTTAATTCTTACTCTTCTTTGCCTCTTCTGAGTTTCCTTCTGTAATAAAGCAACAAATTCTTAAGGCAATAAATTATTTTTCCCACCTCTGGGTGGGGAAGGAAGTTTAAGGTGAGGAGACACTTGGATGCATAAGTTAAAAGGCTAAAATCTTGACAGTCATTCAGTGTCACCAGAAAGCAGGCAGGGCAGGAGTTACCTTGAGTGCTGTGTGTTTCCAAGATCTAATCAGGACATCAAAGAATGTAAGTACATTCTTTGTGAGAAAAAGTGAATAAGAATTTCTCAGAACTGCCCTAAAGCCCACTAAACAATCTGTTTACCTCTTTATTCTGAGTGATAAAAGCATTTTTTGGCTTATCTATTTCACTTATTTCTGAAAAAAAAATAGTTTATGCCCTTTCTTTCCCTTGGCTATTCTGAGACATCATTTGCAGATGGCTTTCTCACTGCCATGTTCCCTGTTTAAGTGTTCTGAAATCAAATATCTGACTCTTTTCCTAAGTGCTATTGTGCCTTTCTGCTTTCTGAACCATAGAAGGGCAGAACAAAGGGCAGAGAAGGCTTTCAGTGTGATGCCTATTTGAAAAGATACTTGGCAAATTTCTGGACGTGCATACAGCAATTTAGAAGAGTGAAGGAAATAGAGTCCTTTGAATCTAATGATTATTTAAGATGTGCTCCATTGTACACACTAATAAAGCATTATTATTTGTATTAATTTAAGTAAAATTTATGGCATCACTAATGATATTTATCAGCATGATACTGCTATGGAAATTTAGCTAATAAGAAAAATAATGAAACCCTGTGCAGTTTCAAATTGCTTAGTGGAAAGGATTTATTGTAAAATTTCAAATTTGTTTTCAAGCAAGATAATGTAAAATGTGCAAAATCTTTGTTATGCTGATTAACATTTATATGCTTTAGCTATGTGTATTAGAAAGTCCGGACTCATTACTACCTCATTTAAAGAGGTATAAAGCACATAAAATAGTTACTTTAAATGCCATTAATAAAAATAAACAGGGTAATGACAGATATCAAAGAAGACCATCAAGCATTGAAGCTGGGATACCTAAGAAATCCAAGAGTCAATTAGACATGCTCAGGGAGGTGTCTACTTCTCATTTATTTTTACTAGTCAAAAATGACAGAATCGTCACTATTTTTTACTTCAGGTGTTTTCAAATTAAATTCAGTTTAATCAAAGCTATCCAGAAGTGCATTGTGATATAATGTGAAGTGTTTAAAAGAAGATGGAATTGGAGTATTCCCTAAGCATCAAGGGAAACTGCCAGCTTGCCAAGATGAAGGCCTATAAGAAGGGAGGACACGGCAGAGTGAAAGAACTAATAATCAGAAATTCTTTGTGCAGTGAATACCTTGTTTGTCGTGTAAATTTGTCCCCATTTGTCTGTTCGGTATACTACACGTATATATATGTGTGTGTGTGTACATATATATATAAACATATATGTGTGTATATCTGTGCACCTACACTAGGCTATATTCTAAGCTTTTTAGAGATATCACCAAAAATCCCTTTGAAGAACAACATCTTCCTAGGAATTTTCATTTTTGTCCTTGCTCATTACTGTTTCTTGGTATTATTTGATCAGCCATCATCTTAACTTAGACGTTAACGTTTTAATGAAAATCTAGTTTTGAGATGACCATTCAGAGTTACAGTTGGTGAAAACAGCAATAAAATTTTCTTAGCTCCTTGATTACGTTTAATCAAACTTTACACTCAGTTGTGATCTGCAGTGTTTTCAGAGAGTTGGTATGGTGTAAGAAAAGTGTTCTTGATGACATGCTGTCACAATAATCATCACTGTTATTAGAATAGGGAAAATGTTTCATGACGGAACAATGTTCTGTCAAAAATATCATTTCAATACATCAAAAGCTTCACAGAAATACAGTGATCTTGTTGAAGTTTAATGGAAAAGTGTGTTTCTGGTGTAAAAGTAAAAATTATTTGAAGGTTTGTTTTATTATATGTTCCGCGATATTTATAGTGTAAGACAGTTCAAAACTAGTGTTGTAGCTTTATAGACACAGTGATGAAGCTCAAACAAAGAGTTTTCTTCCAATCTTACCCAAGTATAAAGAACTAATATTAACAAATATTAGTATTGATATCTACTTTATACTTTTACATTTAAATTATTACATTTTGATTTATTGCAACACAGTTTCTCGATATTTTGATTTTTTAACTCAATCATGGGAAAAGAAAAATTTCTTCCTACAGTATTAATCTAGTTGTTCTCATAGTATGTTCTTCAACATAAAATTAGAAAATAGAGTTGTTCCTTGCTGACAATTTGTTTAGAGGTGCTACAGAAGTGTATGAAAGATTTATTTGTCTCCCCTCAAGACTGCCTAAAGTGGCTTCCCTATGTTCTGATCTATTATCTGCAATTATGCTGATGAAGAAAATTGAGAAAAAGAGATGGGGTGACCTGTCAAATTGCTGCTAGTTCTAGAAAAAAAAAAGCATAGACAATGTGCCTAATAAATGTCTTTTTCTTTAGATAATAAACTTTTTTATTATGTATTTGCACAGTGTATAATGAGGCTTCATATTATACTTACATGAAACTGCAATAATTTTTGTTTACTAATAACTAGCAGAAAATATTAATTCTATTAACTACAATACTGTATTTAATTATTGCAGTTTTTAAAGACTTAGTCTATTTAATCACAGAGATCAAGACCTATATTTCCTCCTTCATGTTTGCAAATTGACCTCTGTTTTGGTTTTGGTTACTGCTATTGTATTGTTTGAGGACTTTGCAATATATACATTTAGCTTTCCTCATAAATCTTACAGATAAAGAAACTCAGTAATATACATTCACACTTTTAATGGTAGTCAAAAATCCTTGCAATTCCATTTAGGTGTTGATTCCTGCAGTTTGATATTAGTTGCTTCAAAATGTGATGTAAGTATGTATCTACATACTGTATTGCAGATGAATTAAAAGGGAGCTTACATGCTATTGGCTAACGTGTCACTTTTCCTTCCCTTTCCCTTTCCCTTCCCTTTCTTTTTCCCTTTTCTTTTTTTTAAATGTATTGGGATATTTGGAAAATATGTTGACAAATATGCTACACTTCTTTCAGTGATAATAATTTCACTACCAAGGAGCATATGTCATGTACTGAGGTTGAAATGCATTACTTTCCACACAAACCTGATTTGTTGTTGTTTGTTAACAAAAGTAAAGCTAGAATAATGAAGTTTAGATTTAGAGATCTAAAACAATGTCATTTTTAACATCAAAGTAATTCCAAGTGTAATAATTTTACATAGAAGTTACTTTAGGAAAATTCAAACTTTATCAGAAAAGACAAAAAGTAAAAAGAAAGAAAGAAAAAAAGTTTATTTTCAGCATATCATAGAGTACCAGGTTGGAAGGGACCTCAAGGATCATCTGGTCCAACCTTTCTTGGCAAAAGCACAGTCCAGAGAAGATGGTCCAGTACCTTGTCCAGCTGAATCTTAAAAGTGTCCAATGTTGGGGAATCCACCACTTCCCTAAGGAGATTATTCCAATGGCTCATTGTTCTCATTGTGAAAAATGTTCCTCTTGGGTCCAATCAGAATCTCCCCAGGAGTCACTTGTACCCATTACTCCTCATCCACGTGACTTCTTGTGGAAAAGGAGTTTCCATCTTCTTTGTAGCCACCCTTTAAATACTGGAACATGGTGAATAGGTCTCCCCTAACCCTTCTTTTCTCAAAGCTGAACAAACTATGCTCTCTCAGCCTTTTCTCACATGGCAGGCTTCCCAGTCCTTTGATCATCTGTGTGGCCTTTCTCTGGACCCTTTCCAGCCTGTCCGTTATCTTTTTTGTCTAGTATTAGTATAGGCATTAATTGAGCAGCTTTAAGACTTCATGCTTGTTATTTGACTTCAGAAAACTGCAGAAATGCTGTCTCATGAAGCTCAATATGTCAAAGGAGTGATTCAGCATCACAGTATGTTCCTGGCAAACAAGAGTTTTCTACTACTCTGCATGTTCTCAGTTTGCATCTTGGTTACTGGTGGTATTATTAGCATATACAAAGATGTCTTTCTTATCCCAGGTAATGTTCGGCACTCCACTTTAAAGAAGACTCTGACGCCTTTCTATTTATACAATAGATGTCTCCTTCTATCTTGTACCTCAAAGGGCGAGGCTGACAAGAAATACTGTGCATGATTAAGTAATTTCATATCTAGAAGCTCATGACACATTCTCTGTACAAAACAAACCCAACAAAATAAAGGCAAAACCAACCTCCCTGCCCCAGAAAACAGGTGTCTCTCTTATGAAAATACCTCAATGTTAGCAAGCTAGGTAGCAAGCAGGAGCTAAAACATTTGTATAAGATGATGTGTTACTGTGCTAAACACATCACAGTTTCTTGCCAGACTCTGCGGGATATAAAAAAGCATCTAATAAGACAGAAAATGTAAAGAACTTATTTATTATTTCTCAGAATATGCAATGTTAAGGTAGCTTCCTTGTGACTGTCTGCCCTGGTCCTATCCCTTAGGGTTCCCATAACATTAGGAAGACATTGTATTTGTGGTCCCCTCCTAGTTCTGTCTTGCCTGCCAAGAAAAATGACAACATGGGAGAAGGCATCATGAAAGCAAAACAAAACCAGAAAAAAATCCACCCTATAAAAAGGCATAACAGTAAGTACATTCTCCCTACTAAGGAGCTAAGTGTAGCATTCAGCTTCTCTGAGGCAGGCAGTCTTCCTATCCAGCCACAGGATTACCAGATGCATGACAACTTGGTTAAGTTTCAGGTGGTACACCATGGAAAACTTCTCTATTTTGTCATTCTTCTTACATTCACTTGCCTTCTTATGTTCATTCACCTTCTTTTCCTTTTACCACTGTTTCCTTTCTTTCTCTCTCCTCATTAACTCAATCCTGGTGCAAAACTTGCTGGAATGTTACTGACTTCTGGCTGCTTAGTACAGTTTGGATGGCCTACGCAGAAACTTTTTGTTTTAATGTTTGGTTAATAAATTGTTTTCAGAATGGAGAACTGTGCACACAAGCCTTGAATGAATACTGATGAAGCTAACTCTGGAACTAGCTCATGGAAAACAATTTATTCAATGCAACTCAGTACAGTATCAAAACTAATCCTAATTAGAATTGTGACAGGCAAAGCTTACAAGCTGAGGCATGGGACCATGCTATGATAACCATATTGATTTTTTGAAGTTAGCTGCATTGTGCCATATGGCTGAAAATTTCTTTACAAATACTAAATCAGAGATAATCTGTTTCATACTCCATTTCAGTAGCTGGCATTCTGTGGCTTTCATCAGTCTGCCTCTTCATACAGTGTCAGCTTTTACTACTGCAAGAATGATAAAGTTCATTCCATTCACATGTGTAAATTTCTCCTTGACACAGGAGCTTCTTTTCCTCTGTTTCCTCCCTCCCAGGCTTCTGCATATGTATTTGAAGGCTACCATGACACTGAACAGAAGTGTGAAATTTGGTAACTCACCCTGAAGAAAGATTTGGGGGATTTTCTCCAGTCTTCAGCATCCTGAGTTGCTGTTCCTTGTCTTTGATCACTTTTCTGGAAGTGATGTTCATTTTCATTCAGGAATTTATAGAAAAAAAAGAGGTTGAAATGTGTCTGTCATGGTCTAACACCAGCTGGCAACTGAAGTACCACACAGCTGCTCGCTCCCTCCCTCCCCCTTCCCAACCCCAGTGTGATGGGGAGGAGAATCAGAAAAAGATAAAACTCATGGGTTGAGATAAAAGTCATTTAATAAATGAAATAAAGTAAAATATAATAACAACAATAGCAACAATTGTAGTGAAAAGGGGAGAGAGAGAAAGGAATTAAACCCAAGGGGAAAAAAAAGAAAAAAAACCCAACCAAGTGATGCACAATGCAATTGCTCATCATGCACTGACCGATACCTAGCCAGTCCCTGAGCAACATTTGGCAGCCCCCAGCCAACTCCCCCCAGTTTATATACTGAGCAGGATGTTCTATGGTATGGAATACCCCTTTGGCTAGTTCGGGTCACCTGTCCTGGCCCTGCTCCCTCCCAGCTCCTTGTGCCCCTGCTCGCTGGCAGAGCAGGAGAAACTGAAAAGCCCCTGCCTTAGGGTAAGCACTGCTCAGCAACAACTGAAACACCAGCGTGTTATCAACATTATTCTCACACTAAATCCAAAACACAGCACTGTACCAGCTATTAATAAGAAAATTAACTCTATCCCAGCCAAAATCAGGACAGTGTTACTTAAGATTTCTTCCAGAATGTGAAATTGTTTCCTGCAGTGCATGTGCGTGGATGCGTGAGTTTCTTTCTTTTTTTTTTTCTTTTTTTTTTTTTTTTTACTTTTTTCCTTTTTTAAATTTGTGTGTGTGTGTTTTTACTTCCCTATAGCCATCAGGAGGCCTAAGAGGTCCTGCTGAATTATGGAAGGGATCCAGTATAGACGCTGAAGTTTACAAAGCCCAGGTGGCATGCTGGCAGATGAATTGTGATGGTAGCTTGAGGGCTTGGTATATTATACATGATGAGGGGGTGGGTGAAGAATGAGGGTCTCTGTGGATTTACACATCTTTCGTCTGATCCCTTAAGCTTTCTGAGAGCAAAATTCGTGAGGGAGATTAAGTGCAAGACCAAATGTCTGATGTGACAAGAGAGTGCAACTGGATTTTTACCTATATGCCCAGCTCTGATACCTCAATATTAAATTGATTAGGTCATAGGAATGGTCTTATGGAACCTGTAAACTATTTAAAGCTCCAGCTTGGGCACAGGGCATTCAGTATTGACACATGCAGGCAGCCTGCAGAAGATCAGCCTGCACCTTCTGAAGTACCACTTGTCTGGCTGACACCAAATCTTTGAAGAGTGTCTATTTAAGTGGCCTAGGTAGTACATGCTAGATAATTATCTTTTTAACTCGCTTGAAATAAGACTGTAACACCTTATCCTAGACAAGCTTGAGTCTTCTGAACCCCCTCAAGGCTGAATCCACACTGTTTGATTCCAATTAGTGGATTAAAACTCAATAAAGCAGCAGACTTTTTAAAGTATTCTTCTCTTTTCCCATGTTTTATTCTTCATGCACCCCAACTGAAATACAATCTGCAAGCTTACACAACTCTAGGCAGATATGTTGATTATGGGATGGATGCACCATCTGTCTTGAAAATATTAGAAATGGTGAGATCAAGCTCTTATTTCTTGAAGGCAATCTGTAAGACCATATTCTGTTTATACACAGGTAAAAAATATTTATTCCAGATTTGTCCATCTGATGCTTTCACAGGCTAGGTAATGGAATACATCGAGTTTGATCTTGAGCATGATGTTTCTTATTCCTCTCTTTCCTAATTGTACCCTGCATGGATCTTTAACAATGTATTATATCTTTGAAGCAGGTTAGTTTCCTGGAGATAAAATGACTCTTCTTATCTGTTCTGAAGGAAGAAATTAAATAGATGCACTTCATCTGTACGGGAAGTACTGTTATGTTTGGCTAGATATGCATGGCTTTTATGCAGGAATAATTGGAGATAAAACTCGTGTAAGGGCACCAAACATTTCAGGTGTAAAAAAACCCCCAACACCAAAAACCAAATATCACCACATCAAAAGAAAATACAAACTGGTAGTCTCTGGATAGCTCAGTGGCACTGAACTGTTTCCTAGGGTGTTGGTTCATTCTAGTTTTACTTTAATAGAGACTAAAATTAATTTGACTCAGGTTTAATAGATTTCCAACCACAGGAGCACTGAGGAACCACCTTCCAAGGTGCTTACAGAGGTCATCAGCAAGACCTTTGAAGAAGGTGTCTTAAATTACAAGTGCTATCTCTGGAACTGAAATCACAAAGGTTGTACTGAATGTACATACTGAGAGGATCTTATTAAAGCAAAGTAAACAATGAAAGAGGGGACTGAAGGCATTAATCTATGTGACAGGGAGGACAGTGACCATTGTGATGCTTGAGATTCTGTTTCAAGGGTTATATTGGCACATATCTGATAAGTTTTATTGTCAGGTGAGAAGTAGTAGAGCAGCTCAGCCTTGAAAAGTGCGTGGCTCTAGTGTTAGAGGCACAGAGCATTTGCCATCTCTTCGGTACTACACTGAGGGCAAAAGGAAGGAGAGGTGTTAAGGCACAGTCTCAGCCTTATTTCTGTTCTTCCTCTTTTATCATTAACCAGCTGTCTGGAGCAGCCAGTGGGGTGCACTGCCTAGAAACTATTTCAGAACCAGGATGGAGTCACTGTAGAGGAATACAGTTTTGACACCCTTCTGTGGCAATGTTTTATGCAATCTGCTCTTCACTTGGTGAAGGTAAAAGTCCTTTGTATTAAAACATTTTCAGTTCTAATTTAATCTTTACCTATTTCTATCAGTTTGGCTCCATTTCGTGTAAGCCATCTGAATCTTTCAAACATGATTTGAAATATGGGGCATTTGAAAAAAACTGATGGACTTAGATAAACTGTCTAAAAGGTGAAAGAGGGATTGTCCAGCTCTAAGTACAGAATACATACTGGGATGACTGTTTTTTGGCACACTAATCAGTTACCTGAGTGGTGAAAATATGTGCCAGTGAGGTTCAGGTAGATTAGTGTCCTCTCCCAATGATACCAGTCAGTGTGATATTTTCCTTTGCTTTACATGACACTTTAAATTCAGATAGCAGGTGTATCTGCACCTGTACAGCCATTTATCTGGTAAATGGAACATTATTTTGGGTAATATATATTTGGTATTTGTAAAAGTGCCTGTAACACTGTTAACAGTAACTATCTAGTCAGATCTCTTGGTAGACAAAGAAGTTCAACTGTTAAAGGAATTTCAGCTAAGGTATTTTAAAATTAAGATTCATGAATAAGGTTATATTTCTTGTGTGTCTCGTTGAGCTGACAAGCCTGAAGGAAGCTAGCTTATCTCCAGTATAGAAACCTCACTATCTCAGAAAAAGAGCATACCATTTGTGCTGAAACGATGAACTTATTTGAATGTGAAGGTATTTTCACATAACTGAAGTAATTCTGTTTCTTCAGTCACTTCACTTTCATGTCTGAGTAGTTTTATCAGGTTTCTGACTGCTGTAAATATATTCTTGTTATCCGCTCTGGAAAAAGGGTGGTGGGACAGAGGACAGTACTCTTTAGATACAGCCCAGAGCAACAATAAGAAATTTATTCAACCACTAAAGAATCTGCATGAGTTGTTCTAGTGTCAAAAGCATGTTGTACTTAGGCAATCAAACTAGTTTATTTGCTAACCCTCCATAACTTTTGATATGGAATGCTAAGTTAAAACCTATAAATTACTCTTCCGAAAATTAAAACAAATGAAAGAATGCCATAATTTCTGTGTGTGGAACAGCCTCCAAAACAGCTATAAGTATGGATTGCTTTGCTTCTCACTTAACTCTACACGTCTGCGTCTAGATATTTAGACATAACTAGCAGCACATTAAGCCACTGAATATACAGCGGCTATACCTTACGCAAGTAGAGGCCAGCCAGGCTATAATACCCATGAACTATACAACCTGGGTATGCAGTATTCAGAATACCTCAGAGCTGCCTTCAGTAAACAATATAAATACAATGAAAGTAAAAATATTCTCCCTGAAAGACCATCCGTGTTTTGTTTTGGGTTTTTTATGAGCAATGTAACTAGGATAATCGTGAGACCCCACAGCAGATAAGAATAGTCAGCTGGAGATTCAGAAGCTTTAAATTTCACTTAAAAGAAATTAAATGGCCAAGACACCATCGCCCAGTACTTACTAATGAACTGCTGTAGGGTTTGCTTTGTATTTGCTTTGTGTGAGAAGTCAGATTTGTTCCACTCTGTAGCAGGCACCTGTTGGTAGATACCACCGGTATTTCATTCCAGTATCTACAAGTGGCATATCTCCTGTCATGCTCTGAATTCAGTGTACTGAGCTAACAATAAAACATTCCTTTATAGGACATGCATTTGTTATTGTCACAGTTAAAGGGTTTGTCTAATTATATGAGCAAAACTAGAAATCTGAGCAGCACTCCTTTTTAAATATATGTTCTGTTGATTATTTTAATCTTCTTTTATTTTTTGAAGAATCATCTGTTTGTACGCATAGCTTCTGATCTAAAGTTACACTGATATATATATTTTTAGTTAACTTGAGCAAAAATGCTTAGTGTTCCGTAAGCAAAGCCAGAAAAATTGTGGACACCTCTGTTCAGAAATATAAATTACATTTGCATGATTAAAACAGGTAGTTAGGTGTCCAAATGATGACTTATTTAGTTTGCTGCGTTTGCTTCTTAAAATGTACCTGTTCATAAACACACATAAAAACAACAGAAAATTTTCTAGATAGAATGTTTATTAAACTGATAACACTGATAATCACATTAAGAATTAAAAAGTCCTTCTTATGAAATTTTACTTTCTAGAAACAGGGATGGTTACAAACTTCACATACTAACTTAAGTTACTGACACAACCCCAAACGTTTAAAAGCTCTGAGGTGAACATCCAGCTACTCTGGCCCTGCCTGGCGGTTTTCTGAAATACAGAATATTGAATTCAGTGAAGTGTCATCTGCCATAACTTGCAGTTTTAATTAATCTCTAACAACATATATCCTGAGATGCTCTTCAAGATTTAATATTCCTAAATTTTGATGCAGGTATTTTATATTTTCAATATTTCCACTGGCCATAGTGGAAGTTTAGAAACCTATCTCACATGTAAATATCAATGTTTAAGTGTGTCGCACTGAATCCCATCCAATAATACTTAAATTATATAATCTCCAGCTATTTTGCAACTTTAAATTGTCTCGAGCAGAGGAAAACATAACTGAGAAACCATGATGAAAATCCACTTGATATAATCATTTTATACTAAAGAATATTTTAAAGCAATTAATATTTCTTTAGAAACCTGAGTCACTAATCTGTGCTTACATTTAAAAACATGTATACATGTCCTGTAGGCAGCATTCTTCGTTAACATATTTTCAGTGCTTTGTTACCTAAAATCTTCATTCAAATATGGAATTCCTGCTTTCAAAGCAAAGACGGAATTGGAAGTACATTTCTTAACTATCACAAGCTTTTCGGTTATGTCTCTGCAGAATCTGAAGGCAGGCTTCCTTTGTCTAAATGTCGACATCTCCTTCTGAATATCTATGCCAAAACTAATTTCCTAAGCATTCTTACTATATTCCTTTATGCTCCTGTAGAGAGAGAAACAACCAACTGTAGGGAACAATTAATCTCAGCTTAAAATAGAAAGAACAAATTGCTTCTTAAAAATGCCTCTTTGCTTCACTTGTAGGAACTATAAAGACATTTTAGGGAGAGTGTCTCAGATGTAGACTTCCACATTATAGACAAGTAAAGTTAGGTGAGATGATTTTCACTTTAAGTATCAATATAAATAGCTGCATCACCATTTACATGAATAGCTGTGCGTACAGAGCCAGTATACTTAAGTTTGGGTACATTAAAGACCCACATCATGAAATTATAGCATTTAGATGAGAAAGTTATGACAGTCTCATAGAAAAGCAAGTTTCTAAGTTACTTTGATGTGAAGTTGTAAAAGTACATTTTTGGTTTTAACCCTGGATTTTTTTCTGCTTTCATAATGCACAGTGTTTATAGCTCTCATAGAAAAAGATAAAGGTGGAAAGTGCTGTAACTTTTCAGAACTTAGTAGCCACTCAGTCCTGGTTGGTAGCTAAATATATATATATATATATATATATATATATGCAGTACACACATCACATACACACCTACAGCCCCACACATCTTCACACATACATATATGAAAAGAAAAAAAGAAAAAAAAGTACCCATACATTCCAAGACAATATTTATAGCAGTGCAGAGACGTCATCTATAAATCCTTAACTATTTAAAATGAAGGCTTTCAGAAGCCATTAGAGGCATAATCAAAGTCAGAATCAAAACTACAAATGTTGAAACAAAAAAATTACTTTTAGTGATATTGAATACTTTTGATGATGTGTGTTCTTTCAAATTTTTGCCTAATTTCTGAATATCCTGTCTGAAACTTTCTCCCCTCTGGCTATCTCTTTTTTTCTGTAGAATTCATTGAGAGCTTTCAACTTTTGAACACAGTAAACCTTAATCTCACATTCCTGAAATATTCCTTAAAGTTCTGTTCAGTATCTTTATCAATGATCTGGATGAGGGCATCAAATGCTCCCTCAGTAAGTTAGCACATGACACCAAGTTGGGTGGGAGTCTTCAGCTGCTGGAGGGTAGGAAGCCTCTGCAGAGGGATCTGGACAGGCTGGATTGATGGGCCAAGGCTCATTGTATGAGGTTCAACAAGGAGAAGTGCCAGGTCCTGCACTTGGGTCGCAACAACCCCATGCAAGGCTACAGGCTTGGGGAAGCGTGGCTAGAAAGCTGCCCAGCAGAAAAGGACTTGGGGGTGCTGGTTGACAGCCGGCTGAACATGAGCCGGCAGTGTGCCCAGGTGGCCAAGAAGGCCAACAGAATCCTGGTTTGTATCAGAAACAGTGTGGCCAGCAGGACTAGGGAAGTGATTGTCCCCCTGGACTCGGCACTGGTGAGGCCGCACCTCGAATATTGTGTTCAGTTTTGGGCCCCTCACTACAAGAAAGACATGGAGGTGCTGGGGTGTGTCTAGAGAAGGGCAATGAGGCTGGTGAAGGGTCTGGAGCACAAGTCTTCTGAGGAGCAGCTGAGGGAACTGGGATTATTTAGCCTGGGGAAAAGGAGGCTCAGGGGAAGACCTTATCACTGTCTACAGCTACCTGAAAGGTAGCAAGGTGGGTGTCAGTCTCTACTCCCAAGTAACAAGGAATAGGATAAGAGGAATTGGCTTCAAGTTGCACCAGGGGAGGTTTAGATTGGATATTAGGAAAAATTTCTTCACAGAAAGGGTTGTCAAGCTTTGGAACAGGCTGCCCAGGGAAGTGGTTGAGTCCCTGTCCCTAGAGGTATTTAAAAGACTTGTAGATGTGGCACTTAGGGACATGTTTTAGTGGTTGACTTGGCAGTCTTAGGTTAACAGCTGGGCTTGATGATCTTAAAGGTATTTTCCAAGTTAAACCATTCTATGATCTATTGTGCTGTTTCTTGGAAGTCCAGGAATCCTGAAAACTGTCAGAATGGCATCCTGAGCAACTCTTCAGTAAGCAGGGCATGTTCTATCACTTTTATTTGTCCTCAAAGCAACAAATTCACTGTACATGTGATACAGAACCATATTGTGCAGGCACAGTATATCTCACAGGTATAAAATAATTTCAGCTTAGTGTCTGCACAGCAGATTTGTGATGACATGCATTAAATCAACTACTTACAGGCTTGCAGTTCTTATTAGAAATCCTGCATTGGTCACAGGTTATATATTTTTTTGCTGTTATCGCTATTAAAATTTGAGTGATTTAAGTGATATAACTAAAATTTACATAGTTTAATGTCAAATAAGATTCCTAATGATGATGTAGTTTCAGGTGTAATTGTAATGTCACAGTTTTATCTCTGTTCCAAGGATGATTAGTTTTGATGACACTAAATAGCTCATCATCAAAACAGCATAGGCTTTATTTTGGAGTGAAGTTCACAAAATTGAGATGAGCACATGGATTTTCACCTGAAGATGCCAAACATAATAAGATGGGATGCAAATGTAAAATGGATAATAGCCAAAGGAGACTGTCTATAGGAAATATCTGATGAACTGTTCCTCTCCCAAAACTGGGCACCTATATTTCAGATTTACAGATGCCTCTACAAAACAAAAAATGTGAACAACAGAAGATCTTCCACTTCTAGAAAAATTGCACAATTTTTCTTTAAAAATGGGTCTTGCGTCTTCCACAGTAACTCGTGTCTGTTTTTTATCCAAAAGATAAAAATATAACCTGTTTAGGGTACAATTAACAAATAGTTAGGAATGGGACTAATGGTTTCTTTTTCCCTTACCAGAAAGACAGCCTGTTTTCAAGTCTGAACAGTCCGGTTCTTGCCTGTTGTCCTTCCTGACCTGTGATTTTATTGCTTTCCTCTACAAAGTTTTTCAAATCTGATTCTTTTGCCTTATGTTTAAGGCAGCAGACAAATGAAACAGGGTACAGATATTTTTAAATGTTTCCTTTTGCAAATACTCTGCTTTTCATGGAATAATTAAAAATTCATTGGTTTAGAGAGAGGGAAAATAAATGTCAGTCTATAATCTTATGGCACATGAGTGTAGTCTCAGTTCCAGACTCATTTTCAATGCTGATTATTTTCGCTGGAGATTGAGGGCTTTTGAAAATACCGTTGGGGCCTCTAATATTTTAAGGCATCTACCTACACTTTAAAATCTGACTTTAAATCTCAGTTTTTCTAAAACAACAGCTGGGATTCTGATATTACGAATAAAATAAATAAAAAAAGCCTAGATAAAATAGTAGACCATAATTAGGTAGATTAGTTATTAAATAAGTTTAGGATAAATTCTGACCACAGTCACATATATAAATCTAGACACATGATATAAATCTAGACTAGTTCTGTTGAGGATAATTAAGGTGTTTTTTTTTAATTTCTAGTGCCTTTTTTCTTTTCTACTTTTGTATCGTCATAAATAATTATTTTCTACAAATACCACAAGTTTTATATTGTAGCAATATCAGATGTATAAGAAACCAATTTTTAACTTTTTTGATTTTTTTTTTTTTTTTTCAGAGAAGACCTTCAACCTTACTTGCACAGGTACTTTTTACTGAAGTTGGATTTCTTGTGGGAGTAACGCATTAGTGTAACTCAAGGCAGTAGGTACATTACTTGCATCTTTAAAATATTAAGGGAAAAATTAAAAATAGATTAAATTGATAGTTTAGAGGAAATAGATGATAAAACTATGCATGTTTATAATTTTTACTCCTAATTATATTTTAAACTGTTACATCTTAATGTCAACACTCCCTAATGTAGAGGGAATTTCAATGTAAAAGAAGTACATGATTTTTCGTAGCACCAGACATATCTCACAATATAGATTAAAAGCACTTGCTAAGCATCAAGGAAAATGTGTCACACTGCATTGGCTGTGGAAAGAAATTTCTACCATGCAAGAGTGGACTGACAAGAATAAAAAGATATGGCAGACAGAAAGAATCACAGCTGTCTTGAACTTTCAAATTAACTCCTTTACAGCAGAGTGGTTTCCATGGCACATCACTGTTACTCTGCATACATTTTTCTGTGTTGTTCTCTCTCTTTTTTTAAAAAAAAACTTTTTAATTACTAACCAGAACTAATTTTTGAGTCTTTGTTAGCACAGAACATGATTCTAAAAAGTTCAGAGCAAGCTGTAGCTGACAGAAATCAAGAGTGGTCAGGTCTGTTCAGAGAGAGGGAATGCCTTAGAGTTGAACTGGACAAAACATATTTTCTAGCATTTTCATCATACTGAAAATAGAATGAAACCTGATTTAGGCCAGACTGTTCCACTTTTACTCCAGTAAAAGTGCACTACACTTGAAGTTAGAATAATAGAGTAATGAATCAGACCTTTCAATGTTAGAAACAAAACTAGTACAGGAGGCTAGTGACTCCTAAATTTATGAACAGCTGAATATGTTGAACTTGATAGAGTTATACCAGCTTAAAAATGGAATGGTACATCTGTAGATTAAGCAGAAAATTCACCTTACATTAATTTTAATACATATTTAAAGTACAAACCTGTCTTTTGCACTGGATTTTTCTATTTTATTATAATTTCTTTCAATGCCTATTAGTAATCTTTTTTTTTTTTTCCTCTCCTGATTTGTTGTTTCTATTCCCTTAGCAGTCAGACCCATGGCCTGCCTCTTACACGTACATGTCAGTGTCACAGTGCTGCAACCCTTAATTCCACATCTTTGCCTGGGTTTAGTTTACCTCCCTGCTGTAGACAGGAGGCTGCACTGAAGCCTTCCAGGCAGAAGTGCTACAGATAGGTTGTTCCTGTGTCTCAGAGAACATTGGCAGATTTATTTATGTATTTACCCCAAGGAGGTATAGTACCTCATGAAGCCCCTGCTGGGGTAATGAACCACACAGTATGTGATTTAAGGCTCAGCCAGCTGATACCCTTTCTTCTAAAGAAAAATCTAGAAATAAACAGACCACCCCCTAAAAAAAAAAAAAAAAAGATTAAAAAAAAGTCCTGTTAAAAGCATTTTTTCCTCTTCAGGGAACAGATTACTGTAACTTTCCCAGCCTGGCTTCTCATTGTTGTGAAGCATCCTGCCAGGTTTTGTCAGGTGAGGTATGCAAGGTGACTGATGGTAAGCAGCACGATCCTCATCATAATAATGAATGTGGGAGGTCAGGAAGTTCCATACTGAATAAGTCCCTTGTTCAGTCTAACATATTAACTAGTTATAAATACTGATGGCACTGGATGGATTCTACAGACAACTTTGTCTTTTAGTGAACATTTGCAGTTAGCATTAAACCCTTGTTTTCAGTCAAGAGTAAAATTCCCCTTGACTTTAGAAAAGTTACATTATACCTTCTCTTCTTATAACTCAAAGATATTGTAAAATGTCCAAGAGTTCTAAATATCTACTAGAATGTATTTGTAATATTGGGAGATATTATGACAATAGTTATGTAAGTGGTACTTCTCTGTGCACAACTATTTTCTTCCAGGGTCTCTGCCATCTTACTTCAGCCCAGATAGTATTTTCCCTTCCTCTCATACATACCCTGAAAAGGAATAGTAGTAACCACAGGAATGAGACTATTTGTTTATAGTCTATGTATGTCTGCAGTCTATTTGTTTGTACTCTATCCTGTTCCCACCCTATCTCATTTTCCATTCTCCCCCTTCAGAAAGCCAGAGTAATAACAAGAGAGTAGAACTGTCAGTATAAGAATATTCTGCATCTTCAGCTATTTAATAAAGTATGTATTTCACCTCTGCCTTGCTCAGTTTTAATGAATGGATATAACAATAATGAAGAATGCTTTTGTTTCACTGGTTTCCTTTTCTTCCTTGTTTCAGCTGTTAGGAGAAGGAGAATGTTTTTCTTCATGCAGAAGTGCAAAAGCTTTATTAGGTCCTCACTTAGCATTTTTAAATAATTGCTGTAACTGAGCTGTTTACGAAGAGGTGAACAAGCTTTCTCTGAGTACTGTTTCACTAGTTTAATAAATAGTTTTATATGGATGCTATTTGTGAAATCCGTGACAGGATTTGCTGCCTCTTTTTAGAAGATTACAATGAGGTACAGTAAATCAGAATATTATTAGCTAAATTCTTTTAAAAAGAGCAGAGGTGGGGGGTGGGTTCAGATCAAGAAACCATTTTTTAAATTTAAAAAAAAGTTGGAAATATTCAGTTAAAGCTCAATTCTGATCATGTTTACATTAAAACTAGCAAATTGTATAATCTTATCTACCAAGTAAAAATATTCTCATTTATTTTCCTACAATATAAAGACAATTTAAAATTATTTCACATGCAAAAATTTTCACTTACATAACCTCAGACACTTGAAAATAAATTAGTTCATGTTTATGAAAGTTCAGTGAATTTGAGGGAGAAGGAAATCCATTTATCAAATCTGCTTTGATATAAACTTTTGGTTATATCCTAATTTACTCTGAGAGAATATAATTGTTTCTCTCAAAAGTTTTTCAGATCTATAAAAAGTCTGCTATAAAGTGTGTCCATTATTTTAGGTTAAATATGTTCTTTAATTTCTTCCTCTATATAATGAACCCCTTTTCTAATTTTCTATTTTTACAAAGGTTAGGAGATATTGATCAAAACGATATGAATTATGTCATTTCTCTGTTTCAGATGTACTGCTTTTGACTTGATGTTTGAGTTAGAGAACATTTTGTCTCTTGACCATTTCAGAATGACTGGACTATATATTAATCAACAAAATACCCACAGAAAATAATCTTTTTACTTAAACTAAAGACAAAACCATTGATTTTATTTTTATCATATACTTATATAACTATTTTGCAATAATTTCTTTCCCTTTAAAGAACTATCAACAAAGCCATATTGTTGCATTTGTGTTTCTGATATGGCTGCTAGTGTCACAGATGACTTTGTCTGTAATTCATATTAGGTACATACTTAACATAGTCTAAACAATATACTGAAGGTGACTATTAGAACTATATGATCATTTTTAGCTTTTCAGTAGTATGACTTCATGGTGATACCTCAAGACTAAGAAAAATGTTAAATACTCTGAAATGGAAAGAAGATTTTTTTTGAGAAGTCTTTTGAAATAGGTTAAAAAAGAAAACAAGAATGGATAGCCTTTTTATTGAGGCAAGCCTTGAATAAAAATGCTTTGCAGAAATGAGAAACATAATAGCATAAAGTGACTGTAGAGAGAAATCAAAATTATCACGTGAAAAAGAGAAATGTGTAGAAATCAAAATTTCTTCTTTTATTATTTCAATAGAAGAAAATACTGTCATACATCCATGAAGAAGATTGCACTCCTGAGGGAACATTGCTCTAACACAGTCCCACAAGAACAAGTCTAAGCATACTGTTCTCAGAAATAACCAGAACAATACAAAAAGGAGCAAGACTTATGCATTGACACATAAAAACAATTTGTAAACACAAAGAAGATTAATTTCCTTCAGAATTAACTTTGTTTGTAAAAACTAAGGTAAGTGCTGTTATTGAAGTGTGTTGAAATGAGTAACTGAGAAAGGCAATTATATGACATGGCTCTGACCGAAGTTAGCATGGGAATTTTAAGCAAATGGCCAAGAATGTGCCTCTGATCAGTAGAACAGCAGATAAACATGGTCTGAGGTTTTAAAAGTTTGTTGTAGGTATCATTGAAACAAGCGGAAACTGAAAATTCCAATGAGCCTTAGTTCTTAGAATTCAATAAATTCTATTTGTTTCAGTGAGCATATAACTTATTTATACAGTTCTTCTTTACTATTGATCTAAAGCTTACATGGAAAATGAGGAGGGATAAAATTCAGTAGCATTCACAGAACTATCTACAAGTTAAGATGATAAAGTTATGTCTATGAACATATCTTGAATGTTAAAAGACACCTGATCTTTATGTAGTCTGTGAAGGGATGGTGATCTGAAATAACTTGAGCGTATCGCTTGAAAACACCACTTCCTCCAAGCTCAAGACAGGTACATCCCCATGAGTAAGAAATCAAGAAAGGGGGACAAGAAGCCTGCATGGATAAGCAAGAAGCTTCTGACAAAACTCGAACAGAAGAAGGAAGTTTACAGGATGTGGAAAAAGGGACAGGCCACTTAGGAAGAATATAGAGATGTTGTCAGAACATGCGGGGAGGCAATGAGGAAGGCTAAGGTGTGTTTGGTTTTAAATCTGGCAAGGGAGGTCAAGTACATCAGTAGCTAAAGGTTGATGAGGGAAAATGTTGGCCTGCTCCTGAATGAGGTGGATGCCCTGGTGACAAAGGATACAGAGAAGAGGAAGTTACTGAATATCATCTTTGCTTCAGTCTTCACTGCCAAGGCCAGTCCTCAGGTTTCGCAGACCCTGAAAGCAAGAGAAAAAGTCTGGAGAAAGGAAGACTCTCCCTTGGCTGAGGAGGACCATCACTGAAGCAAACTCAACACCCACAAATCCATGGGACCTGATGGGATGCACTCCTGAGTGCTGAAGGAGCTGGCAGATGTTATGGCTAAGCCACTCTCCATCGTCTTTGAAAGGTCATGGAGAACAGGAGAGGTGCTGAGGACTGAAGGAAAGCCAATTTCACTCCAGTCTTCAACAAGGCCAAGAAGGATGACCCAGGAAACTACAGGCCAGTCAGCCTCACCTCCACCCCTGGAAATGTGGTGGAACTGCTCATCCTGGAGGTCATCTCAAAGCAAGTGGAGGAAAAGAAAGTTCTCAGGAGTAGTCAGCATGGATTCGCCAATGGGAAATCATGCCTGACCAACCTAACAGCCTTCTGTGATGGAATGACTGGCTGGGTAGATGAGGGGAGAGCAGTGGATGTTGTTTACCTTGACCTCAGCAAGGCTTTTGACATTGTGTCCAACAACAACCTCATCGGTAAGCTCAGGAAGTATTGGTCAGATGAGTTGATGGTGACGTGCATTGAGAACTGGCAGAGCTCAGTGTTGTGATCAACTGTGCAGAATCTAGCTGGAAGCTAGTGTAAGAACTTGCCAGTAAAGGCAGGTGTAGGGTCCTGCATCAAGGGAGGAATAACCCCATGCACCAATACAGGCTGGGGGCTGACCTACTGGAAGGCAGCTCTGCGGAGAAGGACCTGGCAGTTGAGGAGGACAGAAAGTTGCCCATGGGCCAGCAGTGTGCCCTGGTGGCCAAGAAGGCCAGTGGGATCCTGGGGTGCATTAGGAGGAGTGTGGCCAGCAGGTTGAGGGAGGTGATCCTTCCCCTCTACTCTGCCCTGGTGAGGCCGCATCTGGAGTGCTGTGTCCAGTTCTGGGCTTCCCAGTTCAATAGAAACAGGGAACTACTGGAGTGAGCCCAGCGGAGGGCTATGAAGCTGATTAGGAGACTGGAGCATCTCCATGGTGAGGAAAAGCTGAGAGAGCTGAGCCTGTTTAGCCTGGAGAAGGGAAGGCCGAGAGGGGATCTTATAAATGTCTATAAACATCTCACGGCTGAGTGTCAGGAGGACAAGGCCAGGCTCTTTTCAGTAGGGCCAAGCAACAGGATAAGGGACAATGGGCACAAACTGAAACTGAGGAAGTTCTATCTGAATATGGGGAAGAACTTCTTTACCTTGAGGGTGACAGAGCACTGGAACAGCTGCCCAGAGAGGCTGTGGAGTCTCCTTCTCTAAAGACATTCAAAACTTTTCTGGATGTGATCCTGTGCAACCTGCTCTAGGCGAACCTGCTTTATCGGGGGGTTGGACTAGATGATCTCCAGAGGTCCCTTCCAACCCTGACCATTCTGTGATTCTGTGATATGAATGCCACCTGAACATTTCTGGCATCTCCCAATTTGCTAGCAAGTGAGGTTTTCATAATCCTTTAACTGGTCATTCAGTGTTCTATTAATTTCCAGGATAAAGGTCCTATAATATTTATCAGATTTGATGAATAAATGTACTGGGAAACTGAAGTGTACCTTGCACTAAAGTGTATATGACAATCTCTAGCAATATGATGATGCACAGTTACATGCTTTGATTGACATTTATGCCTGTTAGTCTCTGTTTTTTCACTTTCTCCAATTCCAAGGGATAGGATAAAGCTAGTCTTTAAAATTCCCACAATCCCCAGTTTTCACGCCTAACACTTTCCTGAAATTGTGGTCCAGTTAAATAGAAAACCAGAAGTCACATTTTGATATCCAGCTGTAAGAAGGAAAATTACAGTGCAAACTTCGTGCACAGCAAAATATCTGAGTCCCTTCTTTCAGCAGAAAAATTAGCTCAGCCTTAACAACAGAATGCAATAATTCTAAAGTGTGGGTTTTCTATTAAATTTTTAAAAGACAATAAATTTTTATTATGTTCATATCCTTTGGGGGATATGAATTCTGATTCTGATGGTAATTAAAGGCTGGAATAGCTTGAAGATTGTATTTTTCCCTATGTTCAGTTCCAGGTTAGATTCCCACAACAAATCCCCCTTGTAGCAAGTATGATGTGCTCTAACTCATACGTCCACCTAAGGTCTCTCAGTGGTGCAGTTTCTGAGAGAAATAGGTCGGGAGGGAAGAAGAGGGCGAGAACTGGTCCTAGTGATTTATGTTTCAGTCACTGTTGCTATGAAGTGTTTGAGTTGGGAAAGACAAGATACTATTTTCTGGATGTGTCAGACCAGTAATTATCATTTAATACTCCTTTCCCTGAGGTCTCTTCTATGAAACGAAGGGCACTGACTCTTGTGAACATTAATAATCAGTACAGTTTATTCAGAGCAATTTCTGTGGCTAGTAAGGTTATTGCTATCCATATTTTAGTACCGGTTTTGCCTGTGTTAGTAACACTTAGCTGCATGATCAAACAAGCCCTTTGTTTGCCTCCCTCTCTCCAGATGGGTACTTGGCTCAGTATGACCCAAAAAACAATTACGTAAGTGATGTTGCTCTGCTATTTGCATCCGACCTTAGATGCCAGGTATCCTGTATGCCAACACTGAGCTCAGAAAAGCCTATACACATAGTGTGTGGGCCCTGAACCCTCTCGACTACACTTCTGATTTCCCCTATGAGATAACTAAGGTCTGGTTTGCCCTGTCAAATCATTTAGTTTTGTTGCCAGACATGACTTTTACATGCCTGTGAAGAATTGGTCAGGAAAGCAATAAGGTTCTGCTCTGAGAACATGGGAGATTCACATGAAAGTTCTGGTTAATTGAACCCAAACCTCTAATTGAATCTGCAGGAGCTGGATCACTGACAACTAAAGCGAATCCACCTGCCAGGTTTAACTCAGCAGCCTCTTTATGAACCACTCACTTCACATGTGCAGCTCCTACACATCATCTGCATAATACACATTATCTGTGGAGACAGGTAACCCTTGTGGCAGCCTTAAATCTGCTTTGTCTTAAGACTACATTCTTAGCTATACTCTCTGATGGACACATGAGCCTGAAATATATCTTCAAATAAATTTTTTCAGCGACCCTTCTGTGCTCACAAAAAAGTTCCTACCAGAACTGTAAGCTGAGTGCAGGTTTTCAAACAATTAACAAGGAAATTTTTAAAATCTACAATGACAAGTTCTAGAAGCGTAACTATACTCGGCTTTGGAGCCAGTCCCTTAGGAACAGCAGATCTTAAAATGTTAGAAGTCTTTCAAAGCGTTTGACTTTTGTGAAAAACTTTACTCTGTGAAGATCACAGTACAGGTCCTTTTTCCTTAAAATGTACTTTGATCTAACATTTTAATTTGGTTTTCCTTGTACTTATAAAAACTACATGCACGATATATAGCATTTTTGTCTTTTTTTTCCCCCGTTTTCCTTCATGTTTTTTTCCTCATTCTATCACAAACTACAGTATAGTTCAACTATGGTATTGAATAAAGGATGCTACAAAACATCACATTACAATCTACTAATGTTCACATCCCTTTCTAATTGCAGTACTGTAACATTAAATGTAACAGCAACAAGTCCCAATATCTGTGTCGAGGAAGATACTTATCTTTTGCTGAATGATAGAATACATAGCAGGGAAAATGGCTATCATCTTAATATGTGAAAATTTTCTTGTACAAAGGCCAATGTTAAACAATATATAAACTGTCACACAGATATTTTTTTTTCCACTGCAGATTTTAATGCTTCCATTTATGTAACAGCAAATGAAGTCAAATAAATAAAAGCGCTCTCAATCATGCAAACAGAAACAAAGACAACTTTTTTTTTTTATTAACAGTGATTCCATCTGGTTTGTTGTTTTTCATGAGAGAAGAACCTTCAATGGCTTGTTGTTAACTTCTCATCCCAGAAGAACTAACTTCATCTTACTTCTTTTCTTAATCCGTGGCAATTGAATTTCAGATGAGAAGGAGACTATCTCCCTGTGACCCATATTTAGCAAGGATAAATCTGTTTTATAAAGAACATGCAAGAAATCTCATTACAGTTCTTGGATTATGATCTGTTGCAATGTCTCTTGTTTCTCAAACTGAAAAAAAAGTTTTCCCTTCTCCTCCCATTCCAATCATATGCAAATAATTTGTCGGATTTATTCCCCTTTTCATAGTACATTTGTTCATTAAGCTTTAACACATTGTCTGTGTTATTCACCACAAAGCGTTTAGTTTCCCTCTGTTTAATCAACAGTTTGAGGGTCCTAGGGTACCTGCTTTTTATGTTGCTTTTTTCATCTCATTAACTTCCTTTTCTAATTTACACTGGTACTCAAGATATACTTTTTGTACTGCTGCTGCAGCTAAGCAAATTATTCTACCCCTCATGACTGCTTTGGCAGCTTCCCACAAAACACCCAGGCTAGTTTCTTGGTTTTTATTGATATTAATTTATTCTGAAATAGTCTTCATCTGTTGCACAAATGCTACAGCTTTAATTAGAGAGTTGTTAAATCTCCATACTTCAGATCTCCTATAATTCAGTATACCATCCAGAGACATAGACACCAGAAAATTATCAAGCAAAGCTAGATTTCAAATACCAGATGGTTACATGTTACAATGTATCCTCATAAATAAATAAGAAGAATCCCAGTTTAAATGTAGTGGAACTAAAGTATAAAAGGTACTGGATTGCCTGTTTTGGTGTTGCTGTCTGTATGGATCATATGCTATGTGCTATATGTCCACATGCTATACCCTTTGCTCACTTCACTTTTAAATTGTTATTTTACTAACAAAGGTCAAATCTCATATCCCTGTTTCAAAGTAAAGAATACTAAAATCTTCATCTATTACAGCTCCTGGAAACATCTGTCATTAGGTAAGAAAGGATCAAGAAATAAAGAATTTGATCTATGGGGGACATACAGATTTCTGATAGCAACAGGGCTACCTGTCATAATCCTTTGCACTATTACCTTTATATAACAAACTCATTGATCAAAAGAAAAAGAGATTCTTCACTCCAGTAATACTTTTTAAATTAGAAATTGTACTAAAAGTAGTGGACCTTTTATAATGTGGCTGGTTTAACAGAAATAAGCAAGATGACAATCAAAGAGAAGGATGACCAAAACATATGTAAACTTTATGTCATGAAAAAAACTCAAAGACAGTTGTACTGTTAAATGTGTTTTACCATGTGTTATACTTTTTATTCTTGTTTTACAATTTCTCAGCAGTAGCACTGTGCAATCTTAATTCAGTTTCAATGTATGAATCAAAAGGAAAAAAAATATCTAGACCAAACACCAATTTTTGTTATGAAAAATAAATAAATAAAATACAGAGAAGGAAGTGAAATTAATTAAGATATTTGGGAATTGTTCTGAGGCTAATGCTAAACAGAGGACATGCAATGAAGTGTAGGAAATAATTGTAAGAAATACATACATTTGTACTTCCATAACTATTTGAAGTATGTTAATCCTACAGTATTGGTAAAATAATTAGAATACTACTTCAGAACAAGGATAATTAGAGAATTACATTTTAAACATCAATAATAATAAATAAAAAGATCTTTATAAACTACTGAATAATCATGTCACATAGATTTCTTCATCCTTACTTCATATTTAAGCATGTTGGGGTTTTTTAAAGCCTTTAGGCTCTCATATAGTTTCTTCATTGTTTTGGTTAAGGAGGAGAGAACCTCTCTAATATTTTTATACACAAGGCAGTTTAGAATAATGCCTGCCTGAGATGTGGCAAATAACACTGAGAACAGGTAACAGTGTGAACAAAATGCCATAACATTTCAGCAGAGAAGTGTTATTATTGGTCAGCAAGAGTAAAGTCTGAACTTCAAGTTTTCATGAGTTTAATTTCAAAAATGTGGACCCTCCATATACACAGTCATGAATATTTCAGTTGTTGTTGTAATCTTCTCACCTAATTTTGGCTTTCTAAAAACTGCTCATCTAGCCAACATTGTAAATATAGATGTTTTTGTTGTCAGCATAGGGAAAAAAGTACTTCCAGAAGATAATTAGTCCTGTACTGTGATAAGAGATCAGGCTCCTGCATATGGTTATCTCTTTTGATCTATTAACTTTGTTTTCAGTAACTGTATAGGAAACTCAGACCTGAATTCAGCTGTTGATCACAGGTATCCAGCACCATTTGAGATACTGTAAAGTATTCAGGATATCTTCAGGGAGCTGGCACAGAATCCCCTTGTAAGACAGCAAAACCTCCAAGGATATCACCAGGCACCGACACGAAGGTAGTTCAGTAGTGATCTTGGAGACTAACTCAGATGGGATGTGTTACATTTAGATGGTTTAAATTATGTGCAATGAAGCCCAACCAAGAAGAAAATTGGAATATACTGTATTCCTTAAGGAAAATGGAGACTGTAAACTGAATGAATTTAAATGTGAGCAGAGTGAATTGACACTTTTTTTTTCACAACAGTCTTCTATTAGTCCTCAGAAATTCAGGACCTGAACTTAACATCCACCACACGCAGGTGCATGACATCTGCTGTGCATGACCATGAGCTAGGCTGAGTAGTTATTTGTATTCTTAAACATCCTGAGGAATTTTCTGAGTGTGACAAATGCTTAAAACAACAGTTTTACGTACTCCTCACATTTACCATCTCTTTTGCATATAAATCTGGTACTAAAACTACCAAATGTGTTGCTGTGGAGACTGACTTTCACGAAATAATTTGTCCTGGATATTCTTTTGCATAGAGATCCTCTGGTTCTTAATCTATCAGTTTGGTAACTATTAATTCCTCCTTGTGTTATTAATATTTTCTGTTTCACAACTGCAGGGGTGAAGGATGACCTTAGTCTGAAAAACTTTATTTCTTGGGAAGCTCTTTATACTCTGGGGTGTACTCTTTTGAAAGGGAGCAAACCACTGACCACAGAAGGCAAGCTTAAATTAGTGCATATCCTCAGGGCAAACCTCCTGTTCTCTGCACTTGCCTGAAGCCAACACAGTTCTCCTGGTTTACTTAGTGGTGCAAACTAACCCAATTTCCATCCTCATGTATCTAAATAGCATCTAGGTGAAGACACTTTCCTAAACTTAATGTTCAGAACTTTGACTAATACGTATACACCTGTCCACCACTATGCCACTAATCTGATTTTGGCTTGAGCTTAACATAATTAGTTGCTAGTAAGAGACATTTACAATGTTGACTTTAAACTGTTAGTAATTATGTATGTGTATATATACACATGGAAATACACTACTGTGAAATGTGGTGTTAATACTAGGTTTGGTTTGTCTCTCCAAAAGAGCGTTCAGCCTCACAAGATATTTTTGAAGCATTTTCCTATGTATCTAAAGAAAAGAAAAGTACTCATTGCAAAGTGCTATCTAAAAGTTTAGGAACTTTTCCCAAGTCTGCTAGGTCATCTGGTACCTTTTCATTGATTTCAAAAATGATTCCATGGATTCTAGGCTACTGGATTTATGAGGGCTAGCTCCCTTTTTTTTTCTTCTTTTTTTCCTTCCCCACCCCCCACCCCCAGATATAATGAATAAATAGCAGTTCTGGTTCAGAAAGGTCTACAATTGAAAAATTACAAAATTCCATAATAATTGACAACTATCTACAATTGAAAAATTACAAAATTCCGTAATAATTGACAGTTATCTATGATAACAGATGCATAGCTATAGAGAACAAACACTTCCTGTATTTCAGTGTGCTGCCTTTATAATTTACATAGATATGATTTTTTTTCTTTCTTTCTTTCTTTCTCTTTCTTTTTTTCTCTTTCTTTCTTTTTTTCTCTTTTTCTTTCTTTCTTTCTTTCTTTCTTTCTTTCTTTCTTTCTCTTTCTTTCTCTTTCTTTTTTAATGAACTGATAACAAAAATGTGGCTGTGATAATAGTATCTTTTGACTCATAGAATCAAGATGGAAGAGGCAACAACAGTATGATCATCTTCATTGTCCCATTATTTGCTTTAAAATATCCTCAGAGGTAATTCAAAAAGTCCCCCAAACCAGGGGGGAAAAAAAAAAAATGTGGATCTGGAGTGAGATTTAAGAGGAATTTAGGCCCACAAACTGAAGTCCTTTAGATTCTCCATAGGTGCCTGGAAAGTTCCTAAGAAATTCCTGAAAAGCCTCAGTTGCAACTATGAATTTCACTACACACACAGGTTCTGCTTGTGCACACACTTAGAAATACCTTTATCTCATAACTAAGGTTAAGCAGAGTGTGTGAATCATATTGTTATTAAAAGACTTGCCAGGAGAGGAAAAGGAGGAGTTTCTAGCCAAGTCATACTCAACACGTGAAAATGGATTAAACCACACTTCTCCTTACATTGGACTAGAAAAGCAAGTTCTAGTGTTAAGTCTTCGGGGGGTGGAGTGGGGGCTGGGGGGGGAAGGGAATTGCTTGGACTAACCACGTTTAAATTATTTAAAGAACAGAGGGGCAGGTGGGAGAAGCAGGATGAAAAATTGCATGATTCCTGTATAAGTAACAGCATGAGGGTTGGACTACTTGTACAGAAGACACTAGGGGAATCTTGTCCCACATATCTTCATAGTATACTAGCTTTGGAGACTGTGTCTGATGAGACTACTCAGTAGAAGGCTTTGTAGGGTCTAGTCCTTTTGAGAAGGTCACTGTATCGTTGATAACGGTGCTACTCCTGTTTTGGTTGGGTTTGGGTTTGGGTTTGGGTTTTTTGCATTTCTGAACCTTAAACATCTTAAAAAAATTCCAGCCCAGTTTTTGGGTGGACATTGCTGTTCATACTGCCAAAGTTTGTTACATGGATGTTGCAACTCATGTCAGTAATGAGTGATAAAACAGCCCTCAGAGAACAGCATGTGGTGATTTTTATTGACTTTTGGGATTCATGCAAATATTCTGAAAATTTTACTCAAAATCTCTTACGTAAGGAACCTATGAAAATGATCACAGTTATATAATTTGGCTACAGATTGTAGAAACTTAAAATTAGGTATCCAGGTGGTAGTTTCTGTGCATTAGTGAAGGTGTCAATTTCTAGCAAAAAACTTGAAGATTTAGTCATATGGGTTCTTAGTCAGTTACCTAAACAGAGGCGTCCAAAACCGTGTAAGATATCAAAGAGCAGGTATCCAGGAGATCTGCACATGGTTAGAAACACCTCAGTGAACCTACAAGAGAGTCAAAACATTTAGAGCACTAGTTGGAGATCAACTAGAATATCTTAAGGCATCTGAGATAGACATGGTACATATAAGCGTCTGAACTGAGTCTAATAAAATAAATGTATTCTAGAAATCTATTCAGCTAACAAAACATAGGTGTCTGTCATGGTTTCACCCTGGCCAGTTACAAAGCACCACACAGCTGGTTGTTCATACCCCTCCACCCAGAGGGGTGGGAAGGAGAATCAGAAAGGAATGTAAAACTTGAGGGTTGAGGTAAGAACAATATAATAATTTAAACAGAATAAAAGTGTAACAACAACAACAATAATAATAATAACAACAACAGTAACAACAACAGTTATAATGAAAAGGGGGGGGAAAGGATAAAATCCAAAGGGAAAGGGAGAAAGGAAAGCAAGTGATGCACAGTAAAACTGCTCACCACCCACTGAGCAATGCCCAGCCAGTCCCCGAGCAATGATCCGCAGTGCCCAGCTAACCCCCCAAGTTTATATACCGAGCATGACATCCCATGGTATGGAATACCTCTCTGGATGGTTCAGGTCAGTTGACCTGGCTGTGTCCCCTCCCAGTTTCCTGTGCCCCTCCAGCCCTCTGGCTGGCAGGGCCCAAGAAACTGAAAAGTCCTTGACTGAGTATAAACATGACCCAGCAACAACTAACAACCTCAGCGCGTCATCAGCATTGTTTGCACATCAGAGCCAAAACACAGCACTGTACTAGCTATGAAGAAAATTATCTCCATCCCAGCTGAAACCAGACAGTGTCTTATATCAGGGAGAGTTGAATAGCTCTCCAAACTCTATAAACTGTGTTGACTAGACTGCACTAGAAACTTAGACACCTGAATAGACTCCATAAGTAACACAGGCATCTGCACTTAAACAGCTTCATTTAGATATCAGCAATCTGGAGTTAAATGCCATCCTTCCTGTTTCAACAGGAAAGCTCTTAGGAGAAAATGACAGAAGTTCCTCCATAGAATGATTTCATTTCTGAAATTCTTTTTTATGCAAGCCTGATGAGGGCCTCAAGTAGCATGAAATTTAAGAGATTAAATACTTAATTATTCAGAAATTTCACTCACTGAAAAGTCTGTCATTCCTTAGTATTTAAATAACTAAATAGTAAACTCTGCAGAGGAAATTTCAAAAACTTCCCACGTTTTCATTTTTTCGTGATACAAAATATAATAAAAATGTAAAAGCTCAAAGAAAATTAAAATGTTAACTCAGGAAGGTGATAAGGCTTACAGCAGTGCTGTTTATTCATTAATCTGAAGGGCAAAAACCTAACACATTTACTGTAGTGTTTTTTTTAAACTATTATTCATTTGCTAAAAGAAGAAGGATAAAAGCAGAGAGTGCAGATGGAAGATGTAAGCAAATCCCAAAACTATTTATTTTCTCTTTATCTGATTAATTTTCCAGTATCAATTAAGTGGGGAACTATCCTGTAAGGATATTAGTCAGGCACTGCTGAAAAAATTGACCAAACAGGCTCATCATATTTGACCCAGTGCCTGCTGCAGTCATAAAACTCCAGAATATTAGACTTCCCCCCACCCCCTTCCTCAGAACTGAACAGCAAGAAGCAATCAAAAAATCCCTCAGGAGGGTGGAGGATCCCAAATGTGCATTGCACAGAGAGACGGTATCCCATTCTTTCCTGGAAGTTCAGCATTGTCAGCCAAAGTTACATGTTTGAGAGGCAGTTCTATTCTGGGAAGTATTCCAGATTCATTTATGAGAAAGTGAATTGTTCTATGACCAGAATATGCTAAACAACCTATTGTTCACAGGGTAAGGGATATTCTTCCACTTCATACATCATTTCATAACCTCAAATAAATAAATACACATCATGTACAGAGCAAATACCATTCAAATAGCACACTGCAGCACTGAACCTGCTCTCTGACTACACATCAGCTGGTAACTCAAGTTTAGAGCAGAGCTGGATTTTTTGTCTGGATTTTTTTTTCTGCCAGTGCTAGTCACAGTGTACTCTTCAGTGACTGATACATTAAAAGACTTTCCCTTACACTACCAAACCTTTTATCACAGACAAACGATACAGAAATAATGTGATTGACTAAAAAGAGCAGCTCATCTTTGATCTAATGATAGAAGGTTCAGGCTAGTCATATGCTCAATTGCACTTATAAATTATACACTAATACTGAGCCACTTGGATGGTCAAAGTAACTATCATACCCTTCTTGCTTGTCTTGCACTTAATTTCCAGAAACGTGCACATATTTTCCTTCAGTCTTATTCACACAGTGCACATCCTCAATAATAAAAGACATATTCTCACAAAATTCTACAATTCCAATTCTTGCCTGTTTGTTCCAACGCACTGTAACTCAAGGACACCCTATACAGTTCAACTGCAAGTAAACATATCCATTAAATACACTGAAAATTTTTATGAGGATTCTTCAACTTTGTTTCCTGTAGGAAAAAGACAGTTACTTCACAGCTATTCTGATGATTACAGGTGTGTGGATCCTCTTGGCTTCTTTGTAATTAAAGGTTAAAGCCACAGACCTCTCTTTTAAAATTTAAGTTCACACTATCATTCCAGTTATTTTTCTTCCAAATTCCACTATTGCTTCTCTCGTTGTCACAGTACAGAGAGTGTCTTCTGAGGTATGCTCTTTGCAGTATTATAAAAATCAGTAAAACAGTAGCAAACTCTTGATTCAGCTGCTTTCTTCCCTGCAACCCACTAAAATCCTCTTAAGGGTTTTATGCTGCTGAAAATCACTCTAATACTCAGCTGCCTTCCATTACAGTATCTAGGAAAAGGGAATTTTTAATGACCTGGTTGATTTTTTGGGGGTGAAGAACGTTTTGGGTAAATATGAGACAGAAAAAGATGATAAAGACACGCACTCAATAATAACTTACTTTTCATTACAATCAGGAAAAATAATCGTAAATAAGGGTCTTAAAGTGATTTCTAAATGTAAATTTGCCTATTATACATCTTGAACTCTTTCAGCTCTTACATACAAACCACATTCAGATGTTAGTAAACAAAAGCAAGTCAACAAAATAAATCCATTTCACCTTGACTTTAAAACTAATGAGAAGATGGTCAGTGTATGCTTAAGCTATCTGTTTCCTTTCTCTTCATTCTAGGCTTGAAAGTAAAATCTAGAACTGTAATTAAATAATACTTTTGGATAATGAAAAAAAATAATGATGTTACTTCATTAATTTTAATTACAGCAAATGTAAATGAGTTGTGTGCTATATCACATAGAATGAAAAAGACTAAAGAAAGATGTTATGAATATTGTCTCTTTTCCAGAGCAGTTCAAAAGCAAGGAAAACATCACAGCACGAGTTAGGTAAAGTTAAGATCATTCATGTGATGTTACTTATCAAAATGTCAAGCATAACCTGAAAACTTCCTGTCAGCAGTCCCAAAATGTCATAAAAAGAGAAGTTTACAAGGCAAAATAGGATCTTTTCCTTTAGACAGAGGTGTGATATGAGTTCAGGGCTGTGAGCAAAGAAGCAATGTTTTAACAGAAGTTTTGAGACCAGATACCCTCCGTAGTATTGGACAGAACCCTTAAATCTCTGTAGCTTTTTCTCCAGCACAATGTGGAAAAAAAATATTTATCTGAAAGCGTTGTTACCCACATCACTTATCTAGTGGGACAAAATAATTTTAGGACTCAGCAAGCAGGATTGCAATAATGTGAGTACAATTACATTTGCTTACCACAGCGTTGAATTTAACATTGTATGGATAAATGCCATGGATAAGTAAGTAAATACATAAATAGATATATATTAATTTTTATTTTTTCACCCTTGTATGATGCATTCAGACAACAGCAATTCAAAACACTGACTGTAGTCCCAGTGATTATACAAAATACTGATCAGAGGCATGAAAATTTTTATTTAACAAATTTTGCTGGCATTATTTTCCCTGTTTCTGAATTGCTTACAAAAAATAAATCAGGATTTCTTGGCATTTATTGTCTGGAATTATTTCTATAAATAATTTTTATTCTCTTGGTTTAGTATGATGACTTGATTCCTGGTATCATCAAGCCTGATGATGATACTGAGCCATTTTTCTTGGTCTCATTACTCTTTCATGATATTGTTGCTATTCCTTGACTGCATAAATGAAACATTAGGAAAATAAAACCATTAAAATGTATTTATGCATTTGAAAATGAGTTAGACTAAGGTAATATTGACTATCAAGCTCATCTGCTTACCTTAAATATCTGGAAATTGTGGTTCTGAGCCAAGCTAGACATCTTATTCATCTTGATTACTCAGTGAAGAGAAACAGTAACCTTAACGGGAAGGTCCTCTGACATGGCTTAAGGTCATACAATCATAGAACAATAGAATCCTTTAGGTTGGAAAAAACCCTTAAGATCACAAAACCCAACCATTAATCTAATACTGCCAAGTCCACCACTAAACTGTGTCCCTGAGCACAGTCTTCACGTCTTTTAAATCCCTCCAGGGATGGTGACACAACCACTTCCCTGGGCAGACTGTTCCAATGCGTGACAACCCTTTCAGTGAAGAAATTTTTCCTAATATCCAACCTAAACCTCCCCTGCCACAACTTGAGGTTATTACCTCTTGTCCTATCACTTGTTACTTGGGAGAAGAGACTGACACCCACCTTGCTACAATCTCTTTGCAGGTAGTTGTAGAGAGCATTAAGGTCCCACCTAAGACTCCTTTTCTCCAGACTATATCCCTCAGCCACTCCTCATAAGACTTGTTCATCTCAAATGAACTCTCTTCTAGAGGTTCTCTCCACTGACTAATTGAATCTGCAACACATATCCACACCTATTTAAACCCATCCAGATGCTATGCTTCCTGTGCTGTAGTCGCTAGTCCAGAACAACACAAGTGTTTGTAGGTCACACACCATGTCTGCCAAAACTGTCAGAAAATAAC
The DNA here is from genome assembly GCA_035590275.1 of Ibycter americanus. Taxonomy (NCBI): domain Eukaryota; kingdom Metazoa; phylum Chordata; class Aves; order Falconiformes; family Falconidae; genus Ibycter; species Ibycter americanus. The sequence goes on from JAVJGI010000014.1 coordinate 35,404,233, forward strand.
ACTATGGCACCTATTTTTTGCCTGCTATAATTAATTCTGTTGCAGACAAAACTTAAAGAAGAAACCCAAGATGGAGCTCATGATTTGGGAAGATATAACACTTTTTATTTAAATTTATATGCACTAAACCAAGGACGACGACAATGATGACGGGGTGGAGAGGTGGATTAGGGGTGTACTAACAAACCCAAACCCAGAAATCAAACTCAAAATTTACTCCAATACCTATTTAAATAAAAAATGCTGAAAGAAAATATTAATACAGAAGTAATCCAGCTTTAGGTGAAATACGAGATTTGATGAGATATATAGATAAGAAGCTGCATTCTGGTACACACTATGCAGTGTGAAGTTAATTAATGGGCTACACTAGTCTGGCATAGCTTTACCTTCTTACATCAGCTCTAAAAATTATAAATCCCCAGTCCCTGCAGATTAAAAGCTCAATTACATGTTTGTCTGACACTGAAGAATATATACTTCTTTACAGTCTCTACAAGATTCTAGGCTGAGAATAGCACATGGTAATAAGTTAGGTTTGTATAGAACAAACACCATAGTTCTTTTAAAGTTTATTATCTACTTCATGGAAATCTGGAAATAATTTGAGACATACATTTCACTGCTTAGAGAAGCAAGAACAAGTAATGACCACCAAGAATTACATTTGAAAAAAAAATACTTAAATCTTAAGAGATTATATTTGGGAAAATGCTGGGTTTTTTGTGTTCCACATTTCTCTGTGAAAGCAGAGCATTCTTGTATGCTCTTTATTCCTCAATGTGCTTAATGTATTCCTGGCAATGGATTGTTGCAATAAATTCTGTCTCCCTCAGGTGCTACTGTTCCATGAAGAAGTGAAAAAAGACATTAGCTTCTTTCGTTCTTCCAGATCAGAGAATAAAAACTTTGACCACTGGAAGTGTATGTAGAAGGTAGTTGTCAGCTTACTTTCGTTTTTTGTGAAGAGTATCTCACTGTGCACTAAAGGTTTTGATGCTGCATGAAGTATAAAGGAGGAATTAGCATCTAAAGCAGCCTGATTTCTATTTCTATGTCTAATTTTGCTAATTGCTTATTAACAATTTTAATTATACAGGAGTATTTGAGGGAAATCAACCCATGTGTTAAGCACTGTCCCCATACCGATAAGCAATGGAAGACTCTAGGTTATTATTTCCTTGACAACATTGGACTGAAGTCATGATGGGGACTAGCTGACAGTGCAGCAGGGACATTTATAATCAGATGCATAAAGCCTGGAGGGATGGCTTGGGCACTCAAGCCCCTCTAATATTTACGTTAGGTATTAAACACTTCAAGTGGAGATAATGATTTTGGCTCATTGCCCTTTCCAAATATTTTGGAACAGTCATGCACCCATGGTCATAATAAAGGCAAAATTAACTCCACTGCAAATAAAGAGGAACAGTTGCAATTTGAAAAAAGAAATGTCACACTTACAGCAGTTATGTTGACACTATTTTTTAAGGAACATTTTCCAGACTTTCAGGTCCATCTTCTGCTCAGGGGATAAACAGATAAATTAATGCTGTCTTTCTGATCTTGCAGTAATGCTGCTAAAAGTTGGCAGAAGGCCCTCACTAAACACAAATGTCAGGTTCCTCAGTAAGGGCAATAGTAGTCACAGCTCCATATTTTTGGTCATTTCTAAGTTAGCTACTAATGAATAAAAGTACTATGACTTAGAGTAATGTAGATTTCATTGCTAAGGTTGCAATTAGATACTTGAAAATCAATGAGAAACCACTTGGTCATTGGATTTTTCCCCAGTCTCAACTGCTGATAACCATGGTACAGGTAATCTACCACCTGATGAAAGCTATTAAACAAATTACTTAACTAACAGCAAATCATATTTACTAAATAGATGTTGTTGTCCAACCCCAGCCAGCAACTAAGCACCACACAGCTACTCCCTTACTGCCCACCAGTGGAATGGGGGAGAGAATCAGAAGGGTAAAAGTGATAAAACTTGTGCATTGAGGTAAAGACAGTTTAATAGGTAAAGCAAAAGCTGCATGTGCAAGCAAAGTAAGGCAAGGAGTTCATTCACTACTCTCCATTAGCAGGCAGGTGATTAGACATTTCCAGGAGAGCAGGGCTCCATCATGCATAAAGATTACTTGAGTAGACAGATACGATCACTTCAAATATCCCCTCCTTCCCTCTTCTTCCCCCAGCTTTATATGCTGAGCATGACATCATATGGTATGGGATATCCCTTTGGTTAGTTGGGGACAGCTGTCCCGGCTGTGTCCCTTCCCAGCTTACATAGCCCCATACTAGCTACTATTAAGAAAATTATCCCAGCCAAAACCAGCACAAGAAAGAATTAAGGAATATTCCTCTAAAAGCAGAAATGTGTTTAAAAACTACACTTAATGTCTTATGGACTGAACTGGAGATGAAGCTGCCAAGGGACACAGCATTGTCAAAGTAATCATGTCCTTTGTAACTGAATCTTAATTAATCAGGATACATGAGGAGAGGAGTTGTTTAGCTTATAAGTGAGAAGCTGACTTCCACTAACACTTTTTCCCCTCATAGACAGTGCTATCAACTGCTTTTGTGGAGCTGTGGTCTGCTTCGCTGTAGAGACTGGAAAAATAGGAAAAGCCCTTGGAAATGTTGAAAGATGGACCTTTGAAGTAAAAGAAACAATTGCATACGTTAATTCATTTCTAGGAATTAATGTTATTTCTTGACTGAAAGTCTGCAAAAACAAATTTTCCAGTTTTGATTTTCTGAATTATGAACTCTGTGACATAAAGTATGTTCTTGTGGTTTAAATTAAATAAATAAGTAAATAAAATTAAATAAATAACATAATTTAACTAAATCAGTTAAAGGCACAACAAGAAAACTACCTTGACATCTGTGTGACCTTTATAATTGCTTGGTACCAAATTGGAAAAATTATAATAATGTTGTCTGAAAAGTAAGTCTTATTCTGCTGTCTCAGAAAGCAGGGAGACTGAAAGATTTCTGAACCAAAACTGATGCAAAGATCACTTTTCCCATAGTTTACAATTAGTAATTGTTCTAAAACTGTGACTGTTATCAAAAGTTTAAAATTTTATATATTTTTTTAAAAGATAGATAATGTGTAGGGTGTGTGAAACCTTAAGAAGCAGACTGTCATCTTCTAATTATTAAATGTTAAATCTCAGTGGTAAAGACTCTACAGCAAGGGAATTTGCATCTTCTTATAAACCATCAAGAGCAGGTCAGTGCCAGTGATAAAATATTCAAGCAGTTACATTTCAGATGTAATCTTACCTAACAGCTCATAGATTCCTTAAAACTCACACACAGAATGAATAACTGCTTCTTTCTTGTCGTCATTTCTCTGTCTTAGTAAGAATTGTAAATACTACTGGATCTTACAAAAAAAATCTAAATAGCAAAAATCTGTCAGAGTTGTAAAGGTTTTAATTCTACCCATACTGTTCATGGAACAAAACAAATAATCCCTCTGCAATTACATTATAGTCTCAACGCTAACTCCTAAGTCTACCAATACAAGTTTTGTAGATTAATCAGTAAGATTAACTCCTATATTCCCCAGACGTTGCTATGCTAAAGTAAAAGAGGCATGAGGAAGTGAAACAGATCGTTTGTAATGAATACAAACAGATCCCAACATAGATACAATTTCATCATCTGAGAGTGTGCTGGTTTAACCCCGGAAAGATGTGCTGGTTCCCCTCCCAATTTCCTATGTCCCCCTCAGCCTTCTGGCTGGCAGGGCCCAAGGAACTGAAAAGTCCTTGATTTAGT
>JAVJGI010000014.1:35420954-35438244 GCA_035590275.1 Ibycter americanus
GTGTCTAAGTGGAGCTGCAGGTCATTAATCATTTCCTCCTACACTGTGGGGACGTCATTATGCTCCTCGTCTCTGTCTTCCAACTCAGAGGGCTGAGTACCCAGAGGGAAGCTGCTGTTACTATTAAAGACTGAGGCAAAGAAAGCATCAAGTACCTCAGCCTTTTCCTCATCCTTTGTGGCAATGTTCCCTGCCATATCCAATAAAGGGTGAAGATTATCCTTGGTCTTCCTTTTGTTTCTAATGTATTTGTATAATCATTTTTTATGATCTTTTACAGTAGTGGCCAGCCTGATTTCTAGCTGGAGTATAGGTATACTATTGGAGTGGAAAGCTCAAAATATTTTATTACCTAACATACTTTGTTGATATAAACATTTCATTCTTATACTTTCCCTTCCACACACTCTATCATTTCATTCACAAAATTCTACCTTCTTCTTTGCAAGTAGTCCTGGAAATACATATCAATAATGTACCTTCCCTGTTACTCAGTCTTCATCCAAGCAACAAAGTATGGGTTGGGGTTTTTTTGCTTTTTGTTTTGTTTTTGGCTTTTACAAAAACTTTACCTACACAGACAAAAAAGCACATTTCTCTGGTTGGAGCTTCTATTGGGTCCGGCTGGGGTGGAGTTAGCTTTCCCCATAGTAGCCCATATAGTGCTTTGCTTTGCACTTGTGTCTAGAAGGGTGTTGATAGCACACCAATGTTTTGGTTCCTGCTGAGCAGTGCTGTCACAGCATCAGTGCTGCCTCCAGCGCAGGGCAGGTAGGCTGTGGGTAGGCAAGAGAGGACACAACAGGGACAGCAGACCAAAACTGACCAGAAAGATATTTCATATTGTATGGCATCATGCTCAACATTAAAAGCTAGAAGAAAGGAGGATGGGCATGGGGGAGGGGAAGATATAGTTATTAAGGCAATTCTCCTGTTGAAAAGGGGAAGAGAATGGTTTGGTGGGTACCAGGCAGCCAGCCAAGGCCCACCCACCAAAAAGCAACAGTCAGAAGAGATGTGGAGGTAGCCACCTATGCTAATGAAGACATACATATTAATTATACCTCATTTTAACTGCCTTCTACAAGAAAGAGGAATAGATAATTTTCTTTGAGTTTGACCACTAAACTATTCATCTGAACTAAGCACGCTTTGCTACATTTTATGCATAATATTGCCTGTTCATTTTGTTAAACCAACACTTACACATGGAAAGGAAGTATTAATATGAAAAACTCCCGACCATTCTATTCATATATAATATCTTGATTTGTTGCCAGATTACATGAAATTGAATAAACCAAAAATACAGGCTATTTTGCATGGTACCTGAGGACTGCTACCTTCACTAATTGACTGAGGAAATGCTACTTGTGCTGTTTCTCACTGCTACTGTTTGATTTTATGCTTTATTTGGTGATATAATGCTGTTTATTAATTTTAGGTCTTTTTCTTTATGTTCTTATTTCCAGTGTGCTACTCTGCCATTTCCTGCGTATAAACTTGCCGTTGCTAAGCAGAAATTTCTTTTACCTAACTGAGGCCTTAAGGCCTTCACAGGGTCTGCAGTAGGGATTTAGCTCTCAACTTTATATTCCTTCCAACACACAGTCTTCAAAACTCTCTGAGTGTAGTTTATGTTATGACTGAACTAAATTCAGTCAACATTACACATTTGTTAGAGACCTATTTTTTCCCCACTTCCAAACTTACCATCTTGTAGCTAAACAGTTCTTAAAGCCTACAATACCATCTGAATAAAGAGTAAATTAGACAAAATACGTCCTGAAATACTGGTAGAAATCTCCAACTTATGTAGCTGCTTGTATTTTATATATGATATGTGATAGATACTGCATTCATATCAGAGGATGACGAAATATTTTCCTTTCCAACTGTAACTGTGGAAGATATTAAAGAATATCTGTTAAGTTTACATATGTGAGTCTAAGTTGCATTTTATAATGATAAAAGAGTCCGACTGGACCCTTAGACATCAATCTTAATACATACCCCATACCACTTGATTTTTAAAATAATATTTATATGAAGGAAAAATACAACAATTTCCTAACAAAGTCACTACAGAGACTAGGGTAGGTTAAATAGAAGATGATCACTGGTACTGAATTTTGAGCATTTAGTGGATTTCATGCAAATAAGTTATGCACTTTAGTATAGCCATATACAAATCTGATGTCTAGGAGTAAAGAATTAGGGCAACACTTGTAATTATGAAGACATAAACTATGCATTGCGAATAACTAGGTGATTGTCAGTTCTTAGTGGAACCCATGGCCAAGAAGCTTTTTATTCCCAAATTTTACATGTATTGATATGAGAAATTAAAATAGAGGTAAATTATATTATCTCTGAATTTGCAAGGTAGAGAGTATTTGGAAGAAACCTGTATGTGACTCTATGACTGTGCTATATGTGACCGATAACAAACAATGGGGAAGCTAAGTTGTGGGAAGGAGATTGCTTTGTAAATTCTCCTGCACTGTCTGTAATCTATAATAATAATAATAATAAATAATAATAATAATAATAATAATAATAATAATAAATTCTTCTAAAGAGTTTTAGAATAGTTTTATATGATCTACAAAGGTAACTAAAAATATTAAGTCAATAAACTTAAAATAACATCTAGGAATAACCAATACAGAGTGTTAAGATTTTTGAAAGTGTGAAGAGTTATGAGACCACATTCTCACCATATCGAGGAGGAAATCCACATATTAAAGAGAATTCAGAAAAGAAGCAGCTAAATGAGTAGTGAGTGAAAAATGAAAGAGCTATGAAACACTTGAGAAAAGTCTGTTTAGTTTAACATAAAAAGTCTTGAATAGCAATTTTAGCACCATGTTGAAATATATATATATAAGAGAAATAAAAAGATAAAAACCAGTCTAATGAGTGTGAATAAATTTTACTGCTGAAAATATTGAAATAATTTGGGATTTTTTAAAATGTTACTTTTATCCTGTGGCTGTATTTGCATGAGCAAATAGAAAAAATCCACAATCAGTCACAGCCAGCCAAAAAAAAAAAATTAAAAAAAATATTGCCACAATCAACAGGCAAACAGACAAACTCAAATGGGGAAGCAGAACTCCCTTTCCCTGCTATTATTGCATGCTTCTTACTTCTCAAATTGTCAGAGCTGTCTTTCAAATCCAAATTAACATGTCTCGTAATCCAAATTTCTGCCACAGATGCAAACTGCACTGAATGAAAATACTGGTTACTTTTTATGTAGTGCTCTTTATAATGGAGCATTAATTTCCTGTTTTATTTGTCAAGTATTTGTTGAATATATATTGAAGTATGGAATTAATGAGATTAAAGGACATTAAAAACTGACTTTTAATAGAATCATATAATTAGGAAAGAATGTTTTTCACATTCTGAATGTCTGGTACCGGCTTATAATAATGACATGGATTATTAAATGCAATTTTAAACACTAGAGACTGACTTTAGCATATAAAAATCTAAAGGAAAATATGTGAAAAAAATACGTCAAAAGAAACAGCATAGTTTATCCAAGAAGATGAGTTTTCCTTTTTTTTCTCCTTTTTTTCTCCTTTTTTTTTCTTTCTGTTCGCTAATATAAAGAAGTGATTATGTGTTATGAACTATTCGTTGCCCATATGGCATCTGTCCATCACATAGTATGTTCCATATTATGTCTGTAACAGTTGATTATTGGATTAAGGGTAGTTCTTGAGTCCACACTGATGTTACTTGAGAACTTGCTTATTCTGATTACTCACCCCAGAATGAGATCTTTTCAATGAATCATTCATTCCCATATTATTATTGTGGTCATCAATCATCACCTAATTCATTTATTAATAAAGTCAGTCATCATGTCTGTGTGCATAATACTTATTCCAAAGGCCCCATTAAGATATTTTCATGGTTCAACCCCAGCTGGCCACTAAGTACCACTCAGCTGCTCACTCACTCCCAGCCAGTGAGATGAGGGAGAGAATTAGAAGGGTAAAAGTGAGAAAACTCGGGTGTTGGGATAAAAATAGTTTAATAGGTAAAGGAAAAGCTGCACACACCTGCAAAGCAAAAAAGTGCAATTGATTCACTACTTCCCATCGGCAGGCAGGTGTTCAGCCATCTCCAGGAGAGCAGGGCTCCATCATGCATAAAGATTACTTGAGAAGACAAAGGACATCACTCCAAATGTCGCCTCCTTCCTTCTTCTTCTTCCCCCAGCTTTATATGCTGAGCAGACATCATGTGGTATGGAACATCCCTTTGGTCAGTTGGGGCCAGCTGTCCCAGCTGTGTCCCTTCCCAACAACTTCTGCTTCCCCAGCCTCCTCGCTGGTGGGGTGGGGTGAGAAGCAGAAAGGGCCTTGGCTCTGTGTGAGCACTGATCAGCAATAAAAAAAAAGTCCCTGAATTATCAAGCCTGTTTTCAGCACAAAACTAAAACATAGCACTATAAAAGCTGCTATGAAGAAAACTTTGTGAGTTCTCATACACTGCTTTATTCAACCTGTGACTCACAAATGCTCTTGGAGATTCCTAAAATGAATTTATATGGTCTGCAAAGGTAACTAAGAAAATCACAAGCTTATAGTCGCATATAGGAATAACTAATACATTATAATCATAATCATCATAATTATAGCTCACAAACCTAAAAGACTGAAAATTGCTGTTCTAGTTTGTTTCTTTGCATTCACACCTTATTTTCCTGCTTTTGTGAAAATAATTTGAAGTACTACCTACACATCCCTACAGCCCATTTTTTGTATGAGAGGAATTGGTGTCTTGTTCCTAATATTTCCCTGATATAACACTTTTACGTACTTAGGTTTAAAGCTTTTTTCTGTTTCAGGATGACTTTTTTAGACTTTGTGCTATTTGCCTGTGAGAATTTTTATTTTTTTACATTAATATAACTATATCTTACCACACAGATAAGGGTTTACTTATGCAGCTGAAGGAATATCCTTAATTATTATCTATGTCAAAGTAATATAATCTCTGCAAGGGCCCAAGTTTGGAAAAGCTAATAATAGATGCTTGATTCTTTTAATGCCTTAGCCTACCTGAACACGTGTAATCCTTAAAAGGCAGAAGAACATATGTTTGGTGCTGAGTGCAATTGGAACTCAGCTACCTAATGAAAAATGGTCTCCAACATGAGTCGTCTCACGTCTAAACAAAGAAGAGGGAAACAATGCACAGCCAGAGAAAAAAATGAGGTATGCTTCTAAAATCACAAAATCTGTGAAAGTGCTATGAGTACAGGACACCCCCTTCCCAGTCTTTTGCCCAGCTGACTACAAAAGGCACGTTACAGCCTAGTTAGTACAGTATTTTATGGGGAGGGCGTGCCCTAAAGGGATAGTGAAGCAAGAGAAAAGAGGGTTTCATTTTAAAAGGCCAGGTTGTGCTAAAGGAAATTTTTCTTTGATGAAGGAGTATAGACCTCATCATATTCTACAAACAGGACAAACAAAATGAGATATTAAAAGATTTCTTGTGGATGGTAATAATTACAACAGATTCAGCTGCATATTTTTTTCTTAAGGCACAATAGCATTTTAAATTAATAACATTTATAAGCTAAAGAACTAATGGAAAAGAATGAAAAAAATAATTTAAGATTATTTTCTTCATAAGGAATGAAGAAAATAAGGAATTTTTTTCCTTAGACTACTGAAGAGTATCAAGACGTATCATTTTAGCACAGTGTGCTTCGTTACTTCTCACATTTGTTAATGCCCTACTTAATAGTATCTATTTACAATGGATCTGTTCATACTCTTTTCTTTGTGATGAGTCACGGTAAGAGTGGCACCAAATGTCCTGTATTCTTTGTTCTGTGGAACCATTGTAAAATAAACTGGGTCCTTGCATCATTATTTTATTACTTCACAGCATGAAATAAATGGCACAAAGAAATGGGCTTACCCAGTGGGTAGTATTTCTAGAGGAATAATAAGTACTCAGGGAAGACAAGGATTTCTTTTCCAACAGAGTCATTGTAATCAAACTATTGGAACTACCACAGATGGAGCTGAGCTTGTTGCCAACAGATCTTCACCACCTGAAGAAAGTATGTTGATCCTGTAATCCTCCTCCCAGGGTTTCAGCTGTCTGTGATCCAAAATGTGGTTTGGACACAGTACAGCTGTGAAACTTTGGCTTAGACTTCTAAGACAGAGATGAGAAAAAGCAGGGAGAAAGTATACAGGCTAGAGCCATGCAAAATAACAGAAATAAAAATGCAGGTAAAAATGAGACAGTTTAATAGTAATAGCAAATATTTAAATGCTAATAATAGTAGCTCAAGGATTCAAAATAAAAAATACTGAAATGAAAATTGTTAAAATCCTAAGGGATTCAGAGGAAGAGCATCTCACCCACAAAATGGATCAACCTGTTTGAACCCCCTCATCGGCTGCCTGACCAAAAACGACTGCAGCGCCTCGTCAGAGGGTGATGAGATTAATGTTTAACCTAATAGCTTGTTAGTCCTGCCTGTCTCGTCTGTGTATCAGCTAGTGAATAAGTGTTTTATACTCTTTACTTGGAATATATTCTGGTTATGACATCTGTTTGGATACAGTTGATAGAAATGAAGTTACACAGAAAGGATGGGTGACAGAAAGATAGAACCTGTGCTTAAGTTAGTGTGATTGGGTTTTAACATGGTGACTGATTAAGCTACGGATATTTTCTTCTACTTTAGAACATTTCTTGGTTTCTGCATTACAACTCATACTCTTAAACAAGCACTCACTTCTCAGTACTGTGATGTGATGTTATCACAAACTTGTGGCTAACTGTTGGCTTATTCAGTTTACTGTAATAATGCACGTTTGTTGTTTTGGGGCTTTTTGGTTTTGTTTTGTTTTGTTTTTGAATACTAATGGTTTGTGTGATCAGAAAAGCATAGGTTTTGGTATACTTCCATGTATCAGAAAAAATACAAATTTTATTCTACCAGACTAGCACTTGCTTGTGTGATCCAGCAGCCTTCAAGGGAAGTCTCATGAACTCTGACACAGAAAAATAGGATGTGTCCTATAAATTGAAACCTGAAGTTACTGGTTTACAAAAGGTATCCACTAATGTGTTACAAGGATTTATTTCACTTGCATACATATTTCATTCTGTACAGCTATATTAGTATTTTTTCATTATGAAGCATTGCATGCTACAATGTTGTTTTGTGGTTCATGTAAACTATTGTCTTTTTTCATGTCTTGTTTCACTGTAGTTTTAATGAGTGCATGATTGGTATAAATAAAAAAGGAAAGTTGCAATAGATGAGGAAGGAAGCCAACCTGGTCCAGTTTTACTGCAGGTCACTTACAGCTGCAATCAAAATGATGCTTGCTAGGGAGTAAATCCTATCATTTTCCTAGGTAGTCATAGGCAATAGAAACCTGGTTTTGATGCACCGTTCTAGTCTTACTCCTTGAAAAAGCAGCAGAAATCATGGCAGCATAAGCTTACATTCTTATTAAAGAAGTAAAAGCAATTCATGTCCCTCAATTAGGAGCGCACAGTCTAAACCAAATTGAACCACAGTTTTTGGCACCATCTGAAACAGATGTGAGACTGCAATGGAGATGCATGGGCAACAGAAAAATTATTCATGGGTGAGTTTTTTAATGTTTTCTGTGTTGTATTTTTATTTAATATCATTGATTTTGTTCACATCATAATACTACATTAAGGAGAAGTTCTGAAGATTCTGGGCCTGTAACTAAGACTTTGTTTACCTAAAACATATCTAAGACAAATAATTGAATTGGGGGTGGGGATGGGGGTGGTGTAACCAAACTAAAAAAAAAAAACAACCAAACAGGCATCTGATTAGAGAACAACAATAGTATTTGGTATTCTGTGTTATCAGACACAGAATGGAAAACATTAATTCTGTACATTTTTTATGCCATAAGCATCTTACCAAGAAATCTACACTTCTGGACAGATCTGTATTCAGCAAATAACATGTGTCTTTTGCATTCATTAATGCAGTTACTGTTAGGATGTTATTGCAGCAAATAAGCTCTGCATTTTTTAGACTTGATAAATATTGTGAACAATGAGCAAAGTAGTTCTGATGTCTTACTTTTCACACTTTCTTGTATTTCCAGGTCCAGTGATAGCAACATGTACTCCATTAAGAATTAATTGAAACTTACACAAATGGATCAAATATAAATGCTGTAGTTTCCAAGGAATATATATGGTATTGTGTATGAGATGAGTATAAAGGTAAAATTTCACCCTTAATAAATATTACTTCTCTCTAGAAAAGAGATCTATTAAGGTACTAAAATAACTCTCCAGTTGCTACTAATAGTCCAGTTCTTATAAAGAATACTCTTTTCTATAATTTAGTTAAATCAACTTTCTTTACTTTTCTGCTATGCCTCTAGTTCTGCTGGTTTTATGACTATGGAATAAAGAACAGAAATCTGTTTTCTGACACTTCCTGGTCCACCTCTTCAACTTTTTCCTTGGAACACCTATGCTAAGCCAACATGTTAGATTTCTTTATTTATACTTGTAATCCCTTCCTCTCTGTGTTTTTTAAATACCAATATGTGTTACTTGGAATTTAAGAGGCTAAAAATATTTCTCTAGCCCATTAAATTAAGACCAGTTTTCATCCCTTTTCTTCCTGTCTGAAAAGAACAAAAATAATATAGTCACGGAAAGCAAGCAACTATGCAAAGCTAGCACAGCTAGCAAATTTTGAAAAGTGAAAAGAATTTAGAGACTAGATGATTAATCTTTCAACTGATGAATGATGTGCCATATACAATGCATCCATGAAATGTGCTTCTCTACTACAGCCTAATATACCTGGTATACTCTTCATATCTCCTTCACATGCATGGACATTCATTTGAAAACTATTGCTAGTGGTAGAATTGCAGCTTTCAGGTTTAGATTGGTAATGGGTGGGCCTCAGAGGTTTGGAATTTTGGTTTGATTGAGATGAACATCTCAGTGTTCGCAGGCTTAGCTGAAGATTATTAGGACTACATGAGCCCCTCAAGTCTGCAAAATTGGGGCAAAAATCTGAAAAGAGGCTTTCTTGTCAGATTTTTTAACAGTCTTGGTCTTAGAAGCAAATGCCATGAGAACAGCTTTTCACAATATTTGGGCATCTCTGCTTCCAGCCCCAGATATAACATGGCTTTGAAAGAACACATAGGAGCATAACCCCTGACTGAATTAAAGAAGAAAAAGCTTTGAGATTAAGAAGTGATACACTCTTTGCCAATCTATGGGAATATTTTTTTCCCTCTCTTGAACTCATTATCCGCTCTTAAGCCAGACTCTGGAGAAAAAAGATCACACATATTAGCATATTTAATTAAGTAAAAGGCAGCCATTGTTTTAGTCCTTGAGTAAACTCATTTTTTAATGTGATGAACAGCTACAGCTTTATCCTGCAGTTACTTCTTTAAAAGCATGTGACAGCGTTAGTGGGACAGTCATGTTTTTCTCAGCCACACCACTGTAAACATTTACGCTAAAATGTCAAGAAGACATTTCATCTTCAGTATTTTTTAATGTTCCACTTCAATTGCTAAGTCAAAAACAGGAAACAATGAATATTTCACTCAGCTCTTCTTCACCCAGACCGAGTTACTTTTCAATCAAATAAAAATACTTAAAAACAAAAACAATGGCTTGAATTTCGGAAGACTGTTATGCCATGATTAACTTTGACTAAGTTTTAGGGATGCAGATAATGCACTTACCATCACAGAGAACTTAATGAGAGAGGACTTAATTCGGAGCCCCACATGTCTCAGAGATTTCCAGGAAGTGCCTTCCTGTTGTCTGTATGATACCTTTGTGTATCTGGACCGTCTCACTTCTGCTCTGTATTGTCTCTTGTATGTTCCCAAACATATTTCTGTAGTAATTTTTATGAACATATAATGTAATTTAATACCACTGAAGTTATATAAAATAAAAATGTGAAAGTTGTATTTTGTTCATTAAGGATACAGAGATAAATTATATAGTAGCTTATATTTGAAGAAGAAAAGAAAAAAGAGCTATATCATTCATTTCCTTAGAGCCTTTAGCAAGGACACTCCAAGTTGAATAATGCAAATAGTTTTGGCCGTGGGGGGAGGCGAGAGGGGAGGAAGAAGAAAATTCTGATGTGCAATATTCAGATATGAAAAACATGCGTTTATTTTTGAAAATACATTTAATCCTACTGAGTTGTCCTGGTTTTGGCTGGGATAGAGTTAATTTTCTTCTTGGTGGCTAGTGCAGTGCTGTGTTTTGGATTTGGTGGGGGAACAGAGTGGCCAGGGACCTTTCAGTTTCTCAGGCCTGTCTGGCAGGAGGGCTGGAGGGACCCAGGAAGCTGCGAGGGGGCACAGCCAGGACAGCTGACCCAAACTAGCCAAAGTCACCCTTGGTGTATAAACATGGAGGTTGGCCGGGGCTGCTGGGCACTGCTTGGGGACTGGCTGGGCGCCAGTCGGTCGGTGGTGAGCAGCTGCATTGTGTGTCACTGCTTTTCTTTTCTCCCTTCCCTTTGGATTTCATTCCTGTTTGCCTCTCCCTCCTCTTCCTTATAACTGCTGTTGTTAGTATTATTATTGTTCTTTTGTTTTATCTCAATTGTTAAACTGTTCTTACCTCAACACTGGAGTTTTGCATTCCTTCCCACTTCTCCCTGCTGCCCGGGTGAGGGGGGAGCCAGCGAGGGCTGCCTGGTGCTTAGCCACCAGCCAGGGTTAAACCACAACATTAAATGAATGACCTCATTTATTACAATTTTATATATAATAGTATCAGAACAGTGCCATGTGGTTCATAAACAGAAAACAATACTTTACATTAGGTTACTTACATTATATTTCATTTTATGAAATCTGTAGTACTACTGGTGGTGGTCAAATGCCAGGATTTTTGTTGAGGACTGTGTTATGCAGTTTATCTAAAACTTTCTGTGCTGAATTCACACCCATTGCTTGATAGCATATTCAAGACTTTATGTCCTTCTCTAAGAAAGAATACATGCAGCACACTGCAACAGATGCAGGGTAGAAGAAAAAGAGCTCATACAGACATTTGAAAAAAGACTGATGGGTACTTTTAGTAAGTAAGGAGCTAGATGCCTGGGAGAAAATCCTAATGTTACAAAAAGGAATTAACTGAAAGGGATTTACCTTACTCATAAAGGAACCCAATGTTTCCCAACACACAAAAAAATTGTCAAAAAAGCTAATTTGTTTTGATAAAACTGTTTTTTTAAAGTCCTTTTCCTTCACTGAAGTATATTGTTCATCAAGAAAA
This sequence comes from Ibycter americanus, assembly GCA_035590275.1. Lineage (NCBI taxonomy): Eukaryota > Metazoa > Chordata > Aves > Falconiformes > Falconidae > Ibycter > Ibycter americanus. The sequence continues at coordinate 35,432,289 of JAVJGI010000014.1, forward strand.
GAGTATATATTTTTTTGAAAATCTGGGTTTAAAGACTTTTCTGTTTGACTAAGAGGAGATCTTGCCATGCTATATAACTGGATACTGTATCCAAAGTATTAGGCTTGAAAAATAAAATACCTGCTTTGTGCACATATATATACACACACACATATATATATTCTATACATACATATGCACGTAGTTATAGATTTCTTTCTTCTTGTATTAAAGTGGAGAATCAGCTATGTACATTGTCTGCATATTTTACTAAATGAAGATAACCTTTCTTTGGTCAGAAAGAAGCTACTGATTGTCTTTGTATGAGATACTGAGAAGAAATTTAAATAATTCTTCAGCTATAGCTAAGTTTTATTCTAATCCTTCAGAAAATCCTTTACTATATTTTATGATTAGGAAAATAAAAATCCTTAAATGTTTAATTTTCCTTTTTTTAATTTTTTTACTTTTTTTGCCTTCATTATGACTACTTTCAGAAATTAGAAATATACATGTAATAAAAACATGATGAGTATTGCAAAAAAGAAAGACACAAGTATGGCTGCAGGCTAATTCTGTTTGCAAAGCAGACAGACTCACTACTTATGGTAATGGTTTGGAAGTAGGCATTTTTCTCACCAAGTGAAAATTATGGAATGGATATAAATTTTTAAAAATCAAGAAAAGAAAGAAGACACAGTAACTCTTTTATTAGTTAAAATAAGACCAGTCATCAAGTGCTCTTTCAGGCGATCCTGGTCAGTCCCTACAAAATCTTTACAAATAGTTCAGAAGTATTTTTAGCAAGCTAAATTTGTCATAATCTTAACATACCATTTAAATCTGATTCCTCGTTTAAGAGGAAAAGGAAAGCTGACCAATATATTGTCAAATCTTTTAAAAATTAATTAAATCATAATGGGCGCGGGGGGGAGTGGGGGTGGGGTGGAGTGAGGAAATGCAGCTTGCACGAGAATGTTCAGACACCCTGCACTTATTTTAACAAGACTTGTAGATCTGCCCAAAGTTAGTTTTTAGAATAATTTCTCAAGAGAGAATGTAATGAGATCAGCCAAAAAGCTAATTTCCTTATAAAAAAGGAGGAAAAAAAGAAGAAAAATATGTACAATAAAGTCATTAGGTAAATAAAAAAGCAGCAAAGCTAGTTCTTAACTCTTCCCTTCTTAAACAAACTAATACAGCTGAAGATTCCATCTAATTTGATTTCTGAGCTAAATGTAAGAACATTTCTAGTAGCTTTATTGCACACACATGAATTTTTATAGGAAGATCAGATAGTAGGGAGCAGATAAGGTGTTAGAAATGCAAAACCATAGACAATACAAAACTGTTGTATGTCATGTCCAAGGTAAGCATGGAAAAAACATGTGAAGGACTTGGAGACAAAAACTGCTATTACTCATGCTAATGGTTGTCTTAAAAAGTTTCTGTATCAGAAAAGAAAACTGTAACAGGAATAGTGCAACTTCTTGCTGTCTCTAAACTGTATTATTTTAAATTATCTAATTTCAAACTATAAGCTGCCTCATTTCAAACTTTTGGTAACTCAGCTTTGGTATTCCAAAAGACTTTTGAAGAAAGAGCTTGGGTTCATGCTACCAGTTACTGTTGATTCGTGTTTGAATTTCTTTGGCCCATCTAAGTTTTCTCCAGTATGTACCTGGAGGCTATCAAGCACAATTCTGTGTTCAAGGCAGGGTTCACTTAGACCAAGTTGCCCAGTTTGTTTTTCAGTCTGAATATCTCCAAAGAAAGACATTTCACTGCTGCTCTGGGCAACCTGTTTCTTTTGACTTCATTCATTTTGACACCCCCCACACACACACACACACCACCCCAATACCTAATTAGGATTTCCCTTGGTCCAGCTTGGGTCCATTGCATCTCCCCCTTTCTTTTCACACCTCTGAGAAGATTCTGACCTTGTCTTTCCTGATGAGGTAGATGAATACAGTAATGCATCACAGTGTTTCCCAGAGATGCCATGTAGCTTTCATCAGACAAACAAAATGACCCGAATCTATCCTAGTAATGCAAAGCTGTTATGGATCAAGACTGTGTGAGATATAGGTGTCACTGTGACTGTACATACACATGTACTGCATATACTGATGCTTGAAAAGAAGCTCGTGTGTGGTAGCAGTACTGTAGATCAACACTTATGAGAAGCTGTGAAAGACATGAGAATTTACAAAGTGGAAAAAGAGTTGGAGTGCATTATTCCTCATCAGTCCTTGAACAAAACAGGAATGGCTCCTTTCACCAAAATTGACAAAGCCACCTCATTATGTAGAGTACTCCTCAGGTTCATGACATCTACATAATTTGTCAGACATGATCACTGCAAAGAAACATTTAATTGGATGTGGTGTATGAAATGAGGTATAAGTTGCACACAATAAATTTCAGGTTACCTATGCCAAGTTGGCCAAATTTATCAAATCAAAGCTCAGTTATCTTCCATCACCATCTACCACTCCAGGCAAATGGAAAAACTGAAGCAGCAGGTAAAGTTACTAAGATTCAGTTAAAGAAAGATGCCAAAAGAACAGAAAATAGTGTATGACAAAGAATTCTTAAATCAATCAAGTATGTCAGTAGGCATGTGTTACAATTCCTGACGTCAAGAGACAGATGCACTGATGCGGCTTGCTTTAGCATTGTTAGATACGTCAGGTGCAGGAGGAGAAACAGACAAGTGTGCACAGGCAAAAAAATGGGCAAAGGTCCAGTGCTAAAAGACCGATCAGGTTTTCCCACTCTCAGATTACTTCTTTATAACTATTTCTTTAGGAGCAAGCTACTTGTGTCGGCCAGATAAATGGCCCTATTTCATAATGGAACACTGGTTAGACTTCTGCTTAATCGTTGCCCCAAAAAGCCCTTAAGTAACAAACAAAACTGTGACTGTGGTGAAATTTCACTTACACACTTTCTGCTGAGACATAACAACCAGGGTAGTCATGTAACATGCTGAAAAATGCCCAACACAGATCAGAACAGGATCTTAAAATTCTACCATAGCCTTCATAGGAGACCAAACCGCAAGACAGACTCCTGACTTAACTCTAAGCATCTGAACTCATTGAAAAAAAACCCAAACCTAAACTACATGCTACCAAGGTTTTGGGTTTTTGTTTTCTTTTATAGATGAAATAATAAATAACTTCCCCACAAGGGCATTACAGTATGATTATAGTGTCATGTGTACTAGTTTAGAGAACTACATTTCCAGCTGATAGTTGCTGGGAGAGAAGATTACTGACAAAAAAGTCAAAACAAATCAGTGTTTTGAATCCTTTCTTTTATATGTTTGACAAAAAAAGAAAGAAAGAGAGAGAGAAAAAAAAAAATGCTATTGTTAAACAACATAAGATACAAGCATAAGAAGAAAGTAACGAATATTTCCAGCTGACAAGTGTGAATTAGTACAAAATTACTAATACTTTAGGAATACCAAATGTTAATGGATGATGACTTTCAATTGTTATGACTAAATTAGCTAAGACAAGAGGAGGGGAAGGGGAAGGAAATATGAAACACCTAAAAAACCCATAATATGGTAACACAAGCCAGCATGAAGGTTCTGAAAAAGGAAGGGTTCTCTAATTTATAGGCCTCCATAATGTTTATAAAACTTTACCACTCATTTACCTAAAACCAGACATAATACCTTTTTTTTAAAACTGTCAGCCAAAAAATTAGACAATGAGAAAGAAGTAATGCAGTGTATTTTAGTTTTCATGCGGTCTTGAACAAAGCCACTTAGAATGACTGCTAGGAAACTTAAATGAGTGAAATGTTCTCCATAGATTAAAAATTATCCAACAGAAAACTAGTCCATTTTCTCTTCACCAGTAGTGTCATAGTGGTGGGTCTCAATAATCTTTTAATGGTATATTTGTAATGTTTTAATGGTAATATTATGAGTATTCAAAAAGAGAATTGCACATTTCGATGATGTCACACAACCCCTCATTTTAATCAAGTCTTGATTACTTTGAGTAGTTTTATAAGGGAACATGTTGTTGGTAATTGTGAATTGAAGTATGTTGAAGATGAGAGTTTGGACCTGAGTGTCAGGGTGAATGTAGGTTGGAATTTTATTGTGGAGAACTCAGGAAAAAACATTATAAACATAGTGCAGCTAAAAAATAAAAATAAAAATAAAAAGTGTGTAAATTGAATTGGAAGGACAGACCTTATTTTCTTCTATCATGTCCCCATACTCACCTGGTGTTTCACAATCTGCTACTATGTCATAACTTCAGAGTCATGCAAACCTTGCAACATGGTGACACTACTTCAGCACCAAAATATTTGAAAGTTTAAAAAAGCTTTTCTTGAAGAGGTGGACTGAAGAAAGCGCCTTCTTTTTACAGGAAGCAGAATTTCATCTGGGATAGAGAGAAGATAAACAGAACAGTCCAACCCTGAGACTGGTGTTGGTATGATGAGGGAATCTAAGGCTACACTTTCGTTAGCAATTTAAGGCACAAGAGAGGTTCTTTTTCTTGCAGATTTGCTTTGCATCCATACTTGATGTTTAAAGGTGTGGAACCAAGGTAGCAGTGCAAACTGGGAAGCCATCAAGACCAGCTCCCTTGCAATGAAGCTGATAGGTCCTCCAGGCTTCTTCTACTCATGTGTAGGGTTCCATTACCTGGAGCAGTTGTTTTGAACTTCATTGTCAGTAAAGAGGCAATGCGGACCTGCAGTTCTGAAATCATAACAAATGACTTCAAATCAAATCCCTTTCTTTCCCTTTTTACCTTATTTCATTAAGCAATGCACAGTCACCTTATGAGTACCCACACTAGATAAATAAAACTGGATAATACTAGTAATATCTTTAATGAACAAGTTTGCACAATTAGACTTGTCACACTGCATTATCTATGTGCATTATTCAAGGATACTAAGGGCATAATTCAGCATCAAAGAGGTTAATACTTTTATCTCCTGTACAATTGTTATTATTTTGATCACGAAATATAATTAGCTAGGCTTTTGGAACACAAAACTTTCTGAGTGTTAAAAAAAAATAAAAATGGGAGGCAGAGCATGACTGGAAGAAAATAGGCTCGAGGGTCGTGGAAAACAAGTATTTCATTGCGGTTACCAACATGTGAGAACAATGATCTGACTATCAGTATTGCACTAAAAGATATAAAGTTCATATATGAACAAGCAATACAATTCTGTACAAAATTAAACATTTTTATACTGTTTAAAGCACTTTTACTATAGTTGGAAATATGCAGGTGTTAACATATTCCTAAGTTTTGACATTGTGTTACTACTGTTTAAGAGAAGCTTTAGAAGCTTTAGATTTTCTGTGCTGATGCAGAGAAGATTGAGTGTGTACCACATACCTTAAAGATTAGTCCCTGTGACAGGCTCAAAGTTAAAAACATCACGTATACTGAATCTGCTCAAATGTCCATCAAGAAATCTCGCTAAGTCTGCAGTTAGATTTTGATTTAGATATAATTCCATTGGATAACCCTGTGCTCAAGACACTTCTTTAACATTGGATTTTTAAGAATCCCATCCATTATCAGGGAAAAAAAGCAAGCTTGTGACCTTTGGAAGAGGGGACAGGCAAGTCAAGAGGACTACAAGGGTGTCGTGAGGTTATGCAAGGAGAAAATTAGAAGAGCCAAAGCCCAGCTAGAACCTGATCTGCCTACTACAATAAAAGAGATAAAATTTTTTCTATAAAAACATTAGCCAAAAAAAAGAGAGCTAAGGGGAATCTCTGTTCTTTATTGGATGTGGAGGGAAACAGAGTGAGGAAAAGGATAAGGTACTTAATGCCTCAGTCTTTTAATAGTAAGATCAGTTGTTCTCTGGGTACCCAGGCCCTTGGGCTGGAAGACAGGGACAGGGAGCAGAATGAAGCCACTGTAATCCAAAGAGAAATGGTCAACAACCTGCTACACCACTTATACCT
>JAVJGI010000014.1:35439808-35479665 GCA_035590275.1 Ibycter americanus
GGAACTGGGGTGTTTTAGGCTGGAGAAGAGGAGGCTCAGGGGAGATGTTATTGCTCTCTACAACTACCTGAAAGGAGACTGTAGCGAGGTGGGTGTCAGTCTCTGCTCCCAAGTAACAAGTGATAGAATGAGAGGAAACATCCTGAAGTTGTCCCAGGGGAGTTTTAGATTGAATATTTGGATTATTTTTTTTCAGGAAAGGGTTGTCAAGCACTGGAACAGGCTTCCCAGGGAAGTGATTGAGTCACCATACCTGGAGGTACTTAAAAGACATGTAGATGTGTTTTAGCGCTGGACTTGGCAGTGTTAGATTAACAGTTGGACTTGATCTTACAGGTCTTTTCCAGTAACAATTCTATGTTTCCTTATATCATACGCATCCTTTGTAGGTGACAATTTTTCACCATTGCCTATGCTAACAGTTCATAAGTTTTGATATTAAAAAGTGATTAAATAAGTGAGCTTTCAGAATCATAGAAGCAGTACTTGCGCAACTGCTCATTAGTATCTGTTACTTTTATTCTGGTGTTTATGACTTACATATGCTTTTTTTTTAATTCAGATAGATCAACTTTTAAGTTACAGACGAGGATTTGTTTTTGCATCAAGCAGTTAAGCACTCAGAGATGGTTTCTGCTGTGATCAAAACTAACTACACTACCAGTATGGACAAAGTCCCCATGTGTGCAGTACACCTACACAGGCTCCTCAGAGGAAGCTGTTGGCATGCTATTAATTCAGAATCTATACAGCGACCAGTTTATCTCTTCTGTTTCATACCAAATCATGCATGAAGGGCTGCAGGTGGAGGGGCCTCTAAGGTACACTGTTTGTGTATTTTCATTTAGCTACTGGTTGTCAATTGCAGGTAAGAAAAAAACAGTTTTGTGTCCTGGTTTTGGCTGGGGTAGATTTAATGCTCTCCTCACTAGCAGGTGCAGCGCTGTGTTTTGGATTTGGTGTGAGAATAATGGTGATAACAGGTCATTTTAGTTGTTGCTGGGTCATGTTTATATTAAGACTTTTAGTTTCTCAGGCTTAGCCAGCAAGAGGGCTGGAGGGGCACGGGAAATTGGCAGGGGACACAGCCGGGACAGCTGACCCAAACTAGCCAAAGGGATATTCCATACCACAGAACATCATACTTGGTATGTAAACTGGTCTGTGGCGAGGGGTGTGTGTGTGTGGCTGGGGCTGCTGATAGCTACTGGGGGACTGGCTGGGCATCGGTCAGCAGGTGGTGAGCAGCTGTGCTGTGCATCACTTGTTTTCTTTTTTCCCTTCCCTTTGGACTTTATTCCTCTCTCCTTCTCCCTCCTTTTTGTTGTTGTTGTTGTTATTTTATTTCAACTAGTAAATTGTTCTTATCTCAACTCTCAAGTTTTGCATTCCTTCCTGAATGTCCTCCCCATCCCTCTGGGCATGGGGGAATGAGCAAGCGGCTGCGTCGTACTTAAGTTACCGGCAGGGGTTAAACCACAACATCTTGAAGTAACATCGTATAACAAGGCAATGTTACCTAATTAAATACATACAAAAGGCTGAAGTGGTGGTCAGGAAAATGAAATAATACTGAAATTTTAATGGTTTGACAGAAAGATTTGTTTCAGCATTCAGTAAGGCTGTATAAACCACATTCATCAAAATGGTTTAGAAACACAATTTGTGACTTATCTCTAAGCTTCTATAAGCTTATCTTTGTGAACATATCTAATTTTACCCTCATGTTACCAATAAACTTGATTCTCTCTTTTCCACATGGATCTAGCCACTTTAAGCTGTGTCTTTACCACCTTAAACTCAGTTACTGGAATTTGCTAGACTGCACCTGAATGTGAAGGATGAATCCAGACTCAGAATGCAGCTGTCCATATACAGTCCAAACACAGAAGAGAGTGAAAACAAAATGGTAAGGACAGAAGGAAAAAACAAAACAAAAAACAAAAACAACAAACCCAAACCTGTCAAAACCACCACCACCAAAAAACCTGAAAATAGTAGAAAACATATTATTTCTCAAAGCATATATTTCCCCTTAATTGGCAATGGGTTTCCAAATTGAATGTATTTGCTATGTAAGTGAATTGATGTAAAATGAATTCCTATGCTCGCACAGAAGATAAATTAAATTATCTTGAGTTACATAATTAGTATATTGATACCTATTTCATCTGCCCAAGGAACCAAATGTGTTTTATAAGGAAATTTGTTTAAGGCATGTATGGGCATAGCATAGCACAGCACATTTAGTAGTCATGAATTAATGGCATCTCATATAGTACATCTTTATATGCATTTTTATCTGGAAGAGCTGTACAGCTTACTGCAAAGTTTTGTGTTTGCCCTAAAGAATAAAACAACTGTTGTCGGAATGCTTAAGGTTTTGGATTACTTGTGTATTCTCTCCTTGCTTGGTCTGTTTTCTGAAATATATTGTGTATGATTTGTATCAAAACCTTGGGTCTTATATTGATTTTATTCAAGGATTATGGTTCATCCAACTTCAAAGTTGTTATCTTGGGTCTCTAAAATTTCTGAAATATCTTGCCAAGTTTTGGAAAAAAAAAAGCAGCATAATCCCAGATCAGACAGTCTTGTGTGTACTGCTCTGCAAGGAAATCGTATGCTTGCAGAATGCTGGTAATTTAACCAAGTCTCAGAATAAACATTTCTAAAAGTAATAATGACTTAAAACAGTTAAATAAAACACAATTTTTGTTGTTTCTTTGTTCAATTTTTATCTTTCCTTGCCTTTCTTTTTTCTGCTGAAATGACTTCTAAGTTTGGACATTTTATTTTCATGTTTAAACAGATGGCTAATAAGAGTTTATGCAACAAAAACATCTTACCTAACCATTAATCTTCATTTCAGAGCAAGTGCTGCAGATTAGTTGACAGAATTCTATAGGGACTTTGTGAAAGGAAATCCCAGATACATCCTCTCCCTTAACTTATAAAGTTTACCTACACTTTCTCCAACTGCAGCTTTACTTTTTAACACAAAGTAGGAAAGGAAGGACTAGAAAGGGGTGGGAGCAGGCAGGCAGCACAAGAAGAATAGCTCAAGCTGAAGCCAAAAATCCCAGTGTACTAACAACGATTCTGACTTTTAATTTCTCCTGATGTAACCAAAAATTTTTTTTTTTTTTTTCCTTTTCATTACAGTGAAGTCCCTAGCAGGAAAGAATACTATCTACAAATTGTGATAAAGCTTTGCAACTTTGGAATGGTAATGACAAGAACAAAAAGCCTTCTGTTACCCATTTCTACACCGTAAATACATGTTTTGAAGTTAAAACTCCTAAGTATGGCATTTGGATATGATAGTAATAAATTAAGCATACTGGTTCTGGGGACCAGATTGAAAAGGAAGTGATTTTAAGAAAAATCTATAACTAAAGTCTGAGGAAATAAATAACTTTTGCTTGCCTGAAGAAAAAGACATACTTCACATATCCTTGTTTTTAATTTTCTGTACTGAAAAAAAGGAGTTTGGGGAATTACAGACAGCATTTCCTGATACTGGTTTTCATTTTTAGAATCTCCAATAGGACTGTCCTGCTAAGTAGGACTTGGCAGATTATTTTGATTATTGATTCATTATTATAATGCTAAGATTTTTTCTTCATTAATTTCTCTATGACAAATGGAATAGACACTTCAGAGTTCACATTTGTGCGGCCTAAGTTCAAGGCTCATTAACTGACAGATCACTAATGGCCTTTTTCCTACATTTCTTGCTATGTAGGATGTCTTCAGATCTTGGCGTACTCCACAGAAACCCGAAACCTATTTAGCATGGCAGATCAGCAGTCCACAGAAGACTGGCAGACCTTGTACCAACGCTGCAGGTATATAGCTATAAGAAGAAAACAGCAAGACAAGGGCTACAGAAAAGACTTTCTGTATTTGGATAATCCAGAAATTCAAAGTCTGGTTTTGAGATTATTAAATGTTAATGCAAGAGAAGTAGGTCTTCCAGCAGCTCAGAATTTCGGCGCATGGCTGAAACAGGATTTTGGCTTTCATCAAAAAGTAAATGTGACACTCGGACTACAAAGTTATACATGATTCAATTCCTGGTCCTGTTTGTACTGTTCTGAAGGAGTAACAGGTTCACATCTTTTGTTACAGATTTCCCAGAAGTCCCTCTTCAGCTGCTTTGCACAGTCCACAGCACAGAATAATGCATTCTATCTGTCCCTTGATAATGTCATCCGTAGGGATAATACTGAAGAAATCAAAGGGCTCTACTGACTTCATCTGTCCCGGGCCTAGAAAATGAAAACACAACCCAAAAATTATGTATTGCCAGGTTTTTATTTCTTCTTTTTCTTGTCTGGGATAGCAGATACGCTTTTGCTTTAGAGAGTGAAAGAAGGCACTGATGGAGTGGGATTCTCAGTTTGACAGTGGATCTTCCAAAACTGGGAGAAGGTAATCCATTGTTTGGAGTATCTGGATATTTCTACTAATATCTGCTTATTTTTTCTAAAACAATTAGCGGTGAAAGTTAACAAAGTTAACAAAGCCTACTCTTTCTTGAAGACTGTTGTCTAAATATTAGTCAAACATATGGCTTGTTTAGCTGGTGCTTTGAAGTCCTTATCAATTCATGGAATCAGAGGCCAATTAGAAAAAATCCCAAAATGTGTATTTTTCTTGGGTTTTTTTGTTTGCCTTCTTTTTTTTATTATTTTTGTAAGGAATATGCATTAAAGTAGCCTCATTTCAGCTTGCTCACAAATGTAACAGTAAAGAATATAAATTCAAATAGATACATTTGTTGACAGCTACCTTTTAAATCTTGAAAGATATCAGCTTGATTATCTCCAGAAAACATTTTTGGTAGCAACATATGAGTAGAAATACTGTCTTGGGCTATTGTGTAGGTTGCAAAATCTTAAGTATTAACATACTACAGTTTCAAAAAACATAAATTTGTTAACAAAGCAAAATATTAGTCCTATAGAGTGTTTAATATAAAACTTACTGTGTAAATTTCTCCACTAAACAATATGTGTAGGTTGATGGAGGTGCGATGCTAAGAAGTAGTTTGTTTTCCTTTAGATACTGTTCAGAAGGCACTGGTTATAACTCTGATTCTCATTTTTAGATTTATGCTCCCATCCATGACTTAAAATTGGAGCGATTTATGTCCCATAGTCTTCAGATTTAAATGCACTACATTTGCAAATTTGTTGTATTATGACAAAACAGCTATCAGAGATGGGTAACTTAATTCCCCTTGTTTTCCTGATGTTGTTTTAATAACTGGTGTGGAACTTAACTGTGACATATTACATGACTGCTTGTCTAAAAATCTACTTCCATTAATATCATTGTTCTACATTATAAAAATGTGATTTAGAGAAGAATGTGTTTGGCTTTCATCACATTTTCCACTTCCTTTTGAAATTGAACTTAAAAAATCAATAAGTAAATAGCCTGAGTAAAGACAAATCCTATGCATTTTGTTAACCTAATTATTTTTGTTTAATTATGCAAGTTTCTTGCATACTCATTCTTATGCTTGTAATATTTCAAATTATCAAGGGACCTGAACTAGCATTTCCTGAAGCAAGATGGATGTCTACCATTGTTGTAAAACTACGGAGACATTTAACAGATCAACCATTGTGTGGAAAAGAAGTAGATCCTCTCTGCAAGACTGATGAGTAAAAAATGAATTAATGTACTTCTCTGAATGCCTGTCCTTCAGCAGAATGTAATTAGCTAACTTGGTCACTTAAATAGGTGATGGCTAATTATATTATTTTGTTTATGGTTATTCATGAAAAACAAAAACAAGATTGTGAGACCCACTTTGTATTGGCTGTTTTGTCTTAGGAAAATCCAACATCCCAGACTGAAGAGAGTAAGCACTCCTTGAATATTGGTGTCAAGGACATGACTGATTAGGGTTTTTTCCTTTTTTTTTTTTTTTTTATCAGAATTGTGGATCTCTACTAAGATTGCTTACTAGCAACAGCAATGAAATTAAAATGTGATTTTGAATATGGGTGTATAGAGTTATATAAAAAAATATCTGAAGAAAAAGTTTATTGAAAAAATTTGCTTGTTCTAGAACTGCACAATAAATGTAAATCCTTCCATTTCTTATAATTACAGTGTCCTATCTGAATCCTGGAAAAAAGGTTGAGGTACAAGCATGGGATAATTCTTATACATACTCGGTGGTATCAACATTTGTACTATACAAATTTCATCTTCAAGTAGGATGTTCTCAATAATCAGTATTAAGTGTGTATATATATATGTATCCCAGAACAAAATTTTCTGTAGCAGGATATTGTTTTGTTTTTTCTTTGGCTTTCTAGGAGAACAACCTTCTGAACCTGGTTGGAGTAACTATTGTTTAAAAAAGCAATATAAAAAAATGTTTTAGGTATGGCCCTTTTGTACAGTATCTGGAGATACAGACAATGCTAGTAAATAAATGCAACCCCTTAGTAAGTACATCCAGAAAATCAAACTATTTTTTTCCCAATCAGCAATAAATATTTCAGTAATTATTAGCATTTTCCACCTTCTTCCAGAATCACAGGCAGTTTAGGGGGTTTTGTTTTGTGTTTTCCTAGTATAGCAAATGTTGTCTTACCTTTTCCACAAACAACTACATCTTTCATCCATTCTTCATTGCAACTAAACTGCAATTCAGCCTTATTAGAGTAAAAAAAAATGTAATGAGTATCATATCACATCAGAAGTATGCGTCTAATAGAGTTGATTTCTACTTTTGAAATTCTAAGTGCCTTTGGACCTTAGCTGATAGATACTTTACCAACTATTTATTCGGAGACTATTCATATTAAATAGAAATATTTATTTATTTTAAAAACTTTTATAGGATTGTTCTTTTTATAAGATATTTCTTAGATTGAATATCTGTTCAGAATCAAAAAAGACAAGGCTAGGAAGGAGATGGAAAAACCACCTACCCATTGATTTAAGGAGGCTTTTTTTCCCCACTCGTCTGCATAAATATTTAACTGTTCATCTCAACTGTATTGCTTTGGAAGACACATTTTTTGGGCCAAGTAATACCGTATAGTTTCCTAATTCTGGTTCCCCTAGAGGATGAGCACAATTGTCTCAAAAGACTCGTGAAGCTGAATCTACAACACCATCGATAAATCAGTTAACAAGTGGAGATTAACTGGTTTAGGCTGATATTTCATATTTACTTGTCTTGAAATTTGCATGTGAAAAGTAATAATTTCCAAACTTACATAGTTTTTATATTTATATCTATACATAGTGTGAGTACTGATATACAAAATACATATATGTATATATCGTGTGTCTAAAGTGTGTGTGTATATAACAGGATTACAGTAATACGTGCCACCCAGTCCTAAATGGGACCACTTCTTCCGAATGATTTTTTCCTTGTTGCATTATACTAATACTGGTTTGATCAACAGATGTATGTTGATAAGGCATCATTGGTTAGACAGTAGTGTTCTCATGAGAATTCCCAGGAAAGGTCTTGATTTTCATGATACACTTTCCCAACGTGGTTTGTCATGCACTTCCCTAACATTCCCATGTCATGGATCACATATGCCATACCATAGGCAGTGCTGCAAAGGTAATTTAATTGAAGGTCTGTGACAAGAACAAAGTATTTGTGATGAAGAATGCTTGGAGCCAGGATGTCTCATGACTCACATTTCTGCGTGGAGTGGGCTTTGCTAATGGTTTGATTTTACTGCTGTCTTGCATTTGTTTTCTTGTGTGACTTTCTAAAGTATCCATGTGACTCATTATAGTATTAGCAGTAAACTTCAGTCTGAGTAGCAGAGCTTTCGTGGAAGGTGTGTGTGTAGTTGTAAATGGATATGCATGATTAATAAAATTATGATCATAGTGTCAGGGCCCAAAATACACCCACAGGCTCTGCAATCTCTTTCCCACCCTCTCAGGAAATTTTTCTAATCTTCACTTCAAAATGCTCCAAATTTCGAAAATGTTTCTGAATGCTACTCAAAATTAGTTAAAAGGACTTACAAAACATTTGGCATTTAATCAGAGTAAAAGTTAAGGATGCTTTTTAAACCTTTCCTCTGATCACGCTGCAAAGCATATAAATTGTTTTGTAACATATTTCTCACAAGTCTGAGGACTGCAGATTCAAAATCACTGGCCTTTATGTTAATGTTTTTAGTTTGCTTGTGGACAAACACTCTCAGCATAAACACCATCACAATTGGCAATCTTGATGACTGCCTCAGCAGGACAGCCAGGCAGTTAATGGACATGAAAGCTGAAATGGTTCGCGTTGCGATGCACAGCTCTACCCTGTTGGTATAGCGCTTCTGTTTTTTCAAAGTGCCACAGATGGAATCTTTTATTTGAGTTACAGGGAAGAGCTTGTTCCTTGGTTTTGCCTTAACCAGGGAAAATAAATGATTGTAGGGACAGGAAATGAGTTTTCTGGCTACTGTTTTTCTGTGGTAAATGTTATATTACTAATGTAATTGCTAAATCCTAAAGTCTTTTGGAATGATAGCCTATGGCATATAATATGATAGATTTGGATAATAAGATGCTGTGTTAACTCCTTTTATATACCACAAACGTCACATACTCACAAGTTAAAAACTAGGCATAAAATGTAGCATAAACAAGTGAACAAGAACATTTTAGAAAGAAGTAATTTGATGTAGTTTTTCATGTCACTGTAGATCTGAACATAAGCCTTCTCTGTGCAACCCAGAAGCTTCAAGCAGAAAAGCCTGATGTGTGTGTGGGGCAGCTGAAGGCAAAACATATAGTGCCTGAGGCAATCTGCAGTATCACTGAATCCTCTTGAATATTTCTGAAAATGCAGTAATTCAAAAGTCTGTTAGGAAAACTTATAAGTGAACTTCACTCCAGTTAGAAGAGTAAAAGGTGGTGTTACCTCGTTTCTGCAAGATACTCAGAACTGTATTTGTCACCCAATGGACACGGGAATTCTTCAAAGCAATCTCATTTCTCAGATGAAATATCTGGGAAAGAAAAATATTTGTCATCTCTGTTACTTTTACACCAGACGAGAGCTCAGAGAACATTACTGAAAAAGCAGGCCCTTAGCATTGCTGCTGTTCTTCACGGAGCACTCCCAAAATTAGTCAAGGAGCCAGTAAGTGGATGTTTGGTTCTCTGTTCTGTAGTGTAGCATAAGGCCGGTCACTGAAATTGCTTTTAGAAATGAACAGAGAATAACAGAGATTTTGTGTTTCCCTTCCTTCCTTCCTTCCTTTCTGTCAAGAGACAAGGCTACTGCTTCCAGCAGCTTCAGCCCAGGACCCCCCTGCCCAGCTGCTGGAGCCCAACCCAGTGCCCTGGGGTCTCTACCCAGGCTGATGGTTGTGGCTGCTGTTCTCCTGTTTGCAGATTCAACCAGTAGAGAAGCTACTGACCATATAGCACTTTGTTAACACTAATTGGTCAGGGTTTATGTCTCTGTGTGTTTGTCTCCTTCCTTTTCTTTATCCTCCCAACTGAGAAAATAAACGCTCCCATGCTCCAGGTGTACATACCAATTAGTATAAATCACCAGGTTTGTTCTTAGGACCTCCCTTATCATGTGTTGATCAGGTTTGTCTCTGTGTGTTCTCGCTTATAGCTCCTTTGGCCAGAGGTCATTAATGAAGCAGACACTCTTCATCCACATACCCTTACAGTGTCCACTTCAGAAGTGGTGGCTCCTATAAGCCACCAACAGAAAGTTCTACTCTCCAAAAATTGATGGAAACATCACTGAAAGTAAATTCCAAGGCATCGGCCAAAGGAACAAAGAAGAAGAAGAAAACCAAAAAAAACCAACCCACAACTAAACCAAAAACCACCACCACAAAAAAGCTCTTTGTCTAAATAAGACAAGGGAAAAATTAAAGAAAAAAGTTAATTTCCCACACACTGGTAAGTTACTGCAAAGGAATTCTATTAGAAAGAAACTACGCTTATTTTAGTTGCTTTAAGGTGACAGTAATGAAATTCCTACCAAAATAAATTTATAGCTTTTTGTTCCTCAGCAATTACCCTAAACATTGAAATTAACCAATCTGCCCAAGTTGGTAGGAAAACAGAAAAATAAACATACTGTGTTTGCCTAGGGCTTTCAAATAGCTGGTGGATAGCATGATAAAGAACTGTCTTCTGTGCTGGATTTTAAGCTCTGCCCACTATGTCAGCTCTTAATTGGCGTCACCTCCATTTTTCTGGAAGAAGCAAACACTGTGCCTTTCACTGTTAGAAGCTTGCTATCATGCTTTTCCATATGTGATGACTAAAATATAGTTCACTGATTCAGCAGTGATAAAATGCAAATACACTTGTAAGACCTGATATTCCTTGTATGAGATGTTTTTGAATTGAGAGAAGATTGTCAAAAAGAAATAACAAATTTGAATTTAAATTACGTGGTTTCTTTCTCAGTCTTTTACTCATTTAATACCTAAGCTAAGTTGTAAAGGGGGAAGGAGAGGTGGAGGGGAGGCAAGGCAAGGTGGGGCAAGGCTAGGCAAAAAATTAAAAAAGAAAAACAGAAAGGAAAGAGAGGAGAGAGAAGCAAGATATGTGCGTGGAAGGAAAGCTGTTATATTCCAAACCAGGTCTTGCTGTAATCAGCAGTATTTTTGGAACTGATTCCCATTGGCTTCCAGCAACATCTCATTGAAGTTGGGAAGAACATCCCAGTAGAAGGGAGGAACTCAGGGCAAGAAGTGTAAGGGTTAATTACTGAGAAACTAGAATCCACTGAAACCACTCAGTTTCTGCAAGCAGAAGAGAGATATCAGTACCTCTTCAAATAAGATAGATATCAAGATAGTAAATGGTGACTAAAAGGAGTTTTCAGGACTATGTGAGACGTAACAGGGGTAAAGAAAATTGTTTCATGTAAGTATCTTGTACACAGTTTCTTTAATAGAATTGAATTCACGTAAAAGAACATCTAAAACTCGTAAGTATAAAATCCTCACTTATTGACATTTTGTACTTTTGAGATCTGTAATAACTTGTTGAAAAACTGTGCAAGTATCTTAAATATGTTTCTGGTGTCTCTTCCTCTAAAAAATTATAACATAGATAAATCTCCATTAGCTTTCAGCTAAAAACTAAAGCAGAACCAAAATTCTTGCAGCAGAAGAGTGAACAATATTAATGCACTGAAGACGCATGTGTATAACTTCAGTCACAGCTGAAACACATGTGACCAGGATACACAAAACCTTTCCCAGCAAATCATAACTTTGTCAGAAATGGAGAGAAATGCACACTGTGTGTATGCAAAATAGATTGTGATGTGAAATTACATAGAAAGTGTTTTCAGGTCCAAGAGTCAGCAAGTGCCTTTTCTTGGATAATAATCCAATAATGTAGATTATTATTAAGCAGAGACTAAACCCGTAAGAACTGGACCTGTTCTCTGATGTCTAATTGTCTGGTGATTGAAGTTGTCACTGTTGGTTTACAGCTTGTTTCAGCTGTTTCAAAAATCTTTATGGACCTGATAATCTTTGTGTAAAAAGAAGTTATCCAAAGTTGAGCAGCACTGATCAAGAATATCCAAGCTTTTGAGAAAGAATTTCAAAATTCTTTTAATGCATTTTCAACAAGTCTGATTTCCTAAGGACTGTTGTCTCTTACTAGATTCATCCCTTCATCATAAAAAGAAAAAAATTAAGCTGTCATACCTACATAATCTATTGACATTTGAATTACTAGTAAGATGTTTGTCCTCAAATGCTACTCCACAATTACTCAGAATGTCAGAAAAATGAGAAGATGCTATATAGTGTTTATAGAAAACAAATCCAACAAGCAAAAATAACATGAAGTTTGGAAACACAGTCTGAAAGATAGTTTTTCACCACTGAAGAGACTGTTGTCAACATTTACAGCAATGAGAAATAGCATAAATTTTCCAAAGAATTCAAGTTTTTACCCCAAGGCTTAGAGATTTCAAAGTGTCAAAGATTTCTGTATTTTTTTCTTTTCTTTTATTGCCAGAACATCTAATTTTCCTTTTCCTCTTCCATATTAGATCCAGAGCTACCTGTTAGCTAGCTTTCTAGAAAGTATAGGTTTTGAACAGAAAGTTCAGCATGCAGGATTTCAGGCCAAGTGAAAGAATGGAAAAATTAAAAACCTGAGGTAAAAGGGTTTTATGGGGAAATATCAAGAAACAATAATAACTGCTGGCACAGTTATTTGGGCTTTACTATAGTAAAATCTTCTAAGTAGTGGCTGTTCCTGAGTATGTATTTGCACAGTGTTTACACAATAGATCCCTTTCATTATTGGAGTCTGAATAAATTTCTGTAATACAATAAACAGACAAATAATAATAAATAAGGAGTGTGCAGAGAGGAAAACAAATATAAAGACTTGTGACGTTATTTTTAATCCTATGATATCTAAAATTGCTTTTTAAACAGCGCCGTAGCATTCAGGAAATGTACAAAAACCATTTAGAGGCTGATGAGATTCTCAAGGGTGAATTGTACGCAAGTATTCTGTTTGTTGTGGGAGAATCTATCAAAAACTGTGCAAGTATATTTAAACAAGGTGAAAAATAATCATATTCTATGTAAATGAGCTTAAAATCCTTAAATTCAGTTTTAATGGAAAGATGTAATTGAAGTCTATTTTCTATGTTTTAGTTGCACTGATGATGATCCTCAATGACCACTTCTTACATAGATTAGGTTTCCTGTAAAAGATGAGCATCCGAAATTAAGTCAGTAATATCAAATGCTGTAATTTAGTTTTATCCCATTATTAAAGATATAACAAGGATTATATTACATGCTATCATTGCTTTATGCCATGTTATAGAACATTATGTTCCATCAGTGCATGAGCAATCTCTGCCAGGAAAGGACATAGTAATGGTACTGTACAGCTGGGCAAGTGACCAGCTTTGGGAATTTCTTGAAGGCCAAAACTGTATGAAGAGATTTTTGACAGCTGGAAAAATACAACAGAAATGTTCAGGTATATGTAACGGCAAATACTTTTCCCCATTTTCCTCATTTTTTGAAAGGGAAGCAAAAGACAGCTTTCACAGGTTCAAACCTTGGATCTGTTTTTTATTCTACAAAACATTTTATGGAGGCACAGAATGCAGAACTGAGCTAATGAAATGTTTTAACTGACGCCTCAGTTGGTTTCTTTTCTTACACTTTTTGAAATGTGCGCTTACCAACATCCTGCATGCCAGGATACAGTTAAATCACTGAAAGAAACCACACATACTGGGAAAATAGAAATGGAAGGGAAAGGAAAATTTAATGTAAAATGAATGAAAATAAAGAATTTTTTTGAGATGAACATTAGCAAAACAACTCATTTTGGAAACGTATCCTGCAATGCAAATGCAGTCAACGGATGAACTCTGGCAAGGAAATAGTTGGCAAGTTCCTACCTGTAATATATGGCTTTATAAATGCTGTTTGTATTTAGGGATATAAAGTTAGGAATTACTTTGATGAGAGTTATCTATGTTAGAAATCAAACAACGCATCTTTAAGCTGAAAAACATGAATACTTCCATTATCTCAAACCCTGTTAATAACTACACAACTAGACATACAAGTTTTGGGTTTGTAGTGATTAAGCTTTCATTTGATAAGAGACAACTTAACCTTAACAGTTTATAGAGCTTTTTCTCACTGGAGATATTCAAAATTAATATAAAGAAAACAGATTACATACGTTAATAAGCTATCAGTCTTAATATCTCTCAGAAGTATGACTACGAACTAGGAATAATGATTACTGTAGGCACAAGCCCCAGGGACAGAGTCATCATTTAATATAACTGAGCTTAAACAGGATCTAATATTTTAATCTTTCTCATATTTATGCTTGCAACAGAAGTTGGAATGATTGGACAAGACTTGACACAGAACAGGCAGGGGCAAAGTAATTCCCAGGCGTTTGTCAAATGGCATTGTTTGGACACGTATGTTTCACCCTCTTGTATAGTATACTGGGCTTGATTTACTGACTAAAATTAGGCATTTAGTGCCCTTTTGGACTCACTACAACATTCGCATCTTTTTCATGCAGCTGACAGCTATGTCTCAGGTCCTCCAGGAGACATACTTGAGTGGCAGCCCAAGGCCAGGTGGGGTACCCCAAATTTAGGTAGCTCAACCAAGTCCATAAATTGCAAGTAGAAACCTACAACTGGCTACAACCTGGAACTGAATTACACCCCTGCTACTCTTCCTGCCTCTTACAGCTACTAGTAGGTTACTGAAGATAAGCATTAAGAAACGTGCTAGCACTTAGAGGGTTATCAAAAGCTCTTGCTCTAAAAATGTTCATAATATGGGATATTTCTACTGATATAACTGAAACATACCTTTTACTGAAGGTAAATTTATGTAAGAATATAATTAAATTATACAAATTATAAGAGAAAAGATGTGGAAGAGAAGTATCAGGAAGTCACTTTGAGCAATGAATTTAAAAAAATAACAAAAGAGGGTGCTAGCTCACAGGGATCTCTAAGAGGCTGTAATATCAACACAATTGAGGTCCATAGAGAAAGATTAAAATTCAGATAGGTTGTGGTTGTAGAAAGGGGAGGAGGGAGGAAAAGCTAAAACAAACCACCTGACTGGACCTATTCAGCAACCATCGCAACAGGCAGACCTGCCTCTGATCAAAGCAGTCTGGAGTAACAAAATAAACCTGTGGTATTAATCATATTAAGTCATGCCTGACTTGCCCTGGTTTTGGCAAGCAGACATATTGAGGGGGCCGTGGGCAGATTAAACTTTCTATAACAAAGCCTCCTCTTTACTTAGTTAGTTAGTTCTTTTAATCCTTAGATAAAATGCTAAAATGGATAAAATTACTAGATTTGTAAAGACTGTCAGTTGAAGTACAACTACTGACAGGCTGCTAAAAGAAAGAAAAGTTGAATCCAACCAGTATAGTTGGTCAGCATAGCCGAAGCTGTTTTTTTTTTAAAGATTAATCTTTCTGTGTGAGGAAAGTAAGAGAAAAGACCTGCTGCTTGAGAGGTTTTATTTAGAGAGATGAGGAAGTCCACAGGTGCAAATACCTCTGTAACTATGACAACAGTGAGAAGCTTCTTCGGAGAAGTAGGCAGCCAGGAGCTTGGCTATCTATCACAGCCTCCAGCAAAATTAGCCTTGAAGATGAGTGAAGAACTGATTTTTAAAAAAATGTATTTGTTTTACATCCACAAGTATTTCAAGCGAATTCATAGCAAAAATTGCCAATTAAAAGCAAAAATTAATCAAAATTCCAAATTTCAGTGAATTTTGTTTTAGGTCCTTCCCCCCCCCCATTTCCTCTTGATCTTGACTATTTGAATATTCTTGGTGGGGGGGTGCGGGTTGGGAATATACACAAAAATTTGAAATGTTGCATGGGTTTTTTTGCTGGTGGTTTTTGTTGGTTTGTTTTGGGTTTTTTTGTGGAGGACATTCATTTTTCCTGGTATAAATAAACCTAGATGCATCTAGAAAGAGTTTTCATTTTGTAAAAGCTACATTTTTCAACAGAAAAAAAAGTTCTGTTCAGAGGCTTTCATGTACTTTAACACAAAGTGTATTTGTAGTACACAAAACTGCAGAAAGACATTATGCCTGCCACCCCTCAAAAAAAAAACCCCAACTGATTATTAGTCATGATTTGCCTCATTTCAGCTGATGTAGCCTAAACTGGATAAAGTGGTACTCAGACAAAAGGACTCAAAAGTAATGCAGCTTGCTTCTGACTTCATAGGTCTGCAACTGGAAAGTAACTATTAAGTATGTACATTAAAGTAACCTGCTTCATCATCTTCCGAGAGACCAGCTGCAAAGAGAGACAAGGTAAATTGTAAGTTTCATTAAAAGCATGATTTTATGTTTCCTAAGTTGTGGTTTAGATTTTGCTGTATTTTAACAATTCTACTTTGTATAGCTGTGATGAATATGCATCTGTAATCAGATTTTAGACAGTATTCAATTTCATGACAATTGAAAGCTGTAAAAGATGACTGGTTTCCTAATATCACAGATAACCTGTTTTATGATAATTTATTAATTGAAGAGTTTCTGTTATTCTTTTATTTTAAACTACAAGAAAAAATGCTTGTTTAATGAAAAGTTCACTGGGCATTCAATGAAAATGCCTTTTGGTCTACGTTAAGAAAATTGTACGAGTTGTGATATGAATGTGTGTGTATACATAAGACAAAAGCTATAATACAAAAACCTTCCATCAAGAAATGTATTTTGCTATTTTAACAGTAAAAATTATTTTTAAAAGACCCACAAAACTAGTGTTTTTTGGAAAAGTTTTCTTCCTATTTAGAAACAATTTACTGTGTCTAGATTTATTATTATAACGTGTTTCTAAATTTATTGTTCTAATTTATATCTTTATTTCATGAACAAAGGCAGTCAAATTGTGTGGCTTGCTTGGGGTAAATAATTGATAATGCTGTGTGTACTCAATACGCAAGATAATAACTAATATGCCTAAACATCATGAAAGGTATTTCACCATTAAGGTTAAGATCATGAGATACTCTTGCTCGAACTAAAGGCCTAAGCCATTAATTTGCAAGATTAGAAGTCTCTGATTAAACTTGCAGCCCAGTTGGTGGGGATGGGAACTCATTCCCTAGAGATGAGGGTCTCAAAACAAAACTTTGTCTCTGAAGAATATAAATATCACCACGGCTAATGTACAGAAAGGCATGTACCTATATATTTCTTAATACCTTTCTGTATGTAGGAACAGGCAAGTTTTTCAGGAACTGCAAGGTATGTCTCAAAGCACATCCCAGTTAGATTAATGTTAAATCATGTGCCTGCTTCTTTGATAGAATGTACGATCTAATGCTTCATTCCCCCTTTTTCCCCTCCTTCTTCTACCCCTAACTGTGAGACAGGATTTAAAAGACAGAAAATTGATCTTGTCAAACCCAAACATTTTTAGTAGTACTGTATGTTCCTTCAGTAATACTTACCTTCAAATAGTTGTTTGTTAAAACAGAGTTTTCAACTCTGAACTCTTAATCTTTCGCTCTTTCTTTCATGGCTTTTTCTTTTCTCCTGAATGTACAATTCTTCTCTTTTGAGGCACACTGCCACTTGTTTGCCTGTTTTCAGCACTGAGCTCATCTGAAGAGGCATAAAATACAGAGGTATTCATACTTTTCAATTCATGTTTTCTTTTTGTTCTACTTATGTTTCGCATTTTTCAGCTCAAATTAATATGATTCATGCCTCAGTATATGTTCCCTTCGTTCATTGTACTGGTAGTGATCTTGTTTTACAGTTTGCACATGCAGGGCTGTTTTACGGATCTGGTTCTCAGAGTGCATTTCTGAAGGTCTGCTACCTCAAGGTGTATTCTCAAAAGTGAGATACTGTGAAAGGAGAGATTTTATTTTAATTTCATGAATTTATATAAACTGTGTATAAAGTTTAAAGATGGTACTTGTGGTTGTTCCCCCCCATGTGCAGGACTTTGCACTTTTCCTTGCTGAACTGTACGAGGTTCCTGTCAGCCCATTTCTCCAGCCTGTTGAGGTCCCTCTGGATGGCAGCACAGCCCTCTGGTGTATCAGCCGCTCCTCCTGGTTTTGTATCATCACCAAACTTGCCGAGGTGCACTCTGCCCCTTCATCCAGATCATGTAACAATGTGTTTGATAAAGTTTTCAAACATATGAGCAATGTTTTTGCTCTAGATTTCCTGACAAATACAAAATTTTTAGATATTTGGTTTAAGAAATGCAGAAGATTAAAAAAAAATAAATAAATTGAAGGCAGGGAGAGTTGTATTTGTTTATTTCACAGTATTACAAACTCATTTTTATGCCAAAAGAAACAGATTATTGTCCTTGCCATACAACAATCCACGTGAAATAAAAGTCATGTGGTTCTATGACAACATGATGTATTCATTGTTCAACTTCCGGATAGTGGATAACCCACCTTCCAAAACAAAGGTGCAGGTGTAATTTTCTTTGTAACACAGTCTTTCTCCACATATATCTTGAGACCACGTTGTTGAAAGCATCCATGAAAAAAAAAAAAAAAGGAAATAGGATCTGATGATTTAACATGTCTTTTTGCTGTATTTTAAGGTGTTTATCATTATTATAGGAAATGAAAAGCTGGAAAGCACACAAGACAGAAGAAAAGAAATAGTGGGAAGTGAGAGCTATCTAAAAAGAATTTAAGGAGGGATAATGGGCACTGCTTTTACAGAAAAACAGGCTTGGGAAAAGGGATGAAAGAGAGGAGCAGAAGCAGAAAGTGTTATGAAAAGAGATGACATATTAGCAGCAAGAAAGATAAACAGGTATGTATGTGATGGTTAGTTTCTGATCTCAAGAGAAGATGGAAAAGGAAAGTCTAAAGACCTTTCTTCCCTGTAAGGGCAATTAATGGAATTCTGGAAACTTGTTCTCCAGGATCAAAACCAGATCTTAATTTGATTTGATTTGATGTGATTTTCCTCAGAGGCCAAATTCACTGTTACATTCCAGCTTTGCTTCTTGATGAGTAAAAATGGATATATGAATGCTTCTCATTATCATTGTAAGGCGGACTAGTCAAAAAATATCACTGGTAGCTTCATTATGATCATTCATTTTGTGCAAAGGTGTACTGAAACCAATTTATTTAAATATTCAACCTTCTTACCTTTTTCAACTTGAATATTAAACAATAGGACAAATTTAACACTCATCTCTTCATATATTGCTCTATTAATCTTGCCATCTTCAATGGGATATGCAGAATGCAAATCAGGTATGATTTTGGCTTAATGGAGAAAGCCCTATAATTCTTCAGAGAAAGTTCCAATCCTTCATGTGGAAATATTCTTTGCAAGCTGGGGCCACATTAACTGTTTATAGCAAGAATGAAATGAGAAGAATAAGCCTTATAATCCGTAAGAGTTAAATTATTACATTTAAATACTTTTTATTGTATTTGCTCTATGTTTTGTTAAAGAATTCCTTAGAATCTCCTGCCAAGGGGACACTCTCTTTTTCTTTCTAGATATTACAGGAATGTGTAGGAATAATCACTCCTATAGAAAGTCTGCAATTACAATAGACCTGCATACAGAAAGCCAGCAAAGAAATGTCTTAAAAACAAGGCATTTTGTATCTGGTTTATTTTTATTCTTTCTTTAAATATTTCTACAAACCATTTCCTGATGTTACTTTTAGTATGAGTACTTCGCAGGTGTAAAGAAAGCATCAGCTCTTAGATAATCCTAAAAGAAACCTTTCAAGGCACTGAAAATTGTACTGTAGGTAAATTGGCAGGTCTTTTTGCTTTGAAAAACTGTTTGAACTCCTTTCTTATTTTTGTATCATTCAGATAATCCACTGATTATTTTAGATTGCATATTGTCATTTTACTCCTTTCTCTTGAGGTTTACAGGGATTTTAAAAATCTTTAATAGCATTTAATTAAAATGACAAAGGTTAATTTAATTAGCATAAAGCTTAAATTTCATGTATCAAAGGGGTATTAAAAATATCATATTTTAGTCTGAGCATTAACATTTAAATAAGAGGGACAAATCCAAATGTTCTGTATTTCTCTCAGGTTGGAATATAGGCAGAAATGAGATCCCAAGACCTCAGGCAGAAATTCAGACTTCCTCAGACAATTAAGGCATTCAAAAATAAAGAGACCCTTCCTTTGGTAAGTGACAATGTTCTTCAAGACCACTGAAGATATGTATTATTGCATGCTTTTTTTTTTTTTCCCCCCTCCCTTCTCCTCCTGAGGAGCCTATCTTGCTCTCACACTCAATTACAATCTATATTTAGTCAGAGACTTTCTTAGACATTGATTGCATCTCCTGTATAGCCTGAATCACTATTCTTACTCTAAGCATGATGAACGCAAATATGATTGCACTGAAAAGCATTAAAAGTAGAGATGGCCACCTTTTTTTTTTTTTTTTTTATGGCATAATAAGCTCATGATTAAAACATTTGCCCCTCAGTCAGAAAAGTAAATGCCTGTAGACCACAATATCCACCACGCTGCAGGACATATTGGAAAGAAACATTTTCCTGCTGAAGTTACTTCTGTGTTCAGCCGGGACTCCAGTATCCATAAAGCCAGAAGGAGAAAAGCTAATAGATTAGGGCCATGAGACAAAAAAGACAGGAAAGTTCTGTTCTCATTCCTCTTCTAGAATGATGATGACTCCTAACCAGTGCTGGCCCATTGTGGAATGTATAAAATATTTTTTGGTAAAACAGAATGATAATAAAGAATCTCCTGCAGTTTTGAAAAGCAGTAGAAACCATCTAACTTACATAGATGCTTATTTTATGCACTGACAATTCAAGTTGTCTTTTTTTATATCCTTCATGTGCTTTCATGTTACATATCTTAAAGTTATTTAATATTATTTCTTTCTAATTTATTTGTTTGCAATATAATTTTCTGTGCTCATAAACCTTTGAAATGTTCAGGTATTATTCTTATTCTATGACACAGCATCACATGCATGCACATACATACAAATTCCTACCCATACACAAAACCACGTCTTAAAAACTAGAGACAAGTCTGTGTGTATATATCAGCTTACTGAAATACATATGCACACACACACACACACATACATGTATAGTGTTGGGGTAGCTTAATTTGTCCAGCTACTGGAGCATCCAGTCCCATAGTGGGGAGTCCTCCTGTCACAGCCCTGTAGATCAAAGTTGCTTTGGCTCTGTGTGCCCAGATGCAGTCAGTAGTGAGGCTAAGCACATATTCCCATGACTCTTTTTGATGACTTTAACTCCAGGGACATTGGCCTGATCACTCTTTTTGATTTTCTTAGGAGTAACAGTCAGAATACTCTGTTTTTCACAGATTAGGCTTCTTGGTTCCTTTGGCAAGCATTGCTTATTTGATCCTCACATACACATAGATGCAAACCCTCAAAAACTCTATAATGTCTTAGATGATGTGTTCAGGTCTGATCTTTCACCTCAAAAAAGATTAATTAGGAGCATAAAAAGGTTAACAAAAATTTTCATATATATGCAATAGCTTCTGCAGAAGGAATGATTAAGTAAGCAAAGAGTTTTCAGTCTGGAAAAACAGAGTGCTATGAGGGTATATCTATAATGTTATAAACATCATGGAGGAGATGAATAGAGAGAAATTTCTCCCCTCCTTTAAAAGGAGTAGTAGATATCAAATGAATATGACAGGTGGCAGGTTCAAAAGATGAAGGAAAGGGTACTTCCATGTACAGTGTGTAGCTAAATTACTGAGCTCAGAGCTGTAGATGCTAGAAGTTTGTGTGGATTCAGAAAGGAATTGGGCCAAATCATGGAGCAAAACCAACAGCTGTTAAACACATATATACCAAGCTGCTGGAGGCTAGAAAAGTGTTCTGGGAAACAACCACCCAACACTTGCCCTGTTCTTTTACTCTTTTCTGATGTTCTTGCGCTCTTTTACCAAGTATTTGAACACTGCTACTGACAGAGTACTGGCCTAGATGCATATCTGATGTCACCCAAGTTACTGTTTTTACGTTTTTAAATGTATTTCAAAATTGAGCATAAATTAACTTTACACATTATATTGTTCTTGTGCACCTTGAATGCACACTGAAAATATGCAACCAAATAGTTGCATTTGATTCTTTTTATCTTAACATAAATCATGTGGCACAGACGGATCACCAGGAACAAGACTTCTACAATAACTAATCAAGCTGTATTAAAATACATTTATTTAATTGTTTTAACACTCTCCATAATTTTAGATAAATAAATCTACCAAGTGCCTTAATAATCAATTTAAAGATGACTGTTACAATATAATTTTTTTTAAGATTTAAATTGAGTTATATAATAATGACAACAACAACAAAAAAATTGCCAGGTTTTTGAAATACAATATGAATACTCAACAAATTAAAAATAAGATTGATGGGAGGTACTATGTTCCCACTACACTAGTTTTTCCATTTTTCCCATGGTCTGTTTCTCTCACACATATAAACATATAAAGCTGTTTACTCAGTTGTTGCATGAATTCTGTAAGACACAATGTTCCCCAACTCTAGAACAGAAGTTCTAGGAAATAAACCCAAAAAATAACTAGAGCATGTAGAAGAAAAATCCAATGAGATGTCAACAGTGAACTGTGAAATAAAAGGTAATATTTGCTCCTACTGTCATCTTGCTTCCTTTCTGTAAGTGGTGACTGCCCTCTGTTAAAATGATGGAATCTCTGATTACATAGGATGCTGATGCACAACAAAACATGTTTAGTTGCAGAAGCTTATTAGAGCATGTTCAACGACTTACTGTGATTATATCTAAAGGTACAGATCACGTCCAAAGCATTACTGAAAATATATAAAGGCATAAATCATCTTGCAGGTTTTGAAGGTCATCGTATATGATCCATGATCCCTAAAGATATTTATTTTTAGGAAATTTTTAGTGCTTAGTTTTGTTCTTTTTCTCTGGCTTATTTATTTCTTCTTTTTTTTTTTTTCTTAAACATTCTTGCCTCCATGGAAAACAAAACAGTTAATGATTAAGTCAAGGTCTGTGCACTGCTAACACTGATTTAAAGATCAAGCTTCCTAGTTTCACTGACAGGAACACCTAGTTTTACATCTGAAAATCTGAATCAGTTCGGTCAATGTTTAGGTTATTTAGCTGTTTGCAAGTGATACATCTTTTTTCCTTTTGTCTGAAAGCTGTACAGTCATGTAAAGGTTAAAAAGCATGCCCCTGTTTTATGTGCAGCTTCTGAAAGACTTCCTGTTCTGATGTGTGGACTAGATTAAAAAAGTATTAAATCCTTCTTAATGGGGTTAAAACCTTTGTAGGAACGAACCTATGCAGTTTATTAGGCTAAAATCAGTGGAATTCCATGAGAATCTAATAACTTTTTATGAATGGTAAGGGATGACTGAGCCTTACCAAAAGCTCACACGCTGTGATAAAATTCCAGCAGGAAACTATTTTTATCAAATACAGTGGTTTTCATGTGTTCTGTGATACACATGTACAAGCTAGGGGTATATTATGGGCTTGGGCACAAATGATACTAACTAGGTAGGAAGGCTGAAAGATCATAAATTTTTTTCCTGCCTTCTTATTTCAAATACCAGGCAGTAGAGGTTGCTGCTGTAGCTCGTCATAATTGTGTATTTTCTGAGAAATGCAAAACTCTAGGAAAACTAATTATAAGGTACCATTCTATTCTACTGATTGTCGTATCTGAACACGTGGCTGTGTGTTATACAAATTAAGGAACTAGAGATCAGTGTGACAAGAATCTTCAGAAGACTGACATGTCAGGCCAGTTTTAAACTTTAAAACAGAACTTTACTAAATTCATTCATTAACAACACCCTTCATACCAATAATTATTATATGTCATTAATAACTATTACCATGCAGATGAAATTATTAGGCTTTAACATCTCAAATTACCTGTGAGCACAAACTGACAGCGGCAACGCTGCATAGTTGGTTCTGATGACTGCAGTCCTTGGTGGTCCTTGGTCACCGAGATCAGGGTGGTCAGACTTGAGAACTCATTGACAAGAGAAGCCCAAACTGAAGCGGCCTTGTCTTCTTTCTTCTCTGCTTTTCCTTCCTTATGTCTGTTGTTTTCATGGTATTCCCCCTCCCAACCCTACCGAAAAAATAAAGGGAGGGCTCATCTGCTCCTGATGCTGCTTACCCTGTTTGTGGTTTTGTCCATCAATACCCTAATGTATGTGGAAGGATGTTCTGGTCATTCTCAGTCCCTTGTACTCATCTTGTCCTTTATCTGGCAATGTTTTAACAGTTGGGAGGGAACATTTTTAGCACTTGGCAGTCTCTTCATTTGACCACACACATCTTTCTTTGCCCCTTTAGCAGTCAAATTGCTTGCATGCTTCTGCCAAAGGCTTATATGTTTTATCTGACTTTGCCATCAGAGTTTTGACAAAATAAATACACACCGCTGTTAGTTACACTATTCCGGTACACTTGCATACAGGTCCAAGATAAACTAATATTAATTACACTCTGATTAACACATTTAAAATGTCTAAGTGCCACAGACTCTGACCTGGTTATGTGATATTTTTGGACCTGTCCAACTTCCTTCTCAAGGTTATCCAGGGTGCAACAACACCAATGTTTTAATCCACATCAGGTGTATGTCACTGAAATGCATATCCCAATTACTTCTGGGTTTTTTTCTGATTTGGTTCGCACAATGGAGCAGTCTAGCAAATCATACAAACAGGATTGCTTTCAGACAAAACTAAACATGAAAGTGCATTCCAGGAGCACACCTAATGCACTATGGTTAGAAATGATCATTTAGTCCCTCAGACCAGGTTAGCATCACAGTGTGATAGAGGTTGGACGGGACCTTGGGATATCATCTAGTTCAGATCGTTGCTCAAAGCAGGAGTGACTTGGATGAAGTTGCTCAGTGCTTTGCCCAGTTAGTATTTCCAAAGATGGTGATCCCAGTCTGTTTCAGTGTAGGGCTGCTCTTTCTCTGGAGGGAAAAAAAATAAAATAAATAAAATATCCTTAATAACTAATCAGAATTATCCTTGTTGCATCTTCTGCCTGTTGCATCCTGCCCTATCACTATTAATGTCTGCGAAGGATTTGGCTCTGTCTTCTCTCTACTCTCCTATTAAATAGCTAAAAATAACAATAAGATTTCCCTTTATTTTCTGAAGAATGAACAAATTCAGCTCCCTCAGCTTTCCATGGCATACACTAAAGCTAATCAAACTGATACATTTGGATTTTAGATTGTTTACACCAAAAGTTTTGCTCTGCAGATCCTCACCTTTTTGGTCTATACTGCCTGTTTCAAGAACCTGATGTGGACCTAGATATGAGGATTTTTGAAGGATATAGCTACACCTCTTGCACTTAACAGTTTTAATTTTTAAATTCCAGAATACCTAATGGAGTAGAGAAAGGTCATTAACAATCTTCTACCACTACACACTGACTAATATTGGAAAGGTCTTTCTCCAGCTGTAACTAATTCTGAAGGAGTCAGAGTCATTTCAGAGTCCTTTGAGAGTATGTTATGACCGCTCAGAATTCTGTAGTTCTTTAGTGTTTGAGTTCTTTTTCACCTTTTACAACTATTTTTTTCTTCAAATCAATAAAATGATATTATTTGAGGAAAAATATTTATATATTGATTATTGCTGCAAGATATAACCCCAGTTGGTTAAATGTTTTCTATTCAGTTTTTGGTTCTACTGAAAATAGATCAGAGCTACAGAAAGGACCACAGAAAAAGAGAAATCTTTGACAGCCTCTTATGTTTAGCGTTCCTTCCTGTACCTCTGATTTTTAAAAGAAGGCTAAATTAATAAGTGCAATATAATTAACATTATTTATTACAATAAATGAATAATAAATAACAGAAGGATTTGTCATTCATTTGGATATACTAAGAAATCTAGTGCACAAACCAGTGTCTTCTAAAGCATGGGTAATAAAGCCAAAGGCCAGCATTTTGTAACCGCTCCAAGTTGAACAGGTAATGAATTACTGTATAAGCAAAATCTTCCCCGTGTCCTGACCTGTGTAGCTATGTGCAGTACTGCCACAGTAAAAACAAATTTATCAGCACAATAAAATAGTTTTAATTTTAAAGGCAGTTAACCACTGGCTTATCTTTCAAAATGATGTGATAATTTTTGCAAACCTTAAAACTTCTGAATCACAAATAGATACATTTCTATAAGACTGCCTAAGGAGCAGATTGTCACTGGTTAAAAGTTCGCAAAAGGTGATCTTTCTGTCAGTTTGAAATTGCAGGATTTGGAGGTTTTATGGTTGGTTGGCTGTTTCCCCATCCCAAGATAGCTGTTTCAGTACTGTGAATAGACCTTGTTCCCAGCATACTGAATTTGGTTTCACTTTGGGAAAGGGAATTCATGAGACTTAATTGTGGCTTTAAATTAAAATACAAAATTTAGTTTTCCTCTAAAGATATTCAGTGTAAGAATTTATAAAGGGATACAGCCTTCTTCAAACTAAAGATCAACATCAAATATGAGGGATGGACACTGAACTACATGACTAAATCATTAAAGGAATGAAAGCATTACTATACTTACAATATTATTATATATTGAAGTATTATTACATTATAATATTAATAGTATCAGTTTCTAACGAATATCACATGCACACCAGAAGCAGTACGACCTTTTGTCACAAAAGCTTTGCAGGTGCTGGCACCACTACCTTTAGCTATGTGCCATTTTCTTGTGTCCCACTGTTCCAACTGACCTGTCTGTATTCATGCAGAGTAAGAATGATTTCACTGGGATTGTTAGTACATTCAGTATCCTACTTACAGTAAGTTGTTTACAAGAACAGGACCTCACCAAAGACACTGATAGATATTATTGGCCATAACTCTGAAGGACATGCATGTACCATTGAAATCGAGGGCAGAGGATTCATTACCTTTAGAAATTTTGCTCTTTAAAATTATATAGGAAAGAGGAATTAGTCCAGAGATGTAAATCTTGAACACTGACAAAAGCCACTAATTAGCCTATAAACTAAGCCCTCAGTTGTAGTATTCTTCCGCTGTATTTATATTCTGACTTTCAAGAAATAAATTATTTTATAAGGTAGCAAGTTTCTTTAATGAATCATTATTTAAACAAGATATTTAAGAGTTTTAATAAGCTTGTCAAACTTAGTACTTTTCTCTGTTTCTACTACATAATGAAGTCTTTCCTGTGACTGAAGCACACAGAAGCAGAATTCTTAAATGAGAGACCTAATTTTGGCAGGTCTAGGTCTAAGGCCCCTGGTTCTCAAGAGTTTTATTTCAGGTTCTATTAGCAATGTACGATGCTAACTCATGTCCAAGCATATCCCAGAAATCCCTCCTGAGATATTTAGTCATGTCACTTTGAAGAATACTGAAATGAGCAAGAACAGGGCCTTTCTCTATTTTTTCTTTGATTCTTTTAAATTCATTGCTCTGACATAACCTTTGAAATAGATAAAGCCATATGAAGGGATTGAAGAAAAAAAACAGGGAAGTTTTATGAAAAATGAAAGCAATGATAATTATATTCAAACCCTGCTAAGAATGAAATCCCACTGATTTTAATGGGATCAGAATTGGGCCCTACATCTCATCTAGCTAAACCTCAATATTGCAACAAAGAATGGTCATTGTTTTGAGACCAGTTTAATACTTGAAGTGGGGTCATGCATGCATAGCATGATGAGCTTAATTCTAAGCTCTGAATTTCTTTGCATTAAGTCAGGTAATTTATGGTATATGAACAGCTTCTGCAGTTGAAATGAATCTGTCTTCTTAACATTTAAATGAACACTAGGAATAGAGATAGCTGGGTACTGAAGAATGTACAGTAAACTGTTGGACAAAGGATAGAAATAAGAGAATAAATGGGTTTTTCAAACTGATCCTTTAGTCTAATGAAGAATTTAAAAATATGAAATAAAGGAACATTTCCTTTGTATTCACACTGCTCATAATCTCTGACTGAATTTCACTTCACATTCCTTCCACATTGTTCTGCAGAAAAAATATCCCATCACTTGAGTTGTATCAGATATGAGCGGCTGGGTGCTAGGAGGCAATATGGGGAACTAGAACTTCATAAAGAGGAAGTAAAATTCTCTTAGTGTACCAGAGAAGTCACATTAAGTAGCAGGGTTGCATATAGATGTGCCTTCTGCCTCCTGAGAAGACAGGTGTTGCTCTAGCATCTTTTATTTTGGATTTCACAAACATCACTTGAAAGAAGAGCTCGACAGATAAACTTGATTTATT
The DNA here is from genome assembly GCA_035590275.1 of Ibycter americanus. Taxonomy (NCBI): domain Eukaryota; kingdom Metazoa; phylum Chordata; class Aves; order Falconiformes; family Falconidae; genus Ibycter; species Ibycter americanus. The sequence continues at coordinate 35,467,683 of JAVJGI010000014.1, forward strand.
CCCTTGTGTTCTCATATTTGAGATTAAACCAGACTGGGCAGATGGGTATTGAGCAAGAGTCTTCCAATTCAGTCTCATCTGAACATATCCCCTCATAAATTTCATACTCACCAAGGGGGAAAAACACTGCATAGGCACACACACACACGCAATTCTGGCTCTGCCAGTCTAAAATTTGAATTATAGTGGATGGTGCATGGAATTCTGTTGAGATCTCTGTAAGAAAATGGGGAAATGATGTGTTTAGAGATCAGCTGCAAACGTGTGATAATAACAGTGATGATGTGGATCGGTGTTTTTCACATACTTAAACTATTTATTGTTCTACTACCACACAGAAACACCGCTGTTTAGGATGGAGTTGCCTAAAACAGGTGGCAGGAGAGACAGGGGGAAAAAAAATAAAAAAGGAAGAATAAAAGGCACTTTCACAGATTTTCAAAGGCAAATAGAGTGTTTAATTAGTCAAGGTAAAGCCATTGCATTATTTTGTCTTGATGCTGCCATCAAGGCGGTGTTCATTCTTGAGATATGATTCATTCAGTTGTCATAGTTTACCCATCACCTTTCCCTTCAGGCAGTAGATGTTTTTTATCTTGCATGAGGAGTAACAATAATTTTAAGCCATTTTTAAGATGGTATTTAACAATTTTTATTTTAGTGTTTTAAAGAAAAATATTCTAATAAAAATTAACTTGAGGGAATCCATAATGAAAAGATGGAAAGAAATAGTTATTGTGATTGTGGATAACTTTGCTCATGTTTACTCTCCATGAAATCAATAAGATAAAGTTACTAGCATGCATAACACCTGCTAGATGTAGCTTATATTCAGCAATCTTGGTGCTAAAAAGAAGTGTTGCTATTGCTGGAATATTTGTGTGTTAGAATTAAATGTTATAGCGTTACAAATTATCTTAAAAAATACATTTTCTAATATTACCCTCTTTCAGAATCCCTCCATGTTAGCTGTTGCAACTTTATTTGAGTATCTGAGACAGGAAATACTAACTAGATAAAGTTACTCACAAACACAGTCAATAACAAAATGGAAATTCTACGAGAGCTTCGACTCCTAATGGACATCTCAGGTCTTATCAAGGTGAAGATAAATAGAAGAGGTTAGAATGTTCATCCAAATATGTTTTCATATTTCATTTTTCATCTTTCTTATCCGTCACATAGATTTACACATTTGCTGGAACAGAGTTTTCATAGCCAATAAATAATAATGTTTCAAAAGGCTTTATTTCAGATGTTTTAATGTGTTATTGACAAAGGAAGAAATTTTGTTTTCTATGACGATGTGTTAAAGCACAGTCTTCTAAGACAGTGAACACTAGAAATTGAAGGTGTTCTCTTTTAACTTAAATATTATTGGTCTATATTTTCTGAAGCAGAAAGTTACACATTCTGTTCCCCATGATGAATTAGGGTTGTTGAAAAGATCACTGTGCGGGATGCATATATGTTGCAATGGATCATTACAGCAGTCCATCATATGAATGTGTGTTTAAATAAGTTTTGCAACACTTTATTTAGCAGGTTATAGCAAATAATGAACCTTATGGACCTTGTATGAGATATTACACTATTAATGACTTCTATTTATAGAAAACTGGAACCTATGTACAAAAAAGCTTAATTCAATATTTTTAAGGTTCTAGTGTGTAAACTACAAATATTACTTAATGACTTTATATTAATAACAGAATTTGATGATTGGCCTGAAACATTCCTTAGTTAGCTTCTTTCTAATTTTAATGCAAAAAAATAACATTTATACTCTAGAATATGAAAATACAAAGATTTCTCTACTAACCCTATTTATTTCAGCCAATAACATGAAATTGTTATGCTAACTGTGGTCTTGATACAAGCTGTTTAATGTGGTTGCTGCAGCAAAGGTAATTTTTCTATTTAGTTAGTAACAATTAAGGAAAGTTGATTGCTTTTCTTACGGTTAACCCCCTTCCCAATCCATAATTTTGGTCAGGTTTCATCTAAATTTTTAACACGTATCTGTAAAAGGTATGTCCCTTTCTTTTCATAATTGCATGTTTTAACAGGGTTAGACTTAGATAAGTAAAAATCCAGTGCAGTTTTTGAGAAATATCTACTTGAAATGAAAACGCATCTAAAAATGTGTAAATATTGTTTAATTACTGATTTCATTGATATCATAATAACATTCAAATGCATTACTGCCAAATTCCTGTAATCATTTCAAGTAGATGCCAAGTGGACATGCACCACATTCCACCCATAAGGTCTTAGCTTCCTTCTATCTGTTATTTCATCTTTGAATCTAAAAATTAATCTATCTTTTTATAATATAACATGTATTTGTAATATAATGCTGATAGTTGTATTTGGAGAAAAAAGGCAAAATAATTTAGTGCTACGATGTGTGCTGCCTACGTAGAGCCCCACAGACGTAACCAGAGTTCAGGGTGGGTAAATGAATATGCTCATACACAGCCTTAGGGCTCTGGAAGATTATTTGCTAAGTATATTACATTAAAATTCCAGCAAGTATCAGTTCTTTAACATACCAGCATCAGAATTCCATACAAGTTTGCAATTTCTCTCTTGAGGGGGAGTAATTTTTGGCTATAGTAATGTATTTAATCATCGTTATCATAAATGAATATTTAATTCACCTCAAATTATTGTATAATTTTTAAGAGTAAGGTACCACGAAGTGCACATCTACACGTACTAACTCATACCTCAAAGTGTCCCATTTATTACATATGGGTTCTAGGTCGGTTAAGATACGTAAAAATAATATGATTTAACCTCACAAATATTGCTCTGTCTATATCCCAAGTAAAGAAAATAAAAGGGAAAATAACGTATTTCTGTTTATCATTTTATTATTTGCACATAGTAAGTAATGAAATCACTTCATATGCTATAAATGACATGAGCCTTACTAAATCATCCAAAGGCTTCAAGGCAAGCTGAGTTTTTCCAGTTGTAAATCACCAAGCCTACTCCCATTTATAGGCAAGCAACATGAAAGTTGTCTTCATGTTCTGTGCATGCTTACATCAGTGCTGTCCAGTGCTGAGGAGGTGACATGCAAAAAGTTAAGTTGGCCTTTGGTTGCCATTTCGCGTCACTTCTGCTGCTACAGACAGAGCTCTCCATACGATTGGAATGGTTTCTTACCTTGATCGGGAATGACAATGATTAAAACGTATGTGCAATTACCTATTTGTATCTTTCAACATTGAAAACAAGACACTAAAAATAAATAAATAAAATTAAGTTTAGGTTTGATCCTACTGGAAACTGGTGTAGGTTGTTAACAGAAACGAGAATAAACATCGTTGCAGTTTCTCAGTGCTCTGCAGATACTAAAAACGAAGCACAGAAAATGCAGCTGGCTTGTGGGCTGATGGGGACGTTGTGCCCAGTTTACATTATAGGGCATTTGTTAACTTTTAAATGATAGCAATATAGCACTGACAGTTGGCTAAATAACACAAACAACTTCTTCCAAACATAACAACAATATGTAATGAGGTTGTTTGAAAAACACTCCATTTTTCATTTGTATTTTTTGCTTTGTTTTTCTTACAGCTTTTGGAAATAGAACATTAACTTTAATTTATTCCACAAATCAATGCAATCAAGTAAAAACTTGGTTCTTTATAAATCTTTTCTTATAGCAGAACAGGATTCATGTTTTCAGGAATTTTTAAAATCCTTTTCCATACCACTACTGAGGATAATATTTATTTGGATAAGGTTTGGAAATAATTGATGCTGAACCTACCCTATCTGTGATTCTGTTTTTCTTCTCTTCTGTTCTCTCTTGGTTTTAACCACCATAAAATCTCTCTATTATTCAGCCACTGATATTTTTTACCATTTATTTGGCATTCATGGAATTCCAAGCACATCAACCTCGTTTATATCACAAATAATTCACTTAGTAGTAATAGCCATCTTTTCTACACATTTTTTTCAGAATCATTAGACAATTTACCACACATCTTAGACATTCCCTTGGAAGTCTGGTTCAAGACAAAATGTATTTCATTTGGACAGTGTTTATTATCTAATGTCCTCTATTTTTTACTCATTTTTATTTTGCATCCTTTGAGAGCACTGAAAAGTATCCAACAACTTTATTATTTCCTAACAGTGGGGGTGGAAATGTCACTAATAGTGATATAATATTTCAGTATTTGCATAATTTCTCATATTTCTTACTACTTGTGGTTTTCTAATTTCTAAGCCATTTCTTTATTTTCCTGCCAGAGCCTTGAATACCAAAATAGGTAGAAGCATAGACAAGGGACATCCATGCTCTTTATCTCATATGAAGATATCAGTGTACATAACTTCTCTGAAATTGTTTGTGTGTGGTAATTCTATCCAACATATTAAAAAAGACAAACCTGCCTCATAACTTTATGAAAGCTTTTCAGAACCCTAGAGATGCACCACAACCAACCAGAGAACAACCCAGGCCTCCGTGAGATGGTTGCACAACTTTTGAATCTTAATATTCTTATTAATATGGTCTAAAAGCACTGTACAGGATAGCCCAAATATAGCTTAAATTTATACAATGATAGGTCTGAAATGTGTTTAAACTATTATAACTAAAACCTGGGTTTGATTACTTAAACCACTTTACAGGTATATTTGCAGGTTTTTATGTTTTGTTAGCTTAGCTCTGTGTATTTGTGGCTGTGCTTTTCTCTCTGCTTCTGCACAAATTGCCGTGCCTCACTACTGCTTTTCTGTTTGATTGAAAGTATAAATTCGCTATTCCATAAATAAAAGTTTTTTTCACTATTTAGAAAAAATTACATACACACAATGTTGTATGGAACTGGATAGATTTTTAAGTGACTTGACCACATCCAGCCTAAGGAAAATGTAAAGTAAACAGAACATTTTGGGAGACTTTATGGTCAATCATTTCAACATGCTTTTCTGTTCTAGGAAATCTTTAGCATACATGCACTGAAAGGCAATGTATGTGGCATATAGCCCTGTAAGGGACCTGGGTAGTGGAATCCGTGGGCAACTTCATTGGAATTCCTAACTCCATCAGCTCATGGGTAGGAAAACCAGCTCGGCAAGAAAGAGGAAGCTTGGGCTGATTCATGAACATAACTCCTTTCGGAGGAAGGCTCAGGGCTAGCCTGCTGCCAGCAACACATAATGAAAGGCACCTTCACTGCTGAGAGGCTATGAAGAGTATAATGGGCAACCTAGCTCCATGTGGATCATGTAAGAGACTGTCCGAAGGGGACGTGCATCTGGGAAGTCATCACACGGCTCTACCAGTACCTATCATTTGGGGAGGAAAAAAAGCAAAGAAGAAAGTAAGAACAGACAAGACAGGCAAAATCATTACACTCTTCTCGCAGGAACAAAATGTCAGTAGGTGCTGAGGCACTTGTGAAGTGCGCCAGAGACTTCAACAGCGACAGACAAAAGAGGAACGTTTCATCTTCATCAACTGTATGGGCCAGGCAGCTGCACACATTGCAAAACACAGATGTGTCTGCCCTGCAGCACGCTTAGGAAAAACTCACTCGGCACTCCCGATCTTCAGCTGTGCCTACTCCAGGCGATCAGCAGCATTGCCAAGCTGTGTTTAAACGCTGCTTAAATGGCTGACAATTTCTACGGCCAAACTGCCAAAGTGTGAACTCAGCACCATGTCCTGTGCAGGAATTTGGAACCATTGTGCCTAAAGCCAGCTGAAGTGTGCACCTTCAGTCCTGAAGCTTGCTGCTCAAATTATCTGGTATAGGGAAAATAAATGATGACAGGGTCTTGATGGTAAAGTCCAATATTAATGATGTGTTCATGCACACACAAAAATGAGACATTTTAAAAATAAAGGAGCTTTATAATTAAATTGCAAAAGAATGCCACTTCAACTCACAAAAGATGTTTAACCATGGTCTGATGCAACCATTTTATAACTACATGGAGTTACTTGGCACTGACGTGTAGTTCTTGTTCTCCTGCCTTAGCATATCGCTTACAGCACTAATCTCTATTACTTGCCATGCGTACTTTCTGGATGTTTGAATCACTGAACTTACTTGCACTTGCACTAGTAACTTACCATCTTTAGATTTTTCCCCTGCTTACCATGTAGCAAACTCTGATCTGCCTTTTGTCTGTGTATTGCTGATTATTTCCAAGACAAATTCATGTTTGTGATAATTTTGAGAAAAAGCACTAAGGACAAAACACAAGAATTCAGATTAATTTTGGAGTTGTTAGGTAACATACAGCCACTAACTACCTCTCCAGCACCAGTTATTTTTGTCTGAGTCCAACTATTTACAGTAGCTTGAGCGCAGTTTAAAAGACCATAGCAAGCATACTTCAAGAGCATGTGTTTTCTGGTGTTTAGACCCATGACAGGTGAATTCCTGGTTTAATTTTCTCTATACTGTCTTCCTCTTGTTTCCATCCATGCTCTAATGCATGGAATTCCTGGTCTACAAAGTAAAGCGAGTAACCTGCAATTCAGCAGGAAGAAGAAACCAGTGAGTGTTCATGCCACAAACGTCAGGTTGTGTAGGAACAAGTCCAGGCACGAGTGGCTGCATACATATCATTTGCTAAAGTGATGCTGCCTCTCAGGAGTGTTTGCTGATTTCCAGTTTAGGAAGTTACACTGCTGCTCATCTAGGCTTGCATGCAGTAATTATGTTTATAGGTAATATTTGGAAAACAGTTACTCACATTGGCTCACTACATTTCCATAATGGCTACTGTATATATGTAGTGACTATTTTTTGAAGCCATTCAGTATCTGGTTCCATCTGGCCACCTTCTACAAAATGGTCAGTTTGTACTGGCTACTGAAAGTGAATGATGGCAATATTCTCCCAGGTCAAAATCAAACCTCATACAATGCGCACTGGGATGACTGTGAATTAATAGGACTCTCCAGCTGCGACAACAGGTCTACAAAACTGAAGCGCTGTAGCTAATGTTATTCATCACCCAGGGCACCTCCAGTAAAAAGAGGACGGGTGTAGGGTGAAAGAGAGTTTTGATGATTTTTAAGGAAAGGTAGCAGGTTTTACTTTGATGATGCTGGACAAGACTAAAATCTTGTTGACTTAAGGAATGAATGGTTTTGTAACTTAAGCATTTCATGCCAAATATTTGCCAGGATTTTTGTCTTAGTCCAACTATTTACTCTAATGCTCCAATGCTATGTAAAAGACTGTAGCAAGACATCCCGGGGGTTTTATATTACTATTTAGCTTTATACTTCTTTCACTACTTCTAATAAATCATGAGCTTCTTCAGATGTGTCAGAGGGCATTCTATTTCCTCAGCTGCAAATGACAAATGATGAATAATACACATTGCTGAATTTTTTTCCCACCCCAAATTCCTATCTCGCTCTCCAGCGGCTCCAACTGTTGCATTCAGTCTGTTTTTACGGATGTGTCCTGCACAATGACTGTGAGTCTCAGATTTCATTTATAAAGATCATTCCCTTTCAGTGCCACACACATGTATGCATTGTATTCAGCTCATTTACTCTAAGCATGAATTTAGCAGCTCTTCCTTCCCACTTGAACATACAAAAATATGTGGAAATAAAGGAAATATCATATGGAAATTATTACTTATTGTGCTGTTGAACTTGGGCACCAGAGTAATCATGTGAGTGAGTAAGCATGTAGCAAGCCAACTTTGTGTAGTCTGTGCTGAAGAGCGTGACTTCACTCTTGCTGTCCAAACCAAATAGAGGTAGTGCAAATATGCCTTTAAAAGCTGCAATCACACATTTCAAAAAGTTACAATCTATGTTTGTGGTAGCTATAAACAAAATATTTTTGCTCACTCTCCATATTAAAAGAACATCAGTGGAGGAGGTGCTTGCACCTTGGGGAGGACTGGCTGGAATAGCAGGAGACACATACATCAACAGAGTCAAAGAGAGGACTTACTAATTCTTTTGCACTCAGCAGTGGTTATGATGTGAAAATGAGTTATGAGCCGATTAGACCACCCCAGACCTAATACAAGTTTTAGCAGCCTGTGTCATTCCGGGCACAGATTACAGAATTCGTGAGTTAGTGTAACAAAGCACACCTGCATGTTCTTCCAGCCATGCAGCCCTGGTTGTCAGGAGCTGGCTTTGTCAGCTTCCTGCTGTGGGAGAAATCTCTTGGGTGAAATCAACGCCTTTCCCTGCAAGACCCTTGGTTGTTGTGTCATGTATGGAGTGGGCATAACACTTGTGACAAAGATACCCCTTTGTCCCATCGCATTTGGAAGCTCTTAGGAGCTGAATGTCATGCTGATGGTTCTCTATTTTAAAATAGGTACTACTAAAATATCACTTCAGAACTGAATATGCTTCAGTAAAAGAGGCGTGAAATAACCTACAGGCATCCTCCAATCTGTCGCTACTTGGTTCAGTAGGTATCACTAAAGCCAACCTCTGCTTGCTAAGGAGAGACCTGTAGCACCTGTAGCACTCCTGCAGTGCTCTTCACCGTAGAGTAGAGGTACCTGCGAGGATAACTGTTGGGAGCAGTCTCTTCTGCACATGACTTTAACCACAAAACTTCTGAATTGGGAATGTCAATGCATGTTTTAGGACAATAGACTTTAAAATATTTTAACCAACAGACAAGGTTCCTCAGTTCCCCTTAGGTTTCTTGTTTACAATGTCATATATAGTACTGAATGTAGCAAGCTTTACCTGTAAGAAATCTACCAAGAGAGCCTATGATGATGGAAAATTTCCTTTCCAGCCAGCCTCTTTAGGAGTCATGTTGAGATGCTTTTCTTATATGTCACAAACTTCCTGCAACCTGGAAGGCACCTGTCAGCACTCAGGTCTAGGAATTCCCAAAGCTTAAACTTGACCAGGTCACTGCCCTGGCTGGCTGCCTTCTGCTGTGTCCTGTAGATTAGAAAGGGCTGCTCTGGGAAAAAACAAAAACAACACAAAACAAAAAAACCCCAAACAAACCACCAAAACACCTGCTTACTTTTGCTAATTAAAAAGTCCCTACCAAACAAATCATAGCATTGATTACCATCATTTCCACAAAAGGCTGCTCAATAGCAGTTAGTTCCCAGTCAGTTCTGGTATGAGCTGAGAGGAGCATGTTAAAGGAAAAAATCACACAGAAGTAGAAAAACAGAGCATGCAACTTGCCATAGTTTAGGAAGAAGAGATTAGACTCGGTCTTTCTGCAAAAGTACACAGTAGAGGAAAGACTGGTCAAGACCAGCTGAATAAATTACCTCAGCTGAGTAAGCCATATTTGAGGCAATTGATTTTAATGTGATCCCATCAAGAACTGTTTAGAAGACCAGCTAGTCACTCAGTACAGCTTTATCATAAGCATCACTTAGTTTTGCCGAGCCCAGACTGAGTTTAAACTGAATTCCCAATCTACATTTTAACAATGAGCCTCAGAGGGGCACAATCTGGAAATGTGGTTACAGCACAGGTGGTTCCTATCAATATTACCCAAGTCATTCTGTAAACATGATGGGATACCAATGCTTTGTAACTATATCCATCATTAGAGCACTTTCTACAGAGCAGATAAGATCAAAACAAAAGCTCGTTGACCCTCTTGCATTTAAAAATTCCATTATCTTTATTATAGAAATCCCTGAATACAGCTTACTTCCCATTACATATTTAAGTCCACGTTGTCTCTGACACTCTTTAATTCTCATAAGATCTGAAAGCACTCTTTCTCTATGCTTATTAATTTTACACGGTACTTTGAGACAAGGTAATAACAGGATCCAACTCATCCACTGTCCCACTGTTGGGGAACCAAAATGCATAGATGGGAAACCTAGTGCTAATGGCAATGATACTCAGATAAAGCCGTTTTTATCCAGCTGCATCAGAAAGCTAAACAGCCTGCTGCTCCTGAACCCTCCAGTTTTGTTCCTTTCTGTGGTAGAGAGTAAATAATCCCACAAGTGTTACCAAGTTATAACTTAACTTTCCTTCCAACTACTACATAAATTATGTTGTTGCCACATGTATCTGAGGTTCATATGCTAAGACACTACCTGTGCAATGGAGACGTAGATTGATAAGTCGGAATAAACTGCACAGCAGCAGCCATTCCCCTTTCTTAGAAGGCTCCAGAAAGAAAGGAGCTGCCAGGAAAGTGCCACATAGTAGTTTCGAACAGAAGGATTCCTTCTGTGCTTATTGCCATGCCTACTCTGGAGGCATAGGTAATGCAAGGAGACATGAGCCCTTGCTGTGGTCTTTAGATACTAGCACAATAGAAACGTCTACCCTTGTCTGACAACTTCAGTTCAGGAATTCTTATCACAGGAAGCCACAAAGCAGCTTGCAAGGAGTGATTCATTCAGGTAACATACCTACTGCTGTATTTGTGATTGGTCTAATAAAACCAGTAGGTTTCTTGTCATTATTTGCAGTTCTAAAGTTCACTGAAGTAAACCCATTCACAAAAGTACAGCCTTTTTTAAAGTCTGAATTCGTTGCACAGGTTTTGCTTTCTACTGCCACCCGAGTCACATGCTGTGGGTCCCCCTTGGGGTAACCTTTTACTGAAGAATGGGACCTTAACCAGAGCAAGCCATCTCACTCTGGGACAGAAGCAGAAGGAGGGCAGGTTAGAGGGAAAACTGAGTTTTTGGAAGGAAAACCTGACAAACAAGGTCATGGAGTTTCAGGATATTGAATTAAATGTTCTGGTGATCTTTTGCAGAAGAAACTATATGAGATCCACATGCACAAACCACAGACTTTCAGGAAGCTGGTGCCTTTGCAGTGGCTGTGTAAATTGTAAATGGAAATACTGCAGCTGAGTCCCTGCTGAAAGGAGAGAGCTGCCATCACCACGATCCGGAGGTGCCTGTGTTCATCCCGCCCTGTACCGCAGCAGCCTTTCAGCTCACGCCTCTGACCTGAGGTTTTGAATGAGGTTGCTTTGCTCCCCACTCTGCCTGTCAGCTGGCATGGCACCCACCTCCCCTGAGCCTTCTGGTGCACATTGGAAACTAGGAAGCTTCTGGGAGGTTTGCAGGAGGAATTTGCTCAAGATACAAAAGGAATTACGTGATGCTGCACCTCCAGCGGAAGGATAAGTAGCCAGTCATCTCCTATCAGAGTGTTTTCTAGTGCCCCAGTTGCAATAACCATCAGTCACACCACAGCCCAGAAGACACAAACAGTGCAAGTCACCTCCTTTTCTCTTGTCACAAGGATCTTTCAACATCTTCTCACCAGCACCTGGTTGACCATTTCACCCCAAAGCAATCTGGCCTCCTTTTTGCTTCTCTGTGAAAGAGTGGCCCCAGAGTCTGGCCGTGCAACACTCCCTGCCTTGTCTTTGAGCCTCCTCAGGCATACTGCACAATTTTTCACCCTACAGTCAACATAGTTTCATCCCACATGGTTCACTTGGGGCAGGAGGCTGCAGTGGGCTGCTGGCACACACCAGGAGACCCTGTGCCAGGGGACATTTTGTTCCATGGGAAAGCAGCAAGGCAACACAACAACAAACAACTGCAGAAGAAATGTGCTGTCAGTAGACCTCATGCAAAAGAAAGGGAAAACCATGGTAGCAAGCCCCAGGAAAGGCTCCAGCAACGTCCAATGCCATAGCAGCACTCCTGTGTTTAACAACCCTGTTCCCTGCTCCCACTGGTTTCCAGAGTGAGGATGCTATCCACGGGACCACAGCAGAGGTCCAAACCATGTCACTGCACTCAGGCTACAGATCTAATTTGCTGTCCCAAGTGTGGCAGGCAAGCTTCACACTGCTGAGCAACTGCATGATGCTACACAGCTGTGCTGCACAGCTGCCCTGCTGTGGCCCCGAGCTGACTGCCTATTGCTAGCAACAGGGACGGATCCCCTCTGCAAGCGCTCACAAAAGTTTGGTGACAGGTTTTAGCTATGGCTAATACTAAGTGCTGCAGAGTGCTTCTGTCTAATGTTGTCTAT
>JAVJGI010000014.1:35479765-35510731 GCA_035590275.1 Ibycter americanus
CCCCCCCATATTTTGCTCATCTCTTTTTATGCTACTTTATGAAGACATGAACAGTGAGCTGTTTTTTGGGTTTGGGGTGTTGGTTTTTGTTTGTTTGTTTGTTTTTTACCCTAAGTGTTTTTTATGCTAACTCAAAACTTTGTGGCTTACATGGGAGAATTTGCCAGCCTTCATGACCTTCAGTGTAGGGGTTAACAGTCTACATTAAGGAGCACTGTACAGAAGGAAGATAGTAGTGTTTCTATTTAACAAGCGTGGTACTGCAAAACACAGCTTTCAAAATGAAGTGAAAAAGGATATAATATTATTTTTCTTTTCAATTCTATTTGAATGTATAATACGATAATGATATGCAATGTAAAATCGACTCCTAACATCCTTTAGAGTATGTAAAATAAAATTTAAAAAAAGGTGAACTGAGACTCTTTTGATGATGATTGACTAACTTTTTTAGCTTTAAGCACATGAATTTCCCAGTTGGGATTTAAGATAAGTCCATGCACAAGTCTTTTTACAGAAAGAGCATTAAGTGACTCCGTGAAATAAGTAAGCATTGCTATGCCTGTATTACTGCTAGAGAGACTCATAAAGAAATTGAATAAATGACCTGTCTGAGGAGGTTCCTGAAATAGAGCCCTCTTCCACTTCAAGTCTTGTGTTCCAGCTACAACACTATCTTACCTCTGCAGGAAAGAAAACACTATTTTGAGTAAAATACAGTTAACTTGTAAAATTCACTGCTGTAGAAGACTGACCCAAATAGCTTACTGAAATTCAGAATGAGAATGGACACTAACAAGACAGAGGCCATCAGCACTGATCCTCTTGTTCCATCTACTTTTAGCAGAATACCAGGGGGTAAACCTCTTCCTGAGTTTCCAAGAGCAATGCAAGTTTCTTACTTTCTAGCACTGTTTTACCCTCAAAGTAATTAACTTTATTGAGGGTGGTATTCAGCTTGACATTAAGAAATTACATTCAAATGCCCACAGTGCCTTTTGAGAAACTCTAGAGTATTCTAAATATCCTAGTTGGCCTGACAGATATGACAAAAAATGTATAGGAGATCTGTGTCTTTCAGGAGTGTTCTTTAGGGTCGTCTTGGACATTTTAGGTATCTCAAATGCCAATAGGCATTGGTGCATTGAGTGTCTAAATGTAGAGGTCTGCTATGTGTCAGTGTTCACTGCACGTCAGTGTCTTCATGTAAATAAGGTGTCTAAATTTCTGTTATAGTCAGTGTAAATCTAGAGCCACAAGAGCAGTTGTTCCAGGAGGTTATGAGATCCTCATGAGTCCTCTGTCATGCCTTCTTGCCTTGTGTGGATGGCCTGATAGCCTAGCCTGCTTCAAATTACATGACTTGGAACGTATTAGAACCCAGGAACATACATGTAGGAACCCAGATGAAGTCCTAGAAATTTTCTGTGATGGTCTGAAAGTCTCCTGGGTGTGTAACTTCAGTAATCTATACATGTACATACACTTCTCTTCTACAAAGCACTCCTTTGCCATGGAATTTGTTTCTTTCTCCTTGTTCCTGTTTCCAGCTACTCACATTCCTGTTTTTACAGTAGTGTCCAGTTTTGAAGATACCCTAAAGCACATAGGTTCAGACCACATCAGCAAGGGAGAGACCTGGAACTCACATATTATACTGAATGGACAGGTGTTCAAATCATGTTTGTATTGCACAAACACTATACAGAATGCTGCTTATGCATCTTTGGTTTCAACATGTTTTTGTCCTCCAAAACATACGGGAAAACTGGTTTTGAGCAGAAGTTACTATTTAGCATTTCTTTCCACAGGCAGTGAGGAGAGGTGAATATATACTGTGGATGGTTTTCTGCCCATAGAGATATTTCTCTCCATCTTCTTTATTGCAAATGTAGGGGCTTGTAACCCCTTAAAAGAGGTATAATTTCTCTATTGTTGTATAGTTAATATAGGTGTAACTGTGTACTCTTTTAAAGCTAGTGTGACAGGTCCCGTACAAGTTTTTACACTTCATTGGCTATAATTAACATTGAAAAAAACGACAGGTGGATGGTTGGTTCATTCTAATGTGCAGGTCAGCTTTAAAAAGTGAAAAAAAAAAGCCATCCTTACCTTATTTCACAGCTAGATTACTGTATTGTACAGATGACACTAGTTACCCTGGACTGCATTATTTCAATGACATGACCTTTAGATTCTTCATCCTCTTTGAAAGGATCTTCCAAAGAGCAATGAAACATATTACTGTCTACTGCTCTGTCTCTGAGGGAAAAATGAGTTTCTTTAATTTATTGAGATCATTTTCCCTGTGAAGCTCTCATGGCAAGTTTCTGGTCCTTTGTAAAAATGCATTTGTTCTTGATTAATTGCAATTTGGGGAATAAAGTCATGTACTCTTCTGCAGGCTTTAAATTCTGATTCTGCTACTTAAATCCAGAGGTGTGTTGTATCTAGACAGACACTAGGATTCTTGATTTTATACTGTGTGTACGTAGAGATTTTTGTATCTTTTTTTTTCTATATAATAATATAGACTGCTGTGATTTTCTTAGAATTATTTTTGAAAATGTTACTTTGCAAGTTATTTTGCCCTGACTATGTATAGTAAACATGACTGATGATGAAAGACATTATCTGAGTATATACTGCTGTGACAAAACTTTGATAGCAGTCTCCTTTTTTTTATATTAGCCCTTTTTACTTCACTTTTGCGATACTGAGAGAAAAAAAATCACCACTACTAAATTTCCAGATTTTCCTAAAACTGATATATTTTGAGTATCATGAAGGATTATGTTTTTTAATTTTGCTTCCAGGTAAGAAGTAGAACTCACATATCTTGGTAATACTGTTGCAATTCAGAAATTACTTCTGTGACTGCTATATATTTTTAATTAATAAGGGGAAGGCACCATCCTGCCTATTTTATTTGCATCAGTGCATTAACTTCTTTATCTAGAGAGTTATAATCAGTGTTAATTTGAACTGGAAACATCCTGTTCTTAATTTTCATTTAGTTGTTTTTTTATCTATATTTTATCAAAACTGATCTTACTATAAACATAACTAAAGCAGATGAATAGGAATGGAGAAAAGAGGTTATGTATGTCTGCAATTACATGTAGGAACATTCCATTCCCATGTTTAGTCCTATGATGGAGGTGTACCTTCAAGCTGGATTACATGAAAATACATTGAACATTAATAGGAAAAAGGATTCATTGTCCAGCCTCAAAATATTGCTAAAACTTCTTCAAATCCTAAATCTGAAATTCAGAGTTGAAAATTAACTAAAAAAAATAAACCAAAACCAAAACCAAACACAGACCCAAGCCAAACAAAACCAAACAACCAAACAGTCAACAAACAAACCAACCCGCCGAACAACCAAAATCAACAACCAGACCCCAAACCATAGTTCTTTTCTAGAAGAACATGATCTGATAGTTTTACAATAGCGAATTAGGAAAGGTTACTAGCCTGGAAGGCTAATAATCTTCTTCCCCAATCTTCTTTGCCCTTTCTTTGCTGCGTCTGTAAAAGAATATAATTTGGTATTAGAAAAGTCAGAATTTGGAAAGGCAAATCTCTGGAGAAGAAGAAAGCAAGATGAAAATACTTTGCTTAACAGTGACTAAAGTTAATTTCTGTCTGCTTGTTTTTGTAAAATTAAAAGTTGTAGAAGATTTTGTTTAAATACAAACAAAGGTGTGTTTCTAAGGACATCTGGAATAGTCATTTTGATCTACTGACACAAACTGTGACACTTTCACTTCTACAGAGGTGATTGTATGACACTGTAATTTAGCTTCTAAAGGTAAGAAATTAGTCTGTTTTGAGTTTAAATTTATGTAATTACTGATTGAATAACATGAATAGGTTTTTATGGTTTTGTTTGTGTTCTTCAGTTCTTTCCCCACCAATAAATGACAATTTTGAACTCTGTGATTCCTTACCCTTCCTAAATTTTGTAATGTGTCTTCTTTAATAACATGTTCTTGTTTAAAGGGATAGTTGTCAAGGAAATGTCTAAAATTTCAGTCTTTCTTACTTCACATATACTTCATTCTCCTGTGCATCATATCGTCTCTGCAAACTGGTAAATGTTTCATAAAATACTTCTGACTAGTACTCAAAATCCTGCAAAATAAACAAATAAATAAATAAATAAAGTCATGCAAAAGAAATAATAAATATGTCAAGCCTTTTTTTGCCACAGGAAGAAAAAGAAGAAAAAAAAAGTTGTGTTATTATAATGCTATTCCAGTCATTGGCTATTGGAGCTGAATAATCCCAGCAGCCTACATGTAACATATCAGATTTTAGACGATTTTAAGGCTAGCAAGAGACAGTGATGTATAGTAGGGAATAAAGCACTGAGTGAGAGGGAATAATATACAGCTCAAAGAAGGTTTAGAAAGATCAAAGGAGCCATTACTGGGCCAGCATTCAAACAGCAGGAAGGGAAATATGGTGTTCGTAATTCTCCCAGATATTGTGGAAAAAGCCAGTGAAGGGATTTATAATGCAAAGGAAAAATCTTAAAATCAATAGGATGCTTTACTGGTATTCACAGTAGTGCCTGTAAAGTATGGGGTGGAGAGGTTAATTAATCCATTTAAGAGTCTGTATTTTGAAGTCATTGGAGGTTTTCTGCAGTGAGCTGGAAGAGCAGTTTACAAGTATCTGTTTGGGAGATAACAGAAGCAGGTATCAATAGCTTTGAACCAGTGCATAAGCGGATCAATTGTTATCTGGAAATCTGCTTTTAATGACAGTCGGAAAACTTTGGTGATGTTATTTAAATGTTTTTGAATGGCAGAATGGATTCAGATATGTCTTATCAACCTAATATGACACTTCAGAATTACATTGATTTGAAACAAAATAAAAACTAAAAAGATTGGCAAAATACTTTCATGTTCATTTTAAATATTTCAACTGTCTTTTAAATGCAGGAAGGTATTTTGCGGTTCATAAATCTCCTGTAGCATAATTAATATATATTTGTATAATGCACTGACATGCTATGTAATTTTATCTATATTTTTCAGTAAATCAAATATTTTTATCTGAAATTCTTAATAAACTAAAAATATACCAACAAAGGATATATTCAAATAGCCTCACATTAATCATAGTCTCTCAAAGGAGCAATAGCCATACTTTGATAATAATAATGCCATTTGATTACTGTTTGCATTCTGTCTGAAAAGACCAAGGATGAAATATGTCATTTGTCCAGGTGACTGAAAATATTCTAAGTCTGGTTTTGCCACAATATATATAGAGAGATTTTCTTTCAAGAGCAAACATCTTCCTGGACAGCCTTTTCCATTTATGGGAAAGGGACTCCTAGTCACATAAATCCGCATTTCAGAGAGGGACACTGCAGCCTAAGTCTGCTGTTTTGAGCTACGAGACACGATGAGGTGCAAAACCTGTCTTTTTATTTGTTCGTGAGCGTGTACACACTCTTCGAAAAGCAGAAGATTATTGAGATAGTCAGCTTGCCTTCCTGACAGCATCAAGAGGTAGGGCTGTCCAGCACTGCTGCTCAACACCCACCCTAGAAAACAATGAAATAAGGTAAGGTAACAAAAGAGATTGCAAATTAAAAGAAAACATGGATGAAAGATGTCTTTAGGGGCCAAACATTCTTGGTCTAAATGATTCACGTTTTTAACCATTTTTTTGCAGTTCAGGGGGGTGAGGAAATTTGTTCCTTTTCAGGAAAAGCTGTTTTCACTGGAAGTTTCAGAAAAATATTTATGCCAAATCTCCCAGACTCTGAGATTCACCAAACAAGTTATGGCAACAATTGGTTAGGGAGCAACAAGTACAAGTAGAAAGTGTATTATTGTTCCATTTTATAGGCTGAATCCTGACCATGTAATTTCAAAAATTTCTTCTGCCCTCAGATTTCCTTAATTATACTGAGAAGCACCCAGCAGGAATCTGAAAGACTCTGAAAAAACCTTAATTTGTTCTTTTCTTTTGTGCTTGTGTATGTGAATGTTAATAATATTTTGCTGTATTAGTTCTGGCTTACCTCCCTTCCCTTCCTGCTCATTCTCTTCTAACTGAAATATTTAAATAATGTCAGATCCTTCAAGATTTTGTTAAACTTCTACTCGTTTGTGTTTTTTTAAAAAATACAGATATCTATATTAAATATAGATATATAATATATAAATATCTATGTTTAAATATAGATAAATAATTAAATATAAATATATTAAATAAGTATTTAAATAAATATTTAAATTAAAATAATTTTTAAAATTAATAAAAAACGCCTTTTAAAAACAACAGTGTCATCCCAGGCTGCTCTTTAAAGAAATAAAACTTTATTGTTTCCACTTTTCTGATAAATTACAGATCTGAGAGAATTTATTTACTGAGTGAATAAGAAAAAATGTGCTATTAGTTTTGTTTTTGCAGACAAAGAATAAGATGAGGTTTGTGTGGGATATTTTTTCTGTACTAGAAGTAGTAGGATACATTCTTTCAAATGGACAAATTCTCCATTCTTGCATAAAATCACAGTAAAATGCTTTGGGTAGAATTTCTCTGTAGAGGTCAAAATAGATGATTCTTCTGTTCGGAAGCTGTGGAGTGCTAAAAGAACTAACCGCAAAATGTCATGGCAGTCCTTGGGTTTTCGTAGGCTGCACAGCTGCTGCTCTGTACTGTTTTCACAGGGCTTGAATCAGTGAGTAGATTCATAGATTTGCTTTCTGTTTCACAATAGTCTTCCACTCTTTATCTCGAATTAAAAATGAGTTCATGTGTTCATGAATTACAGAACAGGGAAAAGTCAAAGCAATGACTTTTGCACAGCATTGCATTCTTGGAATGGTGATTTTGTACTGTTTCTGAAGCAGAAAGAGTGAGTGCTGAAATTCAATAAAGCAGAATGAGTAAAACCCAATAAAACTCCACATTTCCTAAAGGTTTCCAGTTTAATTTACATGTGCAGCTCTATTAGTCCTAATAAACTCCACACATATGTGAGCATCAGTATCAGTCAGAGGAACAAAATTATTATCAGGACAGTGAACACTGAGTCTGATCAGCTGCACTGCCAGTGGCTCGTAACTGAACATGTCTAAAACATAACAAACAGGAGTGGTCATTAACACGCGTTCCTCTGAGCATGCAGATGGCAAGCACAGAGGTCAGCCAGCAGTGAAGTCTGACTTCTTATTGTCTGGAGCAAAGAGAAAGGCAAGCAAATACTTACAATACTCACAGAATGCAACTGCCCAAGCTCTTGGTCAGGGGTGGTCTTTGCCTGGAAGCTATCAGAGATCAGCAAGCCCTCCAAATTCTCTGAAATTTTAAAAAACTTTTGGTTTATGCTTAGCAGAAAATTATGTAGAGAAGTGAGGGCTCCAGGTGGATCAGTTTGGAAAAATGCACTGGTTTGTTTTCTCTAGGGAAAATATAAAAATTATTTAGTGTATTATATTGCGTGGGGTGCAGGAAATATTAACAATACAAATAATCATCACTCCTTTAGCTGTTTTGTTTCAAAAATTATGCAGTAGAAAGTGTCATGCACTATCTTCACTTTCCTTGGTGTTCATTTTCATAGAGTGAGTACTGCTTTTGTCTTTCATTTATTCTATGCTTTGTTTGCTTGGATTTTTGAGGACATAATTTTGGAGTAATTGCACAAAGTAGAGATATAACTTTTCTTCCTCACTGATAACATGAAGCAGAAACTGAAATGGCACCACATTTGGTGTTATTTTGACAGACCAATTCTATACAGAGTTTTCAAAATGTTCTGTTTTCTGCTTTGCTACCAGTTTGAGCACAGAAGCCATACTGTAGGAATAGTTAAGCAGGAGTACAAGGAAATTCTCCAGGGGAATTTGATGGTTTTGGAATATTTCTGACATACCTGCAAGCTAACCCGTGGCTCAGTATTTACAGTTATATTTACTGTTCTGAGAAACAGTTTCTTCAATCAAATTAAAATTTGTGAGTAAGAATAATTATTTACCGTACAATTATTTTAGGACTATATTCAAAGATTACTGAACAGGGCATGCTTATATGTGGAAGCAAATATAAACCGAAGCAGAGTTTTTGTTCTGTGGTGAATTCTAGTAATGTAATACTCTCATGGGCATACTACATGCATTTGGGAAGCAGTATTGTACACTAGTAAGGACTATAATGTTGTAGTCCCAGGTTCCCAAACAGCAAAGAAATAGCTGAATTTGAATCTCTTTTGTACTGCCAGACATTGCCTAAGGATCAGACAAAACTCTGACATTCAGGTTACCATTCTGTTTTCTGGCCTGTATGTTTTGCTGTATGTTTATATTTCTTTCTGTGAATATAGACTATTGGCATATTTCTATACCCTTTCCCTTGCTTCCAAATCTAGAGGGTCAAGGGACTCATTTTCATGAATATGAAAATATATTTAATTACCTTCTTACATGGCACAGAGAGACAGAGAAGGTAGCCACCTTACCAAGGGATCAGCATCATCTTCTGTTTCTCATAACAGACCCCAAAACCATTCCTAAGACTGTAAATAAGCTCACCATTTTTCATTTTCTTCCTTCCAAACTTCTGTTTCACAAGATGGATGTGCCTGCTTTTGGAGGCACCAAACCAACTCTCCACCTGCATACCCAGAAATGGATGTGGTATTGCCCCAGCCTTCCTACTGCAAATTATTCCAAACCAATGGGACAATCTGATTTCTGAGATCTGAGACAGCAAAGCATTACATATGCAATGAGAGTATTTTCTGCACTCCACCATACCCTCTATAAGCAGAAACAAAAACTTGTTTTAAAAACTGGGAAATACCTATGTACTTCCAGGATGGACAAAATCCAGCACTGTTCCAGAACCCAAGATACTCTGGAAAACAAGAGGCTTTTGAGATAGACCTGCACCATCTTCTTCATCCTCATCCTCCTCTTCCTCCTCCTCTTCATTAATATTGCCACATCCTCTTCCTAGAGTAACTACCTGACCCCGAGTCAGATTTCTCTCTGTTCAGTACCATACTTCCACAATGAGAATTCAGAATGTGCTTTCCTATTTTCCTTCTCCAGCTTTTTTTTTCAACAGAAGACAACTGGTAAGCAGCCTTATACTGAGATGTCCCAGCCTCAGTAAAGTTCTCAGAATGAAGCTTTAGAAAAGGTATCATCACCTTAATGTTTTCATGAGTAATATCAAGAACATAACCCTGTTTCTTGTGCCCAAGACAAGATAATCTTGGTTTATCTTGTTTTCTTTTTTCTTCTTTTATCTTTTTTTCTTTTTTGTTTTGGGGCCTGTGACAAGTGGTGTATCCCAGGATGAGCAGATAGAAAGGGAGATGGTTATTGTAAGGATGAAGTGAAACTGCTGTATAATTGCTGCCTCATAAAAATGTTACAGCTAGCCAGTGCAAGGACTCTGAGGGAGATAGCCTGACTGTGCAGCTGTGCTAGACAAGTTCTCCAAAGGCTGATGTTTTCTGTGTGCTTCCACTGAAGATGAATAATGCTCTGGTCAGGGACTGCACACAACATCAAACAGATAAACAAAAGATCAGTCACACAAGCAAGCCAGCATGGACTATGATTTCAAAGGTGACACTCATCTCACTTACTTGAGTCATCTGAAAGTTAGACTGCTGGACTAAGATAGTTATCTGAGCTCCTTCAAAAGTTAGAAGAAAATGAATGAACTGAACCAGTCATGTACAATGATCCACATGTGGGACAAACTGAATTTTTCAACACCAGCCTAAAATTAGACATTCAAGCTAAATCTGTAAGATACCTGTGAAATAAGATGGTTGCATCCATTTCTGAGAAATTAATACAACCCTGAAAAATATTATTCAAAAGTGTTTGTGCAATTGGTAAGTATTTTAAAAAGTATTTTATAAGAGCAAACTAACACATAACATTTTCTTTAGAGAAAAAAATTCTTAATTAATTCTAAATTATTTTTCACTAGCTCTAATTGTAATTTTTAATGCTTTTAATTTGCATCTTTATTTTGAAAAGTAAAAGAAAATAGCAATAATTTTCTAGTCATCAGAAGCTTTAGCAATGAACTGAAAATATCACATGAAAGAAATAAAGCAAAGATGAGAACTATAACTTGTTTCTCTAAGTGCAAATTGTTAAGTATTTTTTTCGTCTCAGAGGTTTTTAGGTTTTAAGACACAAAGTGCAGCATTTTATTCTAAATCAAGAGTCACATATTCCGTGTTTTCTTATAGCAAGTTTGTAAAACATGGAGGGTTTTAACAAAGAGTTCAGTAACTGTTACTGAGATAGCTAGCCAAAACAAGACATCGTGGCAATATTCAAGTTAGAAATAAAGAAATTTCTTTCTGGTATTGAAGATAAAGATGAATTGAAATAGACTATGTGGGAGAGGAGGAAGAGAAATTGGGGATTTCCCACCTATCCAGAATAGCTTGACAGACATGACCCTGCTTTAGAGCATTGGGATGGAAAAAATTACTAGTCAAGATCCCATCTAAACTTGTTTATTGTTATTCTATTTTTAAAAAGAGGTAAGTAAAAACTTTCCTGTCCTCCCCTTTACCTGTCCCCCTCCTCCCTGAAAATTCATGTTCTTGAAATGTGTTCTTCCAGTGCCTGGAGTCAGTGATGGATATTTAAGCTCAAAAGATTAGACACACAATGGAAGAGTCAAGGGTTAAATATGGATAAGAAACGATTAATAGACTCTCAAACAGAGGCTGAATGGACAGTCATTTCAGAAACTATTTTCACTGAGCAAACATCCAGGCACTGTTTGGTGTACTGGATTGATTGGGATTAGAAGTCAAGGTGGCCTGACTGAGCTGCAGGGTAATGGCTAATAGCAAACATTCATATTCACTGTGATGGTAGGAACAGATGAGACATCAGAATCCAAAAGAAGCTACTTGAAAGTATCCTTGTGTATGTCTTCGACCTCTGTGTAGTAGTAAGTGGAGAATCCACAGTGGCATATTTAGATACCAAATAATCACATTCAGTTACTGTTTACAATACAAGAGTCAGGTGCGAACATACACTGCTGCCTGCATAGAGTCTGACAGCTTTAGCACTTCTTATCTGGCCCTCTGTTCCTGACTCACAATGTGAGGATTTAAAGATGGAAGAGATACTGCTTGGATCATCTAATTTGTCTGCACTCATTACAAATTTCCTTTTCTGCCTCTGAAAGCACTCAGTCCATTTTAAAAAGTGAATCTCTGAAGCACTGAGGCTTATCAGAGAGACTAAAGGAGACTAAAGCAACATCCCTCAGTAGTAATAATCCCTTAGTTCTGCATCCTTCCCTTTAAACCAACCCAAGATCATTCTTACTCAGCTGAGGAACTAATGAGTATACTGTTCTATTTTCAACAGTGTAGCTGCGTCTGTTCATTTTTTTAGGTATTTATATACTTTTTAATATAAATTGCAGTTTATTTATATGTTTGAACTGTAAATACATATTGCTTATGTTTGTATATAATTGGAAGGTTAAGTATAAATCTAAGGTCATAACTAAATAGGTATGTTGGATCGTTTTTTTCCAGATCGCCAGACTAACATTAGTAGCTTTCTACTTTTTATACTTTAAACAGAGTATCTGATATTTTGAGTGCACGTTTGCATATTCTGGAAGGTTATGGTCAGGATAAAATGTTGAATAATGGTTCTTTCACTGTTATTAACCAAGCTTTCAGCAATGACTCCTGCAAGGTGCTATATGCTTTCTCCTTTCTTGATAGGATGTCTTCTGGAAATACAGTGCCAATCTGAGAAGGCAGGCAGGCAGGCAGGAAAGAAAGGAGGGAGGAATACACAAACTTAAGCAGTGCAAAATGCTTTGCATTAGATCTATGTAGTAAAGGTGAAAATTTCTTTTATTATCCTAGATTTACAGTTTTCCATACAAAAAAACCTATTTAGTATTTTGATCCATGTTTTCTTATTTACTGTCACCATTAGGTTTTTTTCAGTAAAATACATCTTCTTAAACTTTTTTTTTCCTTACAAAATATACATTATTAAGGAAACTACTGTCTGTAATATTTTGATGCTTATTGCTTTAATCTTCTTAACATTAATTAGCTCATATCTAAATGCTTCAGAGATGGAAATATCTAAAAAATTGCTAATTATTGGTGATTTTCTGCTCATAATGGGTTCTACAAACTTTCTTCCTTATTTTTGGGGGCTTGTTTTTAATGCAGTTATTTGTTCTTGCCAGAACTTATGAGTACTTCAGACAAAAAGAGCAAAGGAAGACTGATATGCTAGCTACAAGGTCAAATAAATGGGAAAAAATAATTTTTTTTCTGATAGCTGCACAAAATACACTTGCCTTAGAACTGTTCATATGGAAATAATGGGTAAGAGTTTCTAGTAGGTAAGTTCAGTACAGTTGTCTTGACTCATGTGGCCGGACACACATTAATTTTTTGCACCCCATCTTTATAGTATAGAAACAGTGACACAATATAGAGGTGCAGACACTGATAACTCAGATCTGACTGCGTATGCCAGCGTCATTCTTGGAAGTGCTCGAGACTTAGTGCAGGCCTCTTCATCTTCATCACCAGCTCAGATACTGTCCTACAGAAATATCTGTCGGGGCCTGTCTCACACAAAACTGTGTTTGCAAGAGCCAACCAAGCAGCTCACAGCGCTTCACATGGTGCACCTTGTCACGGAGACCTCACTGTTCACTGCAAGGCTTTTGGATCTATGATTGCACAGCACATATCGTTCCATCAGTTCTAGGCTTCTTGCTTTTTTTATCCGTTCAGATAATGGGGCAGATTGTGGGATTTAGCTTTTCTTGACTATGTAAAAGCCTGTCCTGACTGAAAAGAATGTGTTAGAATCAGGAGTGAGAGAGCAGAAAGAGAGATTTAAAGAGGACTCAGAGGGTGAGGTTTATTTAAAAAGAATAGGTGTTAATAATTTTCAACAACAACAACAAAAAAGGCTTTCATACTTTACACAAACATTACCAAATCCTGTACCTTGCAACATAAACTTTAAAACTTTCTACACAAAATACTTTCTCTGTTAGTTATTGTAATTTTAATCCTTTGTTATATTTATGGATTGCTCTGATAATAAGATTTAAATGGTTAACTGTATGACAAGGATTTAAAAGTTTCCAGTGCACTTGAAAAAATCCTGTAATAACCTCACACAGACAGTTAAAGCTATAAAACAGACTTTTTGATAAAAACTTGCTTGAGAATCAATGCTTTTACAAAGTCCATAAAGTCACTTTGCTCCTCTTCCCCCAAGAGAATGATGAATGAAAAGTCCCTTTGAATTCTGCTCTATTGTATTCCCTATCACCAATCAGCAAATGGAGGCAATCTAAATTAGCTATTCATGAACAGCTATTCCAGAATAACTATTCCTGAACAAACACATGTGAAAACATTTCTTATTCTAGAATAGCTGTACTTTATTTCTACTTGAAATAATCTGCCTTTGATCTAAATGGGAACAAATCACTCATGCTGAAATAAAGTTTATGGCTTGGACTGTTTGAAAATTGTTACTGAGCTTTACAACTTAATGGGAAACATCTTTAAATATAAACATGTTAATATTGCAATAGCTGTAGGTGGTGTGTTAGCCCAATAGCAAACAGATCCAAAGCAATGAAAAGGTTCAAAGCTGCAGAGCAGTTATCGCATACACAGTTTCTAATCAATGTAAATGAGTTCCAACTGTGGTCCAGAAATGGCAGCAAGAATGGAAAAGAAAGGAAAAATGAACAAAATTCAGCCTCTAAAACAGGATGTTCGGTTTTACACACTTTACCAGACCCTAAACCCAGTGAAGCCAAAGACCCTCTGTATAAGGAATATCAAAGCCATATTGTGTGTGGTACAACGTTAATTCAGAACATATTGGACCTAACACAAGGCACCTTTCTTAGTCCAGCTTTTTTAATTGCCATTTCAAAAAACCAAATTGAACTAAAGCTGACATTTATCATGTTCACTCATTGCTAGTGGCTAACAAAAAGGGGTAATATTTCTCAAGTCACTCATATAACTCCAGATCAATTATCTCTTTTTGTCCAAAGTATGTGGAACAGAATTACACTATTGATACTTATAAGAGAAACCATTACAAATATTTGAACAAGAGAAATATATTAACTTCACGTATCCTGGGGTGTTAAAAATCAAAGTGATGCCTGATTAATTAGATATCTAAATTTTCTTTTACATTAGCTGTCTTTGTGACTAATCTATGTCCAGTTAACAACAGGAAGCCTGTGAAATCGAGATTATTTTCTTAAAATAAAATAAAATAAATCAAAAAAAGGCCTTACTTTCAGAAAACAGAATTGCTCTCATTTGCATAATCATCCCTCTAGGTAGTACGCTGTTCCTAACTGTGGAACCACATTATGACTTAGTAATACAAATACTCATTTTCTTGATTCAGAAGTCCTCTGACTGCAACTACCAAAGCCTGCCTGTGTTAGTTCAAGAGCTGACATCACTTCATGTCACCCTTCAACTTGATTCTCCTCTCAAGAAATAACTTGGAACCTTCTAAACTACTTGAAATATTTTGTTTTAGAGCATCAAAACTGTACCTGATTAAACCGATCTGTTATAAAAGAGCTGTTACCTTTTGTGTTTGACCTCCCCTGTTGTAACTTCACTTTAAAACATCAATATATTTTAAGAGATAATAGCCCCAAGGTAGAAAAACATTAGAAAGATCTATGCTTATCAAACTACAGTAAAGCAAGGAAAATTAGCTACTGTTTAGATAAAAGAAATTGGATTAACAGATTTGATATGGTCCATTTTGTTTAGAGAAAGCAGTTAATGAGAAACAAACTAGGTTAAGTTCAAAACCGGTGAAAACAGAGGCAGAGTGTTCCAGCACAAATTAAAACAGCAGATTAAAAAAAAAAAAACCAAAACAAATCAAAACAAACAAACAAACAAAAAAATCAAAAAACAATCCACAAAACCCAAACAAACTTTCATGAAGTTATGTTTTGCATTTCAAGTTGATGAGGTATTTAACAACATCAGAAATCTAAAGATTTGGGGTATTCATCAATAAATATACTTTCTGGCCTTTCTGAAGTTTAATCTCTGACTATTTGTTTATGTTCTTTAGCAACCTCTGTGCTAAATTGTTTCCAAAGAAATAATCAGAATTCCATAATGACATGAAGAAAGAATGGGGGAATGAAAGCTGTTATATTGAATAGCAGGTGTTGTCATTTTCGACGAGAATGAGCTACCTTTCCCTCTCAGATCCCACCACTCACTAGCATGTTTCAGACAGTCCACAGACAGAACACAGACAGTACGCAGCGACAGATACCCTTTTGCCTATGAAAGGGACCACTGCTATTAATTCAGATCTTATTACCCCTGGCAGCAACGCATCTGATTAAACTCTTGAAAATGTTTTGAGAGAAGACATAAAACTTTGTTTTGTTCCTCCAACTGCTTTTTTGGCATGACTTCATTTTTATTAACATTATACTGTTTTTGCCCAAAGCCTTTATGTAATCATACTGGTTTCATTAAGGGGTTTTTATCTTTTTTTTTTTTTTTTTTCCTTTTTTCTACTTTTTTTCCCCATAATACGTGCTTTCAGTGAAGTCTGAATTCTGAATTACCGGATAAGCTTTTGTGCACAATTGTGCTGGAATAATTTTCTCTTGTAAGGATGGTATCCCAGTTAGTAGAGAAAAATTAATCAACACAGAATACAGAACAAATGTCCTTCGTGCGGTTTAGTAGTAGAACACAGCTATTACTAGAACGGAGGAATTTAGTTGAATAGCTGATCTTCCATAATAAATGTAAAAATAAATAAAATAGTTCATTTGCCTCAAAATTGCATGAATGTGTAAAAAGTAGCTAGGACAAATCTGTGCACACAATAAGATTTAAAATGATTTATGGGCAAAACAAAATAACCTGTGTAGATACATCTCCAGTCGTTATTTTATCCTAACAAGTCGGAATTACAAAAGCCTATATAGTCCAATGCATCACAGCCGTGATTTCAAAGATTACAAAGTGCCAGAGGAAAGGCTACCTGCTCCTCTTTAGGAAAAGTGAGCAGGCTGCAAATGAGAGAACACCATGGACAGTAGACTTTCATTCAGACCTACATCCAAGGATGTGAGGTACATGTTTCTGAGAGCTCCTCTACCACAGTAAGAGAGGGGTCATAACTGGGATCACCTCTCTGGCTTATTGATCTATGACATATTGTAAACTCCATGGAAGTTCTGAAGTGTTGCTGACTTGCTAGTCAAAAAAACATCATCCACTAACCCCACTTTATTTAAATTAGTTCTCTTATACAATTAGCTTTTATTTTTGCAGTGCTTTTCTTGCTTTTAGCAAAGAAAACTTAAGTCCCAACGGCAAAGAAAGAGTCTGAACTTACATCTGAGTCCTGTTTCCTTCAGAATTCCTAACTATCATGTCATTGCTGAGATTTATTTCCTAGGAATAATTGGGATAAAATCTGAAAGATGTCCTGGTTTAGACAAGCTCCAGAAAAAAACAGTTAATAGCAGTGCCATGGACCATTTGATATAGAATTAGATCCATAATGAGCCTTTTTGAAAAGCTATGCTTTTCTTCCGCTTTTTCTTTTTTTCTTCTAAAATAACACGCAAACCCTCCCAAACTGTCATACAGAACTTCCTATATAAACCAGTAATTAAAGAGTACATTTTTTGGTTATTTGTAATGCATCAGTGCACGGTTACATCATAAGATTTTTAAAAATAATAAGGAAAATACATTCCAAGTTACATGTGCATGCATTTAACATTTACAAAGGTAAAGATGACAATAAGTTTGGGTTTGATTTGCTGTGTTTGGAAAAGAAAATAACAAAAAAAGTTATTTAATTTTGACAGAAATTACAGACTTAACAACCTCCAGTAGTCTATTTATGCACACATCACCCCAAAGCTAACTACATAAATGGTACTGTGTTTATTTTAGCCAATAAAAAAAATCTCTTCATCTGTTTGAACTAACAAGGGCATACCATAGGGTCCTTTCGTAGAGACATACCCCAAACATTTGTCAGCCAAATCAGTCTGAGTCAAAGAAGGATGGTGCATAGTTAGTATTCCTCATGAAATTTTATTCTGGCTTCTTCTGTCAGCAGCTCACTTAAAATACAACTCATCAGGTTACAACACATCTTTATATACAAAGACACAATCTGCATTTGTGCTCTTGGTCTCTGCATATAGGTAACAGCGTACTTGTGAGATCTTGAAAATTTTGTGCAACAATAGGCAATCAAAAGAAAGTAAAAAGTTGAAACTGAAGCTGATAGGGAATGCAGAGTTACCAGCGTTGCACAATACAGTTACCAGCAGGAAAAGGATTTTGTGCCAAGTTAGACAATAGAGTAACTAGAGATCTTTGCACTGATGTATATACTTGGAAGTATAGTTCTGACTAAAAAAAGAAAGACACTTAATTTTTCAGCTTTTTCATATTTATGTGTAAATTATTAATGAACTAAGAAGACATAGATCCATAACTTCCTCATATTTTTAAGCAGTATAGATAGGATTTGGAAAAGAAAGTGTTGGTACATGAGATTTAAAAAGTTCCTTAGCAATTGTTTTTCTTACTGTGTGTAAGTATAAAGAAGGCATTTGACAGAGTGGATTGTGTTTAAGTTTATGAGCAACACGAGACATAAACAAATTATTATGTATAAAATATTCTATGTATAACTACTGTATTGAAATCTCTTTCAAAATTTTCTAATGTGTAGATTGGGCTCCCCTCAGCTTCCCCATCCCTCACGATAGGCTCTTTATTAATCTGGGATTCAGAAATATGTTTTGCTTTTAAGAGGAAAAATGAATGCAATTGATGATGACTTTAGGACAGGAATAAGAAGAAAGAAAATAGTTGAGATGATAGCAAACTCTTTGTTTTTCCAAGAAAAACCAAAGAGTTTGCCATGTTTCCAGGAATGATACTGCAGTCTGATCCATCTGCAGTCTGATCTCAATGATCCATCCAGACAGATGGATCCCTGTTGGCTAGATCAGAATTTTGATGCCTAAATATGTAAGGATGATATTGATTTTTGTGTACCACTGCCTTAATTACCAAAAATAATAAAGTATTGCTTTACTATTATCAGCAGTTATGAAGTCTTCTAAACTAAGTAAATTTCTGCAATTAATTGTATGAGATATGCAGGGAATCTCCTTAATAAACACTCAGAATTACTATGAAAGACAATATTTATCCCCTTGTACTACTGCTGTGAAACAGCATAATAAATTGGAACAGGTTGCAGTTCACTAGGTGAGGTAGACTGAAAACCCATTAGATTAATTACTTCTCATAAGTATAATTATGTTTACAGTATGCTACATTTCTAGATGTCTAATGGGCTTCAAAGAAGTGCAAGGTATAATTAAAAACTTTATCTGAGAAGGCAAATCACTGAGCTTAAAAAGAATTTTTTTTCCAGCCAAGACAGGTAACAGCAGACTTCATTTTCCCTAATTTGTAACTGTGTTGTCTAAATAAAGAGTTCACATTCTGCAAACCATAGCTAGTGAAATCACACTATGGTTTAACAATGAAAAATATGTGTTTGAGAAATTCTATAACCTTTTAGACCAGGCATTTTCTTAGGAGGTCTAAGCTGAAGGTGCTATTGTTTATACAGAATAAATATCTGGTTCAGCAGTTTTAGCCAACTGAAAGTGCAATGGTATATGATACTGAGTTTAGATATAGCAAGCAGTCATGAAGAGTAGATAGACTTGCACTGAAGGACAAAATACAAGTTTGATTAATCTTGAAAATTGATATAAAATAGCATAAAAATATATAACAGAGCTAGAAAGGAGTTTGAGAGGTCATGTAGAGAAGGAGACTTACTCTGCCTTAAGTCTGATGTCTAAATATTCATAATCTGAATTACATATGCTAAACTCGCTCTGTAATTAGCACAATGAAATACATACAATGCATTATATTCTGATTAAAAAGAAAATAATAATCAGGTAGATAAAATGTGTGTATCTCCACTTTGTTAAACCTGTTTCTCCTTAGGGTGACTGATGTATTTTAGATACCTAACATTAAACAAGAAGAATCCCACCTATAAAAATCATGTCATACTGTTGACAAAGTATGTAAAAATATTTTTTGTCAGATATTTGTCTAAACTTTTCTTAAAAATCTCCATTTCTTTCTAACTTGTGATGATATCATAATGGTTCCAGTAACCTGTTACTTTAGACAAATCTAGTTTGTTTCTTCAGCTTTGTCCACTGGGAAATACCATTTCAAGATTCTGGTATATTCAGGTGCGTCACACATAAAGACTCCAGTATCTTTCTCAGACATCACTTCTATAACCTTTTTAGTCTCCCATTACATTATTTTTTCACAGCATCTAATCTAACACATCCTTAGAGCGTGCAGTTCTCTACATGTTACATATCTGATAAATTCACTTCACTGGATGAAGCTGGAGTTCAACTCACTAGATCTGGATCAAGAGAGAGGGCCTATGCATACAGCGTCTCTGTATAGCTCTACCCCCACATTTCATCATACTTGAGGTGATATTTTCCCTGAAATCACAGTGGACTCACTGCCTTTTTCTAGAAAAATGGAACAGGAAACGGGAAAGCCTGACTTCCAATGATGGCAGAGAAGCCAATGCAGGCTACTGTGTCTGGATTTACATTTAAATTATGGGATCCAGGAGCACTTCCAATCTCCAGGAAACAAGTGATTATAATAAAAGGTTCCTTAATATTTTTCAAAAAAAAATTGTTCCTCTCTTCACGCTTTCTTTTCCATCCCCAACCTCCTTACACTGGTTTCAACTGGAAGAGAAACCAAGTGAAAGGGCAAGTAAGTAGGTGTGATTTGCTCCAGCTGGTGCATTGATGTAGGAGGTTGGGTGGGGAATTTGGACTGTAGGACACGTTTTAGATCACATTGTTCCTGCAGTTAGATGCAATCTTCTAAGTCTATTTTAAGATCTTTGCAACTGCAAATACAAAAGGACGCCTGCAAAATGATTAAACACTTTCCTAGATTGGGCAAACAAGATCTTACTGTTTTGCAATATTAAGTCTAGGAACAAAAACTAGAATAATCCAGGAAGCAGGACTGGGAATCCTCGGTCTCACTATGACAAGCCAATCTTTAATCAACATACTATTTTTCAATGACAGTCACACGTGCAGTGATATTTCTGAATGTAATCTGTGTAATCTCATATTTCCTCTTGACCACAATTAAATTTTAGGTCTCATCTAGAGACTTTCAAAACTGCATAGTTACTTGCCTTTTTCTTCACATTTTTTAATTCAGATTCCTGGATCCCCTTACAGAATACTGCTTTAAAAGGAGCTTGGAAATTATTTATTTTTTGAGGAAAAAACAATACAAGAGAGCCATTTTTTTTCTTTCTTTTTTTTTTCTTTCTACACAAATACTTTACAGACAACTGAAAAACTCTCAAAGAAAAAAGAAAATAAATAAAAAAAAATAAAAAAAGACCAAATAAAGTGGCTTTTATTTCTAAACTTACCACTATTACTTCTCACCGTTCTCTGTAGTCTTTAAGGAAAGCATGCATTTATCAGTATAATCAGACCAGTCTCTTTAGTGCTGCTGAATGTTTTTATATTCTGAGAATAAATTTATCAATTTAATTTAACTAGAGACAAAGCAAGCCATTGATGCTGCTCCTTCTCATAAAACTGTCTGTTAGTAGCAGTCTAAATTGACAAGTAATTGACCTCCTTGTGTCCCTCTCAGGAAAAATGAGAAAACTGACTTAACCAGGTTAATGTATGCAATCATATTGATGTGGGGGTATGTTTTATCATCTGATTGCACATGAATGTCAGATGCATTTAGGATGAGCATCAAAAAATAAAAAATACAGAAAAAGAACTTCCTTCCTATCGAAAGTATTTGTTACTCTTGGAATCTAAAAGTCAGAGAAAAGAATGCTACAGACAAGTATCAGGTTATATTTCTGTGCAAAATGCTGCTGTAGCCTCAGTTCATTAAAATACACTGAGTCTATCACTGATTATTAAAACAAATATTCAAATCATGCTGAATTCTACTAAGACCCCTACTTCGGATATTTTCACAAGAAACAATAGTGGTTTAGATTCTTCTGGTGCCTTGTCTCCATAAATATGTATAAAGCATATTTTCCTCCAAGCAAAATTAAGGGGTATATACTAACATTGAATTAGGTTTATTATATCAGACGGTGGAGTCTGTTGTTATTGAGAATACCTTCTTTTCAATAATAAGGAACCTTTAATAAGGAAACAATGCTGGCATGTTCATTTCGTATTTAGGTATTGGTATTCTAATCTATAATGCTTGACTTTGAAAACAGGCATTTGAAGAAGGCTATGATTAATTTCAGTATAAGACATGGACCATAGAATAAAAGCCATTGGTATGTATCGAGAAAAGGTCTTAATCTCCTAAATTGATACAATGCGTGAAAAATATGAATTCTGGACCTAGTCAAATTGTCTATAGAAATATTCTTGATTTAAAAAAATGCTTCAAATAGGTCTCTTCTAGATTTGAATAGAATAGAATACAATAGAACAGAACAGAACAAAACAGAACACAACAGAACAGAACACAGCACAACACAACATAACAATTTCAGTTGGAAGGGACCTACAATGATCATCTAGTCCAACTGCCTGACCAATTCAGGGCTGGCCAGGTTAAAACATGTTATTAAGTGCATTGTCCAAGTGCCTTCTAAACACGGACAGGCTTGGGGCATTGACCACCTCTCTAGCAAGCTTGGTCCAGTGCTTGATGACCCTCTCGGTAAAGGAATGTTTCCTAATGTCCAGTCTAAATCTCCTCTGGTGCAGCTTTGAACTTTTCCTTTCCTTCCTATCACTGGATACAAGGAGGAAGAGATCAGCACCTCCATCTCAACGTCCCCTCCTCAGGAAGCTGTAGCGAGCAGCAAGGTTGCCCATTAGTCTCCTTTTCTCCAAACTACACAAGCACGAAGTCCTTAACCATTGCTTATAGGACATTCCTTCTAGCCCTTTCACTAACTTTGTTGCCCTTCTTTGTCCCATTCAAGGACCTTCACATCCTTCTTAAATGGTGGGCCCCAGAACTGCATAGGGTACTCAAGGTGCCACTGCATCAATGCTGAATAGAGCAGGATAATCACCTCTTTTGACCAGCTGGTTGTACTATGTTTGATGCACCCCAGGATGTGGTTTGCCCTCTTGACTACCAGGACTGACTCATACTGAGCCTGCTGTCAACCAGCACCACCACATCCCTTTCTGCAGAGCTGTTTTCCAGCCACCGTCTCCCAATTTATACTCGTGTATGGCATTACTCCATCCTAGGTGCAAAATCCAGCATTTGGACTTCTTAAATTTCATCTCATTAATCACAGCACAATGCCCCAATCTGTCTAGATCCCTCTGCAAGGCCTCTTGTCCCTCAAGAGAGTCAACAGCACCTCCCAGTCTAGTATCATCAGGAAACTTGCTAATGGTGTATTCAACTCCTGCATCCAGATTGTTGATAAATACATTGAACAGGACTCGCCCTAGAACTGAATACTGAGG
The DNA here is from genome assembly GCA_035590275.1 of Ibycter americanus. Taxonomy (NCBI): domain Eukaryota; kingdom Metazoa; phylum Chordata; class Aves; order Falconiformes; family Falconidae; genus Ibycter; species Ibycter americanus. The sequence goes on from JAVJGI010000014.1 coordinate 35,502,443, forward strand.
AACACCGCTGGTGACTGGTCACCAGCCAGACATAGCCCCATTCCCTACAGCCCTTTGAGCTCTGCCCTTCAGCCAGTTCTTCACCTGGCACACCACGAACCTATTCATCCCACAGTTGGACAACTTGTCCAGAAGGATGTTGTGAGGGACAGTATCAAAAGCCTTACTAAAATCCAGAAGAACTACATACACCCCCTTCCCGTCATCCACTAGGCAGATGATCTTGTCACTGAAGGATATCAAACTGGTTAAACAGGACTTTTCCTTTTTGAACTGTGTTGATTCTGTCTGAGGGCTGCTGTGCAGACAGGATGCAGGAAGTGCCCAGATCTTTCTCCTGGGGCAAGGACAGGCAGCAAACTTGCCTGCAAAAGGTGTGCCAAGGTGGAGGACCTCCTGCAGCAGGTGGCTGAGTTGCAGGAGGTGCTGAGAAGGCTACATAAGATCAGGGAGGCTGAGAAAGTGTTAGATAGCTGGTTCCAAGAGCAGTCTGCAGTGGACCCACAGCCCACAGCCAGACAGCCAAAACCTCCCCCACCAGTGCACACAGAAGAGAGGGAACCAATAATGCAGAAGAATGGAAGATTGTAATGGCAAGGACCTGCAAGAGGAAGAGACTTCCCCCAGAGCCTGAGGTGCCCTTGCAAAACTGCTTTGCTGCCCTGCCAGCTGAAGAGGAAAGACCTATCACATCAGGACTCTGGAACTGAGTAAGGCAGGCCAATCTGCTCGTTGTATAACAACCAGCGCAACTAAGAAAAGGAGATGGGTGATAGAGGTAGGCAAGTCTCTGAGAGATATGGAGGCATCTGTTTTCCAACCTGTTGTGTTCCTACTGGGGACTTGTACCAGTGATGTTTTCAAGAGACTACCTAGTTTTGTACAGTCCACTGACTATTTTCTGCTGCTGTTATTTCATGTGGGCACCAATGATAGAGCCAGGAGCAGTCTGAGGAGCATCAGGAAGGATTACAGAACCCTGCAAGTGGCAGTAAGAGACTCTGAAGAACAGGTTGTTTTTTCATCAATCCTCCCAGCCAAAGGGAAAGAATGTGAAAGGAACAGACAAATCTGGCAAATCAACAAATAGGGGGCTGATGCCACAGCCCAGACTTTGGTTACTTAGACCACAGGACTCACGTCAAGAAAGCTGGTCTATTCGGGGCTGATGAGGTTCATCTGATAGAGAGGTGGAAGAGCATCTTTGGTCAAAGTCTTCCGAAGCTGGTGAAGAAGGCTTTAAACTGAAGTTGCTGGTGGGGAGGAACCTCAATCCACCCCACTCCTACAAGTCTGATGCCAATGCCATCAAGAGGTGCCCAGACCCTGGAGAAGAATCACAGGGAAGCAGGAGAGCATGTAAACAGCAGCACAATGGAATTGCAGCTGTTCCAGCCAGTAAGTCAGCTTCATCAGGGGCCCAACTTCAATGCCTCTAAGCAAATGTACATAACATGGGAAATAAACAAGAGAAGTTAGAGGTGCACACACCTGCAGAGCTATGAACCTATTGGCATCATAGAGACATGGTGGGATGACCCTAATGATTGGAGTGTTGGAATGGAAGTATATAAAGACTTTAGGAAGGATAGGCAGGGGAAAAGAGGAGGGGGTGTTGCCCTCCATGTCAACAAACAGCTGGAAAGCATGGAGCTCTGCTGAGGCCAGATGAGAAGCTGACTGAGAGCTTGTGGGTCTGTATTAAAGAGAGGGTAAGGACAGGAACAGGTGACATTATAGTGGGGGTCTGCTACAAGACATCCTACCAGGAATACCAAGCATACGAGGCCTTTTATAGGCAGATAGGAGCCACCTCATGTTCACAAGCCCTGGTCCTTAGGGGGGACTTCAACCACCCCAACATCTGTGGTTGAAGGGCATAGGCAATCCAGCAGGGCATAGGCAATCCCAGAGGTTCTTGGAATGCGTTGACAATAACCTCCTTCTTCATGTGATAAAGGAGCCAGTGAGGAGAGGTATCATGCTGGACCTTGATCTCAGCAACAAGGAGGGGCTGGTGGGAAATGCGAAGCTTAAGGGCAGTCTTGGATGCAGTGACCACAAAAAGATGGACTTCAAGATCATTAGGGCAACAAGGAGGGCACGCAGCAAGGTCACTACTGTGCACTTCTAGAGAGCTGATTTTGACCTCTTCAGGGATCTGCTTGGTAGAGTACCATGTGATAGAGCCATGGAGAGAAGAGGCACGCAGGAAAGCTGGTTAATATTCAAGGATCACCTCCTCCAAGCTCAGCAGCAATGCATCCTAACAAAGACAAAGCTGGGCGAAAAAGTCAGGAGGCTGCATGGATGAACAAGGAGCTCCTGGACAAAATAAAACAGAAAAAGGAAGCCTATAAGGGGTGGAAGCGAGGACAGGTAGCCTGGGAAGAATACAGAGAAACTCTCTGAGCAGCCAGGGATCAGATTAGGAAAGCTAAAGCCCTGGTAGAATTAGATCTGGCCAGGGACATCAAGGGCAACAAGAAAAGCTTCTGTACGTATATCACTGATAAAAGGAAGACTAGGGAAAACTTGGGCCTTCTCCAGAAGGAAACAAGATACCTGGTTACCCAGGATACGAGGAAGACTGAAGTACTCAATGACCTTTTCACCTCGGTCTTCACCGAGAAGTCGTCCAGCCATACAGCCCAAGTCATAGAAAGCAAAGACAGGGACTGGGAGAATGAAAAACTGCCCACTCAATGTAGAAGATCAGTTCAAGACCATCTAAGGAACCTGAAGATGCACACGTCCACGGGACCTGATAAGGTGCATCTGCAAGTCCTGAGGGAACTGGCAGATGAAGTGGCTAAGCCACTATCCACCGTATTCGAAAAGTTATGGCAGTCCAATGAAGTTCCCATGGACGGGAAAGCAGGAAATTTAATCCCTATTTTTAAAAAGGGAAATAAGGAAAGCCAGGGAACTACAGGCAGGTCAACCTCCCCTCTGTGCCTGGAAAGATCATGGAACAGATTCTCCTGGAAACGATGTTAAGGCACAGAGAAAATAAGGAGGTGATTGGTGGCAGCCAACATGGCTTCACTAAGGGCAAGTCATGCCTGACAAATTTGATGACCTTCTATGATAGGGTTACAGCATTGTGGAATCAGGGAAGAGTGACTAATGTCGTTGACCTGGACTTGCACAGAGCTTTTGGCACTCCTGCACGACATCCTTGTCTCTAAACTGGAGAGACATGGATTTGAGGGGTGAGCCACTCAGTGGATAAGGAATTGGCTGAATGGTCGCACTCAAAGAGTTGTGGTCAATGGCTCAATGTCCAAGTGAAAACCAGTGACCAGAAGCATTCCTCAGGGGTCCATAGTGGGACTGGTACTGTTCCATTTCTTTGTTGGTGGCATGAACAGTGGGATTGAGTGCATCCTCAGCAAGTTTGCTGATGACATAAAGCCATGTGGTGCATTCACATGCTGGAGGGAAGGGATGCCATCCAGAGGGACCTTGACAGGCTTGAGAGGTGGGCCTGTGTGAACCTTATGAAGTCCAACAAGGCCCTGCATCTGGGTTGGGGCAACCTCCAGTATCACTACAGGTTGGGCAGAGAATGAATTGAGAGCAGCCCTGAGGAGAAGGATTTGGGGATTCTGGTGGACAAAAAGCTCAATATGACCTGGCAATATGCATTTGCAGCCCAGAAAGCCAACTGAATCCTGGGCTGCACCAAGAGAAGCATGGCCAGCAGGTCAATGGACGTGATTCTCCCCCTCTACTCCACTCTCATGAGACCTCACCTGGAGTACTGCATCCAGCTGTGGGGTCCCAAACATAAAAGGAACATAAACTTGTTGGAGTGGGTTCAGTGTAGAGCCACAAAGATGATCAGAGGGCTGGAGCACGTCTCCTATAAAGACAGGCTGAGAAGAGCTGGTGTTGTTCAGCCTGGAGAAGAGAAGGCTCTGGAAAGACCTTATAGCAGCCTTCCAGTATCTAAGGAGAGGGGCTTACAAGAAAGATGGGGACAGACTTTTTATAAGGACCTGCAGCAATAGGACAAGGGGTAATGGTTTTAAACTCAAAAGAGGTTAGTTTGAGATGAGATATTAGGAAGAAATTCTTTACTGTGAGTGAGGTCAGACACTGGAACAAGTTGCCCAGAGAAGCTGTGGATGCCCCATCCCTGGAAGTGTTCAAGGCCAGGTTGGATGGGGCTTTGAGCAAGCTGGTCTAGTGGAAGGTGTCCCTGCCCATGGCAGGGTGGGTTGTAACTACATTATCTTTAAGGTCCCTTCCAACCCAAACCATTCTATGATTTTTTGGTGATTGCACTATTCTTTAAATGCCTTTCCATAGTACCCAGTATGATCTCCTCCATATTTTTTTCAGGAACTGAGGTTAGACTAACAGGCCTGTAGTTCTCTGGGTCACCCCTCATGCCCTTTTTGTAGATTAGAAAAACACTGACTAACTTCCAATCAGCAGGGACCTCCACAGACTCCCAAGACATTTGGTAGATGATCGAGAGGGGTCCTGCCATAACATCCGCCATGTCTTTCAGTACTCTGGGATGAATCCTAACAGGCCCCATGGACTTGTGAACATTCAGCTGATACAGCTGTCCTCTTGCAATTTCAGTGTTCAGAAATGGAAAATAACTGTTCCCACACTTGTGGTCCTCCAACTTAGGGGACAGGGCAGCCCAAGGTCTGTCAATATCATGAAAGACTGAGGGAAAAACTGCATTGAATGCCTCTGGTTTTTCTTCATCTCTATTAGTCAGATGACCATCTTCAGCAAGCATCAGTCCAACGTTTTCTTGAGGCCTCCTCTTGCTATTAACATGCTTTTAAAAGCCCTTCTTGTATCTGAAAAATCACTGGCAAGTTTCAACTTTAATTGAGCTTTGCCCTTTTGCATCTTCTCCCTGCATACAGAAGCCACAGCTTTGTAATCTTCCTGCAAAGCCTAACCTCGCTTCTAGAGATGTCACAATTCCTTTTTCCTCTGGATCTCCACAAGGAGTTCCTTGTTCAGCCAGGCTGATCTTCTGCCCCACTTGCTTGGCTTACAACATAGGGGAATTGCCTGATAAACAGAAGTAGCACTTGGTGAATAAAAGACAACTTTTGGACATCTCTTCCACATACTGGCCAGAGTTCAGATTGCTTGGGCTTCCTTGGCTCATATGGCCACAAAATAATTTTGCCAAAAAACCCCACCACTGTTAAAACTAATATACTTTCTGGTCAAACAGTAAGTGCAGTGACCAGCTACTTTCAGGATATCTTAAGTGCTTTATAAATGTGCTGACCACTGCTTGCATGAGTAAGGTCAATAGAACCGTTTTGTTGTCAAGGTGGAAGAAAGACACTGGAAGGGAATATGAATGTAACAATTAAGACTGTCAAATATAGGCAAAAAAGGTTAAAGCCAATTTAGATATGAATTGTTTTTCTTTTAGTTGAAAAACTCTCATCTTAAGTAATATATCTAGAATTACAGTGCTGCTTAGAAAGGTGTAGAATATAAAGCATTTAGGATCTATTTTTTAACCACACACATTTGCAAAAGACTTCACTGTAGTCCTCATCAAATGGCATCAGAATTTCCTTCAGACTGTTTAAAAACACTGTCTTCATCTTGTTTGTTTTGTACTGGTTTATCATCTTGCAGTGTAAAACAAAAGATTGTGATTTTCTAATTATAAAACTAATTAACACTCACAAAGTAAAGGACTTGGACTTTAGCTTTTGCGCTCTTTCTGTAGGTGTAGAGCACAAAACAATTCACTATCTAATCTCAATCCCAAATTGTGTTTTCAGAGAACAGGGACCTCCCCTTGCAGGCCTAATTATGAAGTTTCACAGAATGTAAAAATAACTGTATTTGTTTACACAGATACAGATTTCCTGCATGGTTTTCAGTATTTTGTTCATTATTTTTAATAAAGAAAATAATTAAAATGTGTCATGCCTATATAGAAAAGTTTTATTATTTTAAACACAGATTTGAATGTTTTGTCCTCAAAACAAGGATAGTAAAATAGTAGTGAGAGTTGTGTTTTGGAGTTGTTGTGCTTTCTGGTAATTTTGTCACTTTTCCCCTGTCTTTTTTTTTTTTTTTTTTTTTAAGTTGCAAGTTCTTGGTCATACTTTAAAAAATACAAAGCCCTATTAATGTCATACTTGATCAATACATACAATGCAGAAAGCTCTTTTATTGGTTGCCTATAAATGTACAGTTTTATATTCTTTTTTCATATCTTCCCTGTCCTTGCTTTCTTATCCTTCACTGACTGTTCACTTTATAACTTTCCTTTTACCCTGTTTTAGATTTTATAATTGAGTCTGTGAATGATGTTGGATTAACAAATGCCTTGGAGACAGAAGTCTATTTTTTTTTCCAGAAGAGCAGTATATCCTTAGCGTACAGTTTTTATGGGATTACTGTAATCTTTCTTCTCCCTTTATTTCCTTGTTTTATTCTCTGAAAATCACTTTAAGGAGTCTTTGGAGATTGCCTTTTCACACAAATATCAGGAATATTTCTTAACGCTTGACACCACCTGTTCGAAATGAAGCACACTGAAGCCTACACATAGAAACCTAGACACCTCTAAGCAGTGCTCAACAAAAAAATTGCTAGGGGAAGAAATCTGAGAACATGTGTTGATAGCAACTTAGTAGATTATTTTTAATTTAAAATAAATCTGTCATTTTAAGGAGAAATGCATGAAATTTAAAAATAAATAAATAAAAACCCAACAGTGGAATGGAAGGGGAAGGGCTGGATTGCTAAAAGAATGACATATAAAGGACGCCAAAAAAATGTATGGTTCTATGCACATAGCAAGTTTTGGTTTCCTTTTTAGCTTTTCTAAACAACGTAAAAATAGTTGGAATGAGCAGTCTTGCTCATCAGAGCTGTACAGAAGACTGAACATTACAATAGTTTAATAAATACAAACATGTAATAAATCAGAATAGATTTCTGATAAAAGGATGAAAAAAGTTGGAAAAGACTAGTAATATGTGGTCCAAAGACGTAGTAAAACCTTCCTCAGCTATAAAATATACTTCTTATGACTTATACATTTTCCTATTCCATTATGACATTGTCATTTATAGAAAATTCCCATGCTACCAACTTTTTATAAAGCCTGGTAAAATGCAAATGCAAAAACATTATTTTCTTCTTGCTATATTTTCAGTGAAATATGGGGGTGGGGTGGGTGGAGAAGAAAAAGAAGTAAAAGGCTTAAGGTTTCATTATTTTGATTTTCCTAGTTAATGATTTAGTTATTTGGTCATTTTCTGTACTTCTACTTTGTTGCAGCACTACCAAACTATCAAGCTGCAACAAGGCTTTTACCATCAACATCCCTACAGTTGCCCATTTCTTCTATGAGTGGAGACATCTTCAACGAGCAGACAAATGCCAGCAAGCACACTGCCAGGCCAAGCAGCAGCAGGAGTCGCTCGCGGCACCACACTGCTCCCGCGCCTTCCCCCGGCACAGCCATCACCGCTGTCTAGCCAGACTGGCTCTGGACCTGCCACCACTGCTGCAGGCTGCTGCCACATCTGGCCATGTACTCCACCACTACTGCTCGTTACCCTCAATCTCTTAGCTCCACAGCGGTCAGGCTTCCTTCTCTTTGATCCCAATGGCTCACCTCTACTGGTGTCTGATCCAGATCTCCAGGCTCTCCCCGCCTCTCTCAGCATGATCCGGACCACAGGCTATCCCCACCTGTCTCTGCTACATTGGGCACCAGTTGTTGCGGTTTGAGTTACAGCGGTCAGGCTTCCTTCTCTTTATCCCAGCAGCTCACCTCTACTTATGTCTGATCCAGATCCCTAGGCTCTCCCCACCTATCTCAACATGATCCGGGTTGCAGGCTATCCCTGCCTGTCTCTGCTACATTGGGCACCAAGGTAACCACTCAAAACTCCAAATGTCCCCAGGCACAGCCACTACCTCTGTCACTACTCATTACACTTAATCTGAAGGTTGTGACTTCAAGCCTCACACAGGGCACCAATTGTTGCAGCACTACCAAACTATCAAGCTCTAACAAGGCTTTTACCATCCCATATCAACCCTCTCACGCCTCGGCACCACGATCAGTCTCACACAAGGTTTCAAAAGTTCATCTACTGTCTGTGCTATTTCTTCATCCTCTTCAGGCCAGTCCACCCTGCTTCTTGCCTCTCTCCTACATCCAGTGCTCCTCTTCACCTACTACCTCTCTTCCACCAGTGCTCCTTCCCTTCCAGGCTCCTCAGTGCTATTTAGCTACTTAGCAGGAACAAGCCACAGCTG
>JAVJGI010000014.1:35510831-35526968 GCA_035590275.1 Ibycter americanus
AACAAGCCACAGCTGTACATTATCCACATCAGCCAACCCACCACCACAGAAGCAAGCCCACAACTGTATATTATCAAAGTTAATTAACCCTCTACAGTACTTAAAAAAAAAAAAAAAAAAAGTTGTAGAGTGCAGAATCTGCGGAAATGTCAAACTTTTCTGATTTATTAAGTATTCTGAAAAGATGTGCTGCAGTCATGACATTTTCATTTGATTAGCAAAGACAACATAATTCAGTATGACATTCTGTTAAGACGGGTTAAATATTATTACAAAGAGAAGATGGTCAAACAATTTACAAGAATTTCTGTTTACTTCTGTGCAGGTGAAAAGTGTCATTTTGGAATTAAACATTTAAAATTAGGTAAAGAACCTTTCTCCAGTTTCTCAGTTGCAGCTATTTCCATTTCTTTGCCTGTATTCTGTCTAAGAAATGATTATAGCTGTTTACAGCTTCGGTTTTAGACACCCAGGTCACAAAGTTCTAAGTGTAAGTCATTTCTCTGTATAAACTTACTTAAAGCTTAATCTATAGATAGGCAAAAGCAAAGAGCTGGGCCATTATTTTTAGACCAGTTAGGACAAAGGTAAAGTAACACTAGTTAAAGCAAAACCAGTTGAAAAAGAAGCCTACAGGTTTAACAAGAATGAAAGTATGCATTCCCATATCCATACAAGAAACGAGGAAATCAGAAATAATCACAATGAAAAACATTTCTTTCAGGACTCCATGTAAGATAACCATATATCTCATAGTAAACCACATAACTGAAGTGGAAGCACAAAGAAGGAACAATCAAGAATGAGATGGAAAAAAAATGTGCTGAAGAAGATAAGATAGGTAGCACAGATCATAATTGTATATCAAAAAAGGTTGATTTGAGAGTGGCACATCTCAGATTGATCACACCACAGTACTTGAGCTGGTCAGTAAGACCTGTTATTTGGGTGATCTAAACATTATTTTATGTCATCTGAAAAATTCTACTCCCTATTTCAAATTTGTTTAGAAAACAGAAGGCAAAAGTACGTAGCAGTGGCAGCATGTTGTTAGAGAAGAACACTTATGACTTTCAATATTCTTTTCAATAGTGATCCTGAGATACACTTATCTTTTGCACCTAGCTACAACTTTCATGAATACCCTTTGCTTAAATAATGTAAAAAAATTAAAATATATAAAAAATAAAATATAGAAGAGGCAGGGGAAGTAGGAGCTGTCATCCCATGTTGCAATACCTACAGTGAAGAGGTGAAACCTAGACTCAGAAAATAACATGTGTTAGCCTCTTCAGATCAATCTGATGGCAGAGAAGAGATGTCATTTGGAATGAGTTGGAACATTTTGTAACTTTCTCTCTGTCAAACACCCAGCCACTGCATAGTGTCTACTGTCAAGGTACTGGAGAGGCTGAGATGGGGGCCTGAAATAGACAGCCTGAATTTAACTTAGATTTCAAGATGGATATGTCTGTTCCTATGGAATTTCATAGCTTCCTGTATCATTAAATGAGAAATTAATGCTAAGCCCTTCTTTTTTTCACTTGAAACTAGCAAGGAAATCATAAAACAAGAAAGATAAAATATAAAACAGAGTGCCAAAACCAACTAGTATGTTAAGGTCAAATTCTATTCAGAAGTTCATATTTAAGCCAAAAAATTGATGTGGAGAAATACCATGGGTGATAGTGCGCATGCCTGTATCTCTACAGTCAGTTTAAATAAGACATTTTCTAGTCATTCCCCTGCCGTAACGTATTGTTTCTAAAATGAACAGTTTCAACAGTATGATACTACTAAAATACCGCAATGTATTAAAAAAGAGAAAACGTTCCTTTCGTGCATTTCAAGGTATCACTTTAAAGAAAAAAACACACACAAAAACCCCAAGAACCCTTCGCAGTCTCTAATCCACTCCATGGAAAGAAAGTAATGGGATTAGATCACTATCAGAGTTTCTTTCATTGAGTTAAATGAGCTGTGTTACTGAAAAAGGACTATGCTCTTCAATACAGCAGAACATGGAACCACTTTTGTTGGTGTTACAGTTAGATGTCCTCATTGTGCTCATTGTGTTTAGTCATGTCATTATCAAAACCTTTCCTTTACCTAGATTCAAAAATCCTAGTATTAACAGCTGCTTAAGACTACATAAAGAACCAGCAGTATGAACTAAGTTTCTGTCTGGAATTTTAAATTGTTGGCTTCGTTATTAAATGACAGCCTCTAATTTTGATCTGCATTTCTCAGCAGTGTTTCTACCGTATCTGAGAAAGTTCTTTTATGTCTTCATTTTACAGTTCAGGCATTTCATAGATGCGCAGTTCATCTGGTTTAGATGTCCACTGCTGTACAGTAACAATACATAATTCATGAAAATGTGTTAAATCTAGTAGGTTTATTTCAAATATATGAAAAGATTTATTAATTCATTTCTAGAAGGATAATTTATCTCTAATCTGATTAAACAGAACACTTAAATAAATCAGTTATATTAGCTTTAGGCACATCTATTCTCTGTGGTTTAGTTTTAGCTTATAGTTTTATCACACATACAGGATCACTGAAAATGTAGTATGGAAAGAATTTCTATTAAAAAGGAAGATTCCTTCAACACAGAAAAAAGCTAGTATTGAAAAACGTGATCATAAGTTTATGCTTTCACTTTATACACTATTTACACATATCTCTAGATATTAGAAGTAATAAACATACTTTTTCATATTATTTTATGATGAAAGTGATAATTTAAATCACAAGCTAAAAAAAAAAGACTCTTAAATAACATTTTTGTAGATTATTTCAAAACAAGCTTCCTCGTAGTGTTTCTGCAAGGGTCTTCTTTCTTTTTTTTTTTTTTACAAAGACTATGAAGAAGGGATTTATATTTGACTGAGACTCTCCTAATGGTCTTAATGTGTGCTGACAATATCAAAATTTAATATTTTAATTTTTATATAACATCTTCCTTATTTATCTACACTGAGTTTGCATTTCCTACAAATTGCATTTCCTGCAGTGTCGTGGCTCTCCTTTGGCTAGTTCCTGAAGGGTGACAGTATAAAGTAAATTTTATTAAGTATTACTATAGCTAGAAAACAGAGTATCTGTGGTTCAGCCTCCACTGGTTTACAGTTTTCTGTCTTATGTATCAGGAAATTTTAAATATCATGTTACCAAGAAAATAACAACAAATTGGCAGAAATCAAGGAAAAGAAGAAAAAGTGATATTGGGAGCTGGAGGGAATAACTTCAGAGTTATGATGAAAGAGCTAAAAATAAGAGTATAGCTAAACAGTAACTAAGGGGGATGAAAGAGACAGCAAGACTGTAGGAGAGAAGAGAAATTATTTTATATGGAAAAGAAGCTATCCTAGAATTAATGAGTTGAGATTAACAAATGGAAAGTTTAGACTGAATATCGGTAGATATCCTGACAGGGAGATGTATTAGGATTTGGAATAGTCTCCTAAGGGTAGTGGTAGAAAATTCATCATTTGGCGTTTTCAACACTAGACAGGACAAAGCACGGGAAATATATAGTTGAAGAAAATCCTGTCTTGACAGAGAGATGAAATGAATAATCTAATAGACCCTTTCCATCTCTAACTTGTTGCTATGAAACTGCCAGAAAAGACTAAATTTAATCTTCTCAGTGTCTTTTATTCTTTTATACATAAATTATCTTAATCTTTTCTGTGCATTTTCTGCCTCTTCTGTCTCCTTTAACACAGATTTAGAAGGGGTATTTAAAATGTTTTTATTCTATTTCCTCTTCTTCAACTGTTGCAGGTTAATATTAGTTCTCATATGAAGGAAACATGAAAATGAATAGTGGTTAGCTGGGTATTAGAGGTGACCAGGAATTTTTCATTTAAATGTTTTCTCTTGGAATTGTCAGGATTTTTACTAAGCTTTTGTAAAATTTTAGACTGCAGTTTCAATTCAGACAAAATTAAAAATAATCTCTAATCACCTGTTATGTTTTGAACATTTTATTTAGAAATTACAGTAAAAAAAATGTTTCAGGCAAGCATTTTAAAAAATCCAAAAGTGACACTGCTGAAGGAAATATCAGTGTCACTGAAATCTTTCAGGCAGTACATTTTACTGTTCTGTTACTGTTCTTGCTTTTGTTTGCATTTATATGTGTTGTTTTCTTTCAGCAAAGGAGAATGGCAGTGGACACTTTATTCTCAATGGATCATATAGGCATGTGTCGCAGTGAAGTTACCGAGCAAGTGTTCCACCTATTCTCCAAAGCAGTCCTCAGAAAGCCGAGTGCCACAGGAGACTTGCAAGTGCCACACCAGAAGAGACAGCACAACTTGCAGAGAAGATGTTGTGATAATCATAGCTTTGCCAGCCAAGTCAAACAAATACTGTTTATAGTTTTAAGAATTTGCAGCCATTTGTAATGGCTACATTCGTAATAGAAAATAAAATGCAGTAGAACCTTTTCTCTGCTCCTGAAGACAAGCGGCAGAGCATTTCTCTCTAACTGCCACCTACTGTTAAACCCTCTTCTTCCCCTGTATAGAATTGCTACTCTACTGAAACTTGGGAACAATATGGCTCATCCATGGCTACGTCCCAGTGTGTTCCTAAGCAGTGTCTGGAGAGCATTAAGCTGTCATAAAACAAAACTTATGAAGTTGCCAGGGAGCGTGTTTGACTACTTTCCATTATGTAGATATTCAAGGTGTTCTACTTTTTTGGGTAATCACCTTGAAATACCTTCATTGTTACTAGGATTTTGAAAATGCTAAGCAGTGGAGCACTCACCTTTTTAGGATTATCCTGAGGAGATTTCAGACCGGACATTTAAAATCACTCAGTTCTCTGAAAGCTTTTAATTTGATAGGTTTTAACACATATCTAGGTTTTCTTCTGAAGGCAGTCATTTGATTTTTTTTCCCCCCTTTTCTTTCAAATAAAAAATAAGAACACAACAGAGAAAAAGGAGATTTTAAAATAAATAAATAAAAAGCAAAGCATAAACATCAGAGAAAAATCTCAAAAGAATGCCTGCCATAATAATACTTGACACTCAATTACTCTGTAATTCTAGGAGATCCACTACTGCATTGCTATCTACACACACGCATAAGTAGCTACCCTGATTAATATTAGCACATGAATACAAAAAGAAATAATGATGATTTGTAGCTTGTTATAAAGGCCTGCCATAGAAAGTTGCTAAAAATATATGAAAATTGCTGGTTGTTTAAGTGAGAATGGCACTTTAAAATGATAGCCTAATCATTATTAATTCTTTTGATATTTACTGTATTATCATTAATCCAAGAGTTCTTTTGGAATTAGTGAAGATGTCATACAAATTTCTAACATTAATTCAACATTAATTACTTGGAGCGTTTCTAACAAATAAACTTAAGAGTTCAGTATTGAGTTTCAATTTTCAGCACACGTTATAAGTAATGGAAATATTTTGTTTCTTTTGGAAATAACTGGAAAATTAATAGGAAGCTATATGGGAATAGTACCCAATAGCTCTAGGCCACAGAAAGTTGGACTCGTGTCCTCTTTATTAGTAAAATGTTCAGAAAGGTGTTTTGAGAACCATCTCCAAGTGTGCTGTTGGTAATTGAATGTCTCTTGTCGAAACACTCCATTCCTGCTTTAACTAGGTACGCTAGTGCAGGGAGGCTGTAAAAGTTGTGGTAGCTTTTCTTGAATAACGATACATACAAAGATTGCTTCAGGAATACAGATGTGACTTCCCAGTTGCAGTTATCTTGCTGTAACATATGTGTGACTGATCTGATGTTCTTTTTGAGGAAGATAGGCACAGACCTCATAATCATCTCTCCTTGGCTGCTGGGAGAAGTCTTATATCAGCCTTTTACCCTGAGGTGACTTTATCAAATGGTCAAATTCCTGATATTTTCACACAGAAAAGGCTGGACATTGAAAGAGATGCAACTCAGGTACTCATCTCGTTCACAAGAGGATTCACACTCATAATTTGCGTGTTATCTTACATGGAAAGAAAAGCAACTAAGATAGCTGAGAATTTTCTGTCAGTTTGGAAATGCACCCTGAAATTCATATGATTGTGTAACAGTAATAATAATAATAATGATAATAATAAAGCCCCGTTAAAAAAATTTATAAATATCAATTTGCTACAGAACTTTTTGGTATCTATAACAAAGAAGAACAAGAAAATCATGAGTCCCATTGCATTCAACACCTATTATTTCATTCAAAAAGCATGGTGTTTTCCTGAAACCGTTCTTATAGATTATATTCTATTACCAGTATGGGAAAAAAAGCCAAAACCACACCATACTGCAAGGAATAGAAAGTTCATAACATTATTAAAAACTAGGAGTGATAAACACTGTGTTGAATCACTAGCTTCCTAATACTAAAGAGAAAATTAAAATTTTCAATGACAAAAAAAACAACAACAAAAACCCCACTGGAAACAAGGATGGTGCAAAACAGTGAACACAGTGATCAAAGCTAGAGAAAAAAAGGGCTCCATGGAAAAACTTGGAATTATGAAGTAGATACCATGACTATTATACATGGCTAGCACACAACAGTGAGGAAGATTAGGTGTTAGTAAGCATTTTTTTTGCAGACAAAATTTTACTGGACTCTTCATTAAGTCAAATACCTAGCAATGCTAAATCTGTGACATATGAGAATGTATAAAGTAAAATGCCTGCCATTATATGTTCCTTGTGGTAAGTATAACTTATCAAAGGCAGGGAAGATTTCAGATGCAATTATCTGACCATCAACAATGTTGATATTACAGTTTTTGATCAGTGGTCTGATTCTATCAAGTAAGTGATAGCAAAATATTGCAGCTGATGAGGTTTTTCTAATGACGCGTCCCATCATTTATCTTGTCCTGCACTTAAGGGATGGATCAGTGGTCTCTCGAATTTATTTTTGTTTTATATGTTTGAATCTTGCTCTTTATTTTGTATTTGCTTTTACTTGCATCTAGTATAATTTTAAATAGTATTTCCCTGATGAACCTATGCAAGGCAGTCATGTTTGAAAGTGTACTGTGTAACAGTAAATGTGTTGCAAGTTTATATAGTATTATGTATATTGTTTAAAATGTTCAGTTTGGTCATTACAGCTGTAAGATTACTAGTGTGAAATTCTGAAGCTCTTGTTTCTTCTGCAGGTATTGAATGCTTAGTGTGACCATGTCCACAATAATGGTTTGTTTTCACTTTTAGCTGAAAACAGCAGAAAATAGCTAGCAAGTTGAAAAATATATACTGCCAAGTGGAACTATACTTATAAAGAAGAAAAATACCATAGGTGGATTCACCTTGAAATTAAGATAACTAAACGTAGATGTCTAAAAGTAGGTGTGAACTTTTGAACTAAAAAAAAAATAAAAGATGTCCTGTTTAAGTCAATTGACTGCAGTCTTAGGCTACAGTTGTCTAAATGTAGATGTCCATACTCTTTGAGATCATAGAGAGTACTCAAGACACTTCTATGGACCTGGCATTTATAAAACAGGACTCAATTTTTAACGGGGCAGCTGACTAGTAGGTACCCCACAACACCTAAAAATACCACTAAAGATGTATGTTTACTCAATTAAATCTTGGCCATAGTCCATGCTACTAGTGTAACCTGGAGAAAAATTCAGCTCACTGTAAAGTACACACTGAGGACCCAACTCCATACAAGCATCTACAGCCATCTGAAATGCCCTAAGGTATCTCAGACATTTTGATGAAGTTGGCAGAGATGACATACAACCAATGAGATATTCAGGCCCTTCTGGAATTACAAAATCACAGAATGGTCAGGGTTGGAAGGGACCTCTGGAAATCGTCTACTCCAACCCCCTAATAAAGCAGGTTCACCTAGAGCAGGTTATACAGGATCATATCCAGACAGGTTTTGAGTATCTCCAGAGAAGGAGACTCCACAATCTCTCTGGGCAGCCTGTTCCAGGGCTCTGTCACTCTCAAGGTGAAGAAGTTCTTCCTTATATTCAGAAGGAAATTCTTGTGTTGCAGTTCCTGCCCATTGCCACTTGTCCTGTCACTGGGCCCACTGAAAATAGCCCGGCCCCGTCCTCCTGACACTCATCCTTAAGATATTTGTAGAGATTGATATGATCCCTCTCAGCCTCCTCTTCTCCAGGCTAAACAGGCCCAGCATTCTCAGCCTTTCCTCATCAGGGAGACGTTCAGACCCCTGATCATCTTTGTAGCCCTCGCAGGACCCTCTCCAGCAGTTCCCTGTCTCTCTTGAACTGGGGAGCCCAGAACTGGACACAGCACTCCAGGTGCGGCCTCACCAGGGCAGAGTAGAGGGGAAGGATAACTTGACCTGCTGGCCACGCTCCTCCTAATGCACCCCAGGATCCCACTGGCCTTCTTGGCCACCAGGGCACACTGCTGGCCCATGGGCAACTTGCTGTCCAGCAGAACTGCCAAGTCCTTCTCCACAGATCTGCCTTTCAGCAGGTCAGCCTAGCCTATGGTGGTTCATGGGATTATTCTTCCCTAGGTGCAGGACCCTACACTTGCCCTTATTGAACTCCATTATGTTCCTCTCTGCCCAACTCTTATCCAGCTTATCCAGATCTTGCTGAATGGCAGCACAACCGTCTGGTGTATCATGGCAAATGGGAGACAGGCAAAGCACTCTAACACTTCCCAGATGGCACTAGACTCATTTATGTGTGTTAACAAAAGAATCTACTTCCTGCTGTCTGGTCAACTGAATTATATTTTAAGGTTTTTGGACTGTTTTCGTAAGTCACTCAGT
This sequence comes from Ibycter americanus, assembly GCA_035590275.1. Lineage (NCBI taxonomy): Eukaryota > Metazoa > Chordata > Aves > Falconiformes > Falconidae > Ibycter > Ibycter americanus. Next base: position 35,519,619 of record JAVJGI010000014.1, read on the forward strand.
GAAGTTGGCTAAGTATAGAGATTTACTGCCATCTCACATACTGTAACTTCTGCCACCTAACCTCTAGCTGCCTGAAGCTCCTTGAGATTTATACATGTTTTTTTTTTTCTTTTAAGAAGAGTAATAACAGATCTATCAATTTATCAACTGCTTTAGCCTCAGCCATAAACCTTCATTAAACTTCTCCAAATATTTTTTTTTTATTATCATTATTTTTTTGCTTACAAGAAACAGCAGAGATTCTGGAAGTAGTTGGAATTCATATACATTTTAACTTATATTTTTCCTTTTCACATTCCCTTTAACTTCACTGTCTCCTGTATAATGTTTGTCTTTCCAGATGCATTTACAGAAGATGTAAAACATTCCTTTAGAAAGAAACAGAAAAATAGTCAGTGGAAATCACCCTGTCTGATCTAACAGTTAAAAGCACAGCTTAATATTTTAAGAACAGCACAGGCAAACTCTCTCAAGGATAGAAAGGGCAAGAAAGACAGAAAACATGGCCTTTGACACCAACCTTGTTTATAGCCCAAGAGACAAACCAGTGACTTAACACACTTAACAGTTTGTGCTCACAAACTCTTAGGACCTTTCTGAGCCAAGATCTGCCATCCCTAGGAAACCCAACTGTATTTACACATAAATCATGTGGGGGTTTGTTCAATTTTACTTTTTTTAAAATCCTTTCAGAACAAAGAATAGAATCTGAAAATATTTTTGGAACTACAGCCATACAGCATTTTACCTGAAAATATTGAAGGTATTTCTTAGATAATATAGGCTCATTCGAATTCCTGACCCACTTGCCACACTACAGCACAGCCACCTGCCTGAAAAGTATTAGTAACCAGTGACAGGAGTTGGTGTGACTTTTGAGAATTTTATGTCTGCTTACCTCTAATTGCTGAATTAATAGAATCTGTTTTTTCTCAGCTCTCACCATAGAAGCAGCTGTGGGTCTTAGAATATCTGGAAATCTAGTTTAATGAAGCTTCTCTAGGGAGCTGAACTATTCCCAGAGGATGTATAAATCACAGACATTGTAAAACAAAGCTGAAAGCCTGGAACCTGGAAACTGGGTATCCCATTATTTACTTTTTCCCAGAGTGCAAGTCAGAGAGCTTTAAGACTGCCTTTTTAATTAAGAGTTCAGAAACTGTCTGAGAATAGAGCCAAAAAACAGGGGAGCCAGTTGGCTGTGGGAGTTTAGAAGCTTTGGAGTTCCTATCTAAAGACATTTAGATAATGGAGATCTCCACGAATATACCTCATGGCAGTGGAACAGTTAGGCAACCTATAAAAAAGCAATTTTGGCAGCTACTTCAGAAATCCTTGAAAATAAAAAATTCTTATTAAATAAAAATCTATTTGAATGAAAAGCCCCAAAGCATGGTAAGTATTTCCCATTAATATTCTACTAAAACATATTTGGCAACTTTAAATATTTCCAGGTTTACCTTTGTTCTGTCATTCTAACCTATGATTTTATTAGGAAGAAGAGTGCATCTTGTTACAAAACTTGAATATACTAACATGTACTCCTTTTCTTACAGCCTTCAAATACTTCTACATATAATTTTAAATACAAGGATTGAATTAGATTTTATTACTGTTATCATTAAAAAGATGAGATCTTTGTCCAGCTGCCAGTTACTTCTACATGTGACAAAATCTAGAGCAAAAATATTTGGTTAAACAATTTGCTGGGAAGAACAGCATTCTGCTAGTGCAGTTTGTCAAAGGAAATTCAAAGGACAGTGCATGAAATAGTATAGAATAAAGCCAAAGTTGTCCTGATGTTATAGCTTTCTCATGCACAATTGTGTTCTGAAGGTATGTAAATGCAGTTTTAGAGAAGACAAGACCTGACATGGCATGTCACTATATCCTATGATGTTACTTTATTCTTTTCGTGACCTCACTTACTGACAGTGAAAATGATATTGCCAGCAATCGTTTTGCACCTGTAGATACTGAACTAGTTCATTTTAGTGTAAACAATTTCTATGATACCTTCAAGTCTATGAAAAGTAAGAAAAAGAGACTATTCTGCTATTTGGTCTCTAAAAAAGATATCAATTTTTAAAGACATAAATAGCTTGAAAATTATGTGATAAGTTTTTCTTAAAAAATGCAGTTCCCTGGCTGGATTAGTAACACAGAAATCATAGGAAATATCTGTGAAACAATTATCTTTGGAAAGAGATCATCAGACAAATGTTGAACTGTCAAACAACTTCTGGAGATTCATTAACAAAAATTGAATATGTTGAGTGAAGATAGTTCTATCACTTTCAGCAATCTATAACTTAGACTTTGGACTAATCTGCCTAGGTCTTCTCTATAACCAAGAAGGAAAAACAGAATTTCCAAGAAAAAGAATGTACCCAGTCCTAAGAAAAAGTGTCTAAGGTATGCTGAAGCACTTTGCACACTTTTTTTTTTTCTTTCTAATAATTAGAAAGCAAGCCTATATGATGAGCAGACTCCTGACATTTGGATTGTTAAAGCTGAAACAAATGTACTTCATCAAAGATACTTACAAACTTTTTTTTGAACACAAATAATTTGGAGTACCCAAAAGAAACTATGAGTGGGTAGTACATCATAGCTAATCAAAGGTGGAGAGTGACCTTTTTAAACTTGGTATGTACATAATTTTGTCAACTTATTTAAATGTAAGATGGTCCATCAGAAAATCAAGTTGGGCGACGAGTGGACTGAGAGCAGCCCTGCAGAGAAGGACTTGGTATTTGTGGATGAAAAACTGAATATGAGCTGATAATGTACATTTGCAGCCCGGAAGGCCAATCGCATCCTAGACTGCATCCAAAGGAGTGTGTCCAGCAGGTCAATGGAGGCAATTGTCCTGTTCTACTCCGCTCTCCTGAGACCCCACCTGGAGTACTGTGTTCAGCTTTGGGGCACCCAGCATATGAAAGACACAGACCTGCTTAAGTGGGTCAGGAGGAGGGTCACAAAGATGATCGGGCGCTGGATCACCCTCATCTATGAATACAGGCTGAGAGAATTGGGATTGTTCAGCCTAGAGAAGAGAAAGCTTCAGGAAGACCATATAGCGGCCTTCCAGTACTTAAAGAGAGCTTATAGAAAAGATGGGGAGAGACTCCTTATTGTGGAGTGTAGTGCTAGGACAAGGGGTAAGTCTTAAACTAAAAAAGAAGTTAGGTTGAGATTAGATATTATAAATTCTTTACTATGAGTGTGGTGACACATGGGAACAAGTGGCTCAGAAAAGTTGTGGATGCCCCATCCCTCAAAGTGTTCAAGGCCAGGTTGGATGGGGCTCAGAGCAACCTGATCTAGTGGAAGGTGTCCCTGCCCATGGCAAGGGGGTTGGAACTAGATGATCTTTGAGGTCCTTTTCAACCCATACCATTCTATAATTCTTTGATTCTATAATTTCTTCTCTTGCTTCAGCAGGCAGACATTAAAAAGCAATTTTAACCTATTGTTCAATATACGGTATGGAGATAATTTGGATCCTACATTCCTTGTCAGTGAAATGAAAATAACAATTGACAGCACATTACTCAGTGAGACTACTCATGTATGAAATCTCAGGGCTACTTAAATGAGTGAGGTTGTTGTGATGAAAGTGATGAAACTGTTAAAACCGGTAGGTTTACAAACAAAAAGATTCACAATACAGCCTTTTTCACTTTAATTCAGCAAGTTGCTGCTGAAAAAGGCACTCCCATTCTGCCTTTCTGTCCCCAGCTCCATGCTCTCAGTGCCCTTGCTATGCCCATTTGTGTATCTGGATGGCCTTGAGAGGAGCAAGAGGGAATTGATTTGCTTGATAAATAACTGCAGGTTTTGCATTACATGTCTTGGGATAGATTCCCTGATCACCATTTGACCTAATGATTGCTGAGAAATCAGAGGAAGTATGCAATGAGGGAGGAAAGGGAAAGAAGCCATGTTTTCTGGGAGTCTGCACTCACACTGGGGTAACTGGTGAAGCAACTGTATCTAAAGTTAGTATTTCAGATCCAGTTCCATGCATATCTTCATCTTATGTGATACTTTTAGAAAGCATTGTCTCAAGATTTAACATAATAAATGCTGAGTAGTCTCAGTAGGATGGAGAAAAAGGCTAAAAAGAAGGAAAAAAAGTAAGTTATGATCCTGGAGACAGATAGTAGTTGATTGGGAGAGATTAATGGAAAAAGTTGCAGTATGTCCACTAGCTGAGCCTTTCAAAATGAGACCTTTTGCGCTGTCATAGTGATGATAATTTTAGGCAGATGTGACAAGGATGGAAAGGAAGAAAGGGGAAAATGCCAGCAACATAAGGGAAGGAAGGAACTTACTGTTTTTAACAAGTGCTAACAAAGAAGTGAGAAGCACCTAGCAGGTAGCTCGTGAAGAACCCAAATTACTTAGGAGCTGGAAATGTGGGTTGACAGGGGAAGCAGGTCCAGAAGATCCTGGAGCAAGTGCTACTGCACAGTAACAAGAATGAGTGTGGGGGTTACTTGCGGACCAGCTAATAATAAAAGAAGGCTTACAGAGCTTCTGGAGAATTTTCATGCGAGCAGCATGAAACTCATTGCTTTTGGAAGGTTGTCAGTAGCTTTGAGTTTGGAAGGGATTAGTACATCAATCTTGTACTAAAAAAGAGTGGCCTAAATCATAGGACTGCATGCTGTTAGCTGTAGTTCTGAAGAGTTTCACAGAGAAATATCTTTGAGTACTAAACATCAGAAGTGTCTCTGTGCTCTGTTACTATTTAGCTCAACAATTTATATGTCCATACTGTTGAAATGTTCATATGAGGGGAAAAAAAAAAAAAAAGAAAAAAAAAGAAAAAAAAAAGACCTCAGATTTCCAATTTCAAGTTGGTAAGTAAAAAGAATTACTTAATCTGTCATGTTATTTGTAGATATACATTTTGCACAGTTGTAGTTTGTGGATTTTACCCCAATCCTGATAAGTTGAGGTCAGACGTACAATGGTCTTGATGTCAGCAGGACAGATTTTAATTTTTCTAATGGAAAACAATTAAATGTAGTAAGATATCAAAAATTCTCAGTGACTAGATAACATATTCCCCAACCAGATAATTAGTGTCAAGCAGTGTCAGGCAGATTTGAAAGACTAAAGTAAGCCATTGTGAATCAAACATCAGATTTCCTGCTATTTAGGAAAGTACAATGTCTGAAGCACTGAAGACAAGATGACGCACTTCAACCACAAATAAATACTTTTTTCTTCAGATGTGCGAGAACAAGAAAAATTATTATTTTTTTTTTATTAAATTCTTCCCAGTCTAAGTTCTAAGACACAGTTTAAAAATTACAGGATAAACCCCCAAAGACCAAGTGCGGTTGTAGTTTTTGTGGATGAGGCAGTCAAATGTTTTCTTTGTGATAGGAAGATGAATATATAAACCAGCTGGAGCACAGACTTTGGTAAGACTGGAGTGGAAGCTAGGTAAGATTATTTTGGAACAGTTTTGGAAGTACGCCATTGGAATTCACTGACCAGTTTGAAGTATAGTCACTAATATGAATGATAACATCAATTTATTCTTGAAATTTGGAAGAGGCCCTTTTCATGCTAGAGATGAGTTCTACGTAAGGAAAGAATTTATTTTATAGTTAATGGAAAGAATTACCTTTTCGTGAAGTTTTCCTCCTATCACCAGACCTTAAAAATAAGGAAGACAGATTTCACCCAAACTGCTGTTGTGAAGAGGTATTTTCTAGCAAGTTTTCTGCAGTGGAAGATACAAGTGAGTTAGCTATCCAGCCTGTTGCCAACACAGGATTTTTTTCTCTCTGTTCCTGATACTGTTGTGACACTGTGTGCTGACTCTGTTCACAGCAAATTTCACCTGCAGGTTATGGCAGTATGCACTATTCCCCATTAGTACATTTTTTTTAGACAGTTTTGGAGCATGGATTAATACTTGCTGTTAATTCAAAAAATCTACCATGACATCTGAAACATTTGTTTATAGTCTTAGTGACTTGGCATGCCCTGCTTTTCAGGAGAATGAAATAACTTGCATAGTTTATTTTCCAGTATTTTAGTAGTGGGGGAAAAAGAGTAAATTCTTCAAGCTTTGAACAATCTTCCATTGCAGAATTTTCATTATCTATACAACCTTTCCCTCTACTAAAACACATTACATCACAATAATTACTGATTATTTGACAGGAATAAGTATGCTAATTTATACAATATATTTACTACAAGTTTAAAAGCTTATTTATTTATTAGATTGTTGAAATTAAGGGATGCTATCATAAGTTAAGAAATTCAGACCCAGTATTTTTCTCCTTGATTTTAATAATTACCTATGTATATTTATTAGGCATAGCCCATCCTCAGTGGTGAGGACCCTAAACTTTTTCCCTTCACTACAAGTTGGTACTTTTTTTTTTTCTTTCCCTATTAATAACACATATTTAGACTTCTCTGAAGAGAAGGCATTCACTTTTAGTACTCCATTAGCCTAATCTGTAAAATGATCTCCTACCAAATCTGTAGTTATGAATATCACATTCTGAATTTAAGATTCTTTTAAATATGTAGCTATTCAGTCATCCATTTAATGATGCACAATTGCCTACATTATTGAGTTAGAATCTGAAATCTCTGTTTAAAGGGGGTTTTAGATTTTTATTTTGAATATATTTATTTTGTATGGCATGCTGTGATAACTTCATTGAATAGGCTAAATAATTTGTGCCGTAATATGCTGTGTGAAACAAAGCATCACAGCTAAATATTTTCTTTAAATGAAAGGCAGTTAACCCTATCAAAATAATTTATGCCTGGAAGCTTAAAGGGAAAGATTACCAAAGGCAAATCAGATTACCTTTCTCTGCATATAACTAAATAGTTTGCATGCAGCTAGGAAGATATTCCCTAAAGTACCAAAGATACTGAAACTACACAGAGAAACATCAAAGGCATTAGAAGTAATTTTTATTGCCATATAGAAGCTGAAGGAAGGAGTAATAGGCAAATCTTCCAATACCACCTTCGTCTTTCAAATAATAAGTAACCCATTCTTCTCTTTTGAGAAGCACACTCAGGAGAGATGAAAGCTTAAATAAAATATCTTTCCTGCTGACAGAAGTATTTTTTTGTATAAAAATCAACCTCAAAAAAGAATGTGCATGCATTTTGTTTCTAATGCATTATGTATATTTGAATATTAGAGGTTGGTATTGAGCTATAAAATAAAATTAAGAGCAGTGTTATCAATCATAAGAAGAAATAATTGGATGGATTGACCACAGACCCTAGGCTTAACACTTAAAAGATAACAGCAAAAATAACAAGTATTAATATTAATTATGGGAAAGT
>JAVJGI010000014.1:35526999-35538340 GCA_035590275.1 Ibycter americanus
ATTCATATTAATCTGATAAATATGGATTGATTTTAACTTCATGTAGTGAGTATTTTAGTAGCCGGATGAGTGTTCTGTTATTTGCTTGAACATCCATGGGATGGGATTGTCTTTTTGATCTTTTTCATGATTACTATAAAGCATGTGCTTGGCAGTAGACTTGATCTAAAATTCTCTTTAGACATTTAAATTCTTTTTATCGACCTAAACCTGACCTTTTAAAGGACAAAACAAATACACCCCTTGTTCAAAAGATTTTACCATCCAAAATGCAAGCATAGGCAGAAGAGATTGCTGATTACTAAACTAATTTGGCTAATTAGTTTGAATTTCAGGGAGGGGTGGGAATCCAGCCAGAGAATCATGGGATTCAGTATGGTCTCGTATACTCATATATGTGGTTTCATAGTATGGTCTTTCTGGGTATGTTTTTCACATCACGTATATCATAAGCCTGACCTAAATGGGGAAAGTTCCCCTGGTATGTCTGTATTATGTAAATGTCAGCCCACAGACGTCATTCAAATACTGTAAGCATGTAAGTTCAGCCTTTAACCATGGCCAAAGTGCAACCTCTACAGCATGCAGGGTCTCATGTTCATGCACAGATGATTGAGCATTGAAGTAGAGTCAAGTCTTTTCATAGATGATAATGTTATAATTGACAGAAACAACCCTGTTTGGTTTAACGCTTTTTTCTTTTTTGTTCCTACGTTTTTACCTTATTTCAACTAATCTTTTCACTGACAATGACTGATACAGTCACTGTTTTCAGCCAGTAGTATGGCTACTTGTTTGTAGGGGAGGAAATATTTACCCTAACCTGTTCTGGACTGAGCCTTTTTATACCATTTAGTCTTATAGCTGGAGAACACGACTTCTTTTACCTTAAAAGTAGATATCTAGGCTTAGATAACCAAATGTTATTCAATACTAAAGTGAGGTGGAAAGCATTTGAATTTGTGGAGATTAATCTGTTCCCATGACTTCATTATAAGATTGATAATAAACATGCTGAGAATAACTGAATTTTAGAAATAAATGAAAGGTGTAAAATTAAAATTATAGTAATTCAAATTATAGTAACTCTCAAGGAAATCTCATTTTAGATTGAACTTTTAATTTAAACACTTATCATATTTTAGTGCTGAGATTTTTAAGTACTTACTATTGGCTTAAACTTGTCTCTGGAAGTCAATGCAACTTTTACTTCTTTATATCATGAGAAAGTCAAGGAACAATCTGGAACACTCTTGACAACTCCACTTTAAATGCATCCTTAGAACTGTTTACACCACATGTACTTTCTTGGTGAAACAATAAAATCCTTAATGTGGTAAATAACCTGGCTTCACAATGTTTCTTTCTGGAGCCAGGGCCCAGAAGCAAGTTTGATCAAATTTCTGAACATATAATTCATAATTTGGACAAACCCATTCCATCTGTGAGAATGGATTAGCAATAATCTGAAAGGCTCAGCATTCATTAATCTTAATTATCGGTCAGTTCTTTCTTCAGGTTAAATATACCACCAATTTCTTTAAGCTAGCACTCTGACTTTCTTTGCCAAGTTGGAAATAGAAAAGAATTATGCTTGTTTTGCCAGTATATATGTCTGTGTAGGTACAGATAAGAAAATAATCCAAAAACATGTCTGCAGTGGAAATCATCTCTAAGATGCAAATCTCTACTACTAAACTAGCCATCTTAAGTTTCCTCATCTGCAAAGAAAAATAACTTTTACAGCAACGGTCTTTTAATCCTGACGTAGCTGTCTGAACTAAGTCTTTAAAATAGTTGCCCTAAATTTTCTTATTTCTCTCCATCTACCTGGTAGGAAGTTTTGGGTTGCCCATCGCATACATGTCTACAACGTAGGCATGTAAAGCTTGAATCCTACCACTCTCATATCACAAATATTTTTCAGTATACTCTTAAAATGACTAAGGTTTTAGCAAACTCAAAAATAGTGAATATTACAGACTTTAATGCTAGTATTTTTTCCCTGTTGTTAAAATGATTTTCAACACATCCATACTCTTTTAGAACTACATTAGCTATGTCTGCACTAATTTGTACTATGCAATGTGGGCCTGTTCTGAGTGGAAAGGTAGTGTTTTTAGAATACCATGGACTTGGATAAGGCCAAAGGTGAAAACCAGATGTTAGTATTGTCAAAATAGTGTAATTCTTTGAGGACATGAAAACAGAAAGTGGACTACACTCTATTTTCTAGTCCAAAGCCCTGGAAACCCAGTATGACTGCCATCATGTGCCATTAACACGTGGGCTACGGCTACCCCTATGGGCAGGAACAGTCACTGCTCCCAGCTCTGCTAATCTTCACAGTAGCACAAAGGAAAATTATCATGTCTGAATCATCAGAGTTTTTATCTCAGATCTTGCTGCCCCAGCTCCATCATTTTCTCCCTCCTTAAACAAGTATGGCCAGCTACCTTACCCAGGAGAGTAGAAACATTTGGCTTTGGCTACGTAGCTTTGGCTACCCCCTGCCTGGGGTTACTCAGCCTGTGGGTGCAGAGAGACCCAGCCCTGGGTTCACAGGACTCCATAACACACATCGGCACAGAGGTGTTCACCTTCTAAATTTCTCCACTTTATTAAAGTATATGCAGCATGTTCTCAGAGAGAGAAAGTCCATTTTGTGCAAAAATTAAGCAATTTTTATATCACAGAGACATAACAGGGCATTGAACAGCATGACTTCCAGCAGCAAATACACGCTCTTAATTTCTGTTTTTCACCTGGGACGGTCAATGGATTATGATGTTTTTTATTCTCTCAGACTGATTTTTATGTTTTCCAGGCTGTTTTCCTGTTCTTGCAGTTACCAGCAGTTACAGACTCTTACTTTCTCAGGATCTTTTCCAGACAGTTTTTCCCCTTTTCAGAAGGTAAGTTGCCCTTATAGTTCCTTCTATTTACACTTACTGATGACATCCCAGGATGTCTCCGGTTTCTAGGTACCCAGCTGTCCTTCAAAGATGCCAGCTGCACTTTTCAAGGATGGTTCTGGTTCACAGGCCTACTTCCCAGGCTGGCAGGCATTTTCTCTGTCAGTATTTCAGCATTTTCTTCTGTTCAATAACTTTCCCCTTCTAAGCAGGTCACCCTTCTGGCTGCTCATGTCCATAGCTTAAAAGTCTTGGTGAAGTTATACTGAAACAAGGATGTTGATTCTTATAATCTGTACAGAAGTACTGAGGACTTGTGCACAGCTGATAAATCAGCCTGTAAGAGGTTATGTGACTTTATATCATTTCTGTTCCAAACAGGAGGCTGACTTGCAAAGCCTCAAGCTCTTCTTGTTGCTCAGCAAAGAAGTAAAAGTGTGCTTGCTTGCGAAAGAATGTGAAGAATGGTGTATAGATTTATGTCATTCTCATTTAAGTAGTTTTGAGGAAGAATCATGCCTCAGAAAGACATAATAGAGTTCTACACCAGAGAGCAGCCTTTATCAGGAGGCAAGAATTTGCCTGACATAGCAAATTATATTCCTTTCTCACTGTGCTTAGGTCAGCCCAGGCTGTGCCCATACTCCACTCTTTTACTGCCCACAGGTATAGGTAAGGAAGAAAGGAAGAGTTACTACTTCCCCTGGGCCACTGCCCTCTGAGGCAAAACCTGCTTTCTAAGGTGAAGGGTCCTCAGGCCTCACTTTCAAATACTAAAGCCAACACATTTCAACACCCAGAAAAATCAAAGTTTTGCATGAGTTTCCATCTGACAGAAATTATCAACATTTGATAGAAGGTTGAGCTGTTGCATGAATTTGGTTGGAAAAAAACTAAGAAAAATTAACTTCAGCACTTCATACTAATGCAGCAAATAAATAAAAAATAGTAAGTATATTCACTGGTTAATTCCAGAAACTATGCATATACAACACCTCATAAAAAGCAGGCAAAATGGTTCAATGATATTTTGTTATACTCCATGACAAAAGGCTTTTAAGTGTGTCCTTTAGGTACACGATAATTTTAGTTGATAAGGATAATGATAAAGTACAACTATCTCTGCTATCAGAGTAAAACAAAATAGGGGGGAAAAAAAGATTAAAGAAGACCTCATGTTTTCATGGCAAAATTTTTGCAGTCTTTTCCTTTTGGTATATAAATTCAATATGGTATTTCAGTATCCTGTGGTATCCCTGCAACTGTTAAAATATTAAAACTTAGTCGGTTTAAAATAGCTGTTATTCATAATAGCTTTTATGACCAAGACACTTGATCATTAGAAAATGATTGCATCTAAAACAAGCTAAAATCAGCTCAGGCCAAAACAAGCCATGAAAAAGTCCTGAGGCTGCCAGATTAACAAGAAGCTTGTGCCCTTTTCTAAGTAATGGCAAACTTATACTTAGAGGGCTACAAAAGAAAAGTGTCTACTGCCATTTGAGGAGTCTCTGACAGAGCTGGCCAAAATGACACAAACTCCTTTCTGGAGTACATCAGAAACCATACAAGACACACCAGCATGCCTAATACGGCTAGCATCTCTGTTGGAACAATTCTCTCCTTTATATTTGTTCAGCTGAGTAACTCTGTATTTTATGCTGCGTGATAGCATGGGAACATACTCTGAAGGTGAAATGATAGCAGAAATTTTTGTGCTTTATTATTATCAACTAAAGTCCAGTGATGTGGACTTTGCTTATAACTGGAGCTTTTGAATATCAAACTTATATCTAGATTTCTGTAATAAGTGCTAAATGTTGATATCCGCTTTTCACACTGAATTACACTGCTGAACTTAGGTTAACTACTAATACCACAAAGTCTACAGCTGTCTCACAAGTACTGTGTGTTATTTTCTAACTTCGTGAAGTCTTGTAAATTCCAGGCAGTTCTATTGCTGCAGTCTAAAGCAGGCAAACTAGATCCTACACATTATGTCTAGCAAAGACTTCAACCTATCAAGTAGATTACTGTCAAATTGAAAGACGACAAACACGTCAAACTAAGAACCTTTAAAAGTTGTATAGGCATTAAAAGGTTTCAAAAGAGGGCTTTTATTTCTATTTATAAAGAATTAATTCTTCACAAGCAGTCTCACGCCTGAATTCTTATACAGAATTTGGCAAATGTATATATTTTATGCTTGGCACCTGTGCCCAAGTATAAAAAAAATATTTGATGTTGGCTTAAATCTAAAACTTTAAGTGCTCTGAAGTTTTCACATCTAAAAATTTTCAAGTCTTCTTAATGCCAAATTGCCCCAGTTGAGAACATTGATATAACTTTCCAAGCTAGGCAGTAATCCTGGCTGGCCTCTTGGAACAGGTTACATATAACTGGTTTCTAGTTGACTCTTTCTGAAGAGGCACTTTCCAAGCAACTTTCTGAAAATGTGCTCCATTTGATATATCCCACGATGTAGTCCCTGGAATCCTTTTTTTTTTGTGTGTGTGTGTGTGTTGGAAAATCAGAATCCTTTCTGACTGTCGGGTCTTTTTCTTTACCAAATGGAGTTGTTGGTATTTAGCATCTGCCTGTGGCTGTCTGTTCCATTTGAAGCAGTAGCACATGTCTTTAGGATAGACAAGAGTTAAGTGTTAGTGTTTCTTCTTTTGCAAAGGAGGTAGGAGTAGGGGGAAAAAGTATTTCTAATCTTCATCTGTAAAATTACTACACTTCTTAAAAAGAATTATTAGGATGTACTTTTCCTAATACATATGCCATTCTGTCTGGAAACAATGAAATTTGGTAACAGATACACTAATGAAAGGTCCTATCTAATATTTTTGTCCAGGTGATATTGTTAATTCATGTGTAGAAGAGGTTTCTCACTAGTATTTAGGACAAGAGAGCAGTTTCAAAATTTGGAGGTTGAAAAATACAGAGCAAAGGCCAGTGAAGAACCACTTTTGCTCACTTGTTCTCCTTTTATCTGTACTCCTTATACCTCTGCTTTCTTTGGATGTTTTTTTTTTTCAATTTGGTTTGTTGGTTGATTGGTTGGTTGGTTTTGTTTGTGTTATGGCAGTATTGCTGACTGTTGACAAAACATACTATTTTGTGAGTAATGCCATCACTTGCTGTTCTGTGGAAACTGTCTCTGGACTTCTTTGTCAAGGTTCATCCTCATTTTCCCTGTCTCCTAACAAGAGAGAGCCTTTCAACTTTGACCACTGCTTTGGCTGTAGAAAATATGCCTCTCTAAACCTCACAGCAGTGGTACAGGGAGACCTGCAGAAAGAGGGTGGGACCAGCTGCGGATGGCATGGGCATGAAGTACCCAAGGAAACATCCACATGTACTTGTGACAAAAACTGCCTTGGTAAAGCTACTGGAAAGCAGCTTGACAGACAAAGGTCTTGGGGGTCCTGGCAGACACCAAGCTGAACAAAAACCAACAAGGTGCAATTGCCACCACCAAAGGTGGTGAGTGGTACCCTGCGCTGCACTAGGCAAAGCATTACCAGCAGATGGAGGGATATGACTCTTCCCCTCTGCTTAGAATTGGGACCAGGTCTGGGGTCCCCAGTATGAAACCACCATGGACATACTGGGGAGAGCTCCTCAGTGACCTCCCCCCCTGACCCCTGCCCACAGCAAAATGGTTGGGGTCAGAAGGGGATGCTATGTTGACGCAGCACTGGCCATGCAATGGCCCCAGTGTCTGCAGGGGTGGTGCTGTGCTGACTCTCCCCCTGGGGAGACTGAGGCTTTTGGCAAGCAGTACTGCCCGGCACTGGGTCCCCACCTTCACAGCCTCGCTCAGACTGTCTGGACAGTATCCTGAACCCTGCCAGCATCCCATGCAATGCTGCTTCTGTCCTTGGCAGGATGAGCCAGGTGAACTACTGCTGTGGCTCCAGGTGGGGTTGCACCACGGCTTGGGGACACACTGGCACAGCCAGGCCCCACAGCAGCTGCCTTTCTCATGCACAATGTTGTTTGCTCTGGAGGGATGACCCAGCAGTGCATGCCCATCCCAGCATCCCCCAAGCTGCTGCTCCACAAGGGCATGCAGACAACCCAGGGCAGCGCAACAAGGAAGAGGGACCTCCTCTTCAGGGATGCCTTGGTCATTGGCAAGTTCAAGTAAGGCCCACAGACCCCAGCTGCCTTTCCTCCCAAGCTCCGCCCCTGGCATCAGGGCAGGGACACACAAGGATCAGCTCAAGGGACCCCGACCCTGGTGCTGGATGCACCCATGTCCACACCTATGGCAAGTGTACTTTAGAGAGGAGCCACCAGGCTGGTAGCAGCCAGCGTTTGCCCCCAGTGCAATGCCCATGGCTAGTGGCTGCCCCCACAGCCTGGGAGCCTTTCTTCCTGGGCCTCTGTGCAGGGGACATGGCTCTGCCAGGCAGGATGCCCTGGGAGCTCCCAAGGATGTCACCGACAGGTCACTGCCTACTGCTCCTCTCTGCAGACATGGCAGCACCTGCTGGCTCCAGCTCTGCCTGGCCCTGGACCAGCTGAAGGTGCTGAGCAGAGGGAAGGGGATGGCTGGGGATCCAAAGGAAGAGGGGGAAGGCAGCAAACACACCAACTTGCTTGTCCTCATCTAGCCCTGCAGTTCCTGCATTGTTACTTTCCAGTTGCCTCATCCCACAGCAGGGATGAGCAGCGCCTCTATCCTGGCCCACAAGGCTTTGTCCTGCCTCTGTGGCCATCCCCACAGGGCAAGGTTGTGCAGGTGGCCACCTCTGCCCACAGGCTGGGGAACAGCAGGGCCTCAGGCTCTTTCTCCTCTCTTTCTGCACCTCCCAGGTAGTGAAGAAGCTGTGGGTCAGCACAATGTGTCAGTAAGCCCTGCCTGGCAGTTCAGTCTGGGCAGGTCAGTGTTCACCCTGGGGGGATGCTCCAGGAGTAGTCATATGCAGCAACACTGCTACTGAGCTGAGGAGAGGTGCCTCATGGCTGCAGGCAGCTCTTGGGCAGAGGTAGCAGTGATGCTTCACTCAGCTGTGTCCAGCTGTCACCTGTCCAGTCACATCCTCAGCATTGCTGCTGCTTCTCTCTGCTCAACTGATGAGTGGTACCTGGGTGTTTCAGGGTCCCGTAGTAGCGCTCCCTGGGCTGGCAGGAGAGAGAAGAGGTTTCCTGGGTCTCACAGAGCTCTTTCCCTTCCCCTTCCCCATTCACAGATCACCAAAAGGAGTAGAGGGGTGGCCTCCATCAAACTCTTCATTGAAGAAGATAAGCTGCCACAATGATGTGAGTGTCCCTCCTGTCTCTGCTCTGCCACCAGATGCTTCCTCAGCCCAGAATCAAGGTGCATCATCTCTCACCTTCTGGTTTTTTTGCCCCTGCCCACATGATGACACTACACACCAGCAGACTGAAGAAACTGGTGGATGCCCAGGCAAAGGTGAAAATTGCTTGAGCTGCTTTTGTGGGAGGTCTCCATGTCCCAGCCTCCCCCAGCATTGGCATCCTGCCCTGCTGGGCACATCCCAGGTCACTGACTGCAGCAAGACCTCTTGGCTGTCCCCACCTCTCACACATTGTCAGAGACCACTGCAGCTCACTGGGGCCATGTTCTGCTGCAGGGCTGCTCAGTTTGTGCAGTGCATTTCCTGCAGGTTGGTGCAGAGCAACAGCCACCACCCACCCTGTCTGGTAACGAAAGTGAACTTGGCCACTCGGCAGATGGATTGGCAGAAGATGGGCAGGATGATTTTTCCCTCCTCTTCTTGCAGTCCAGCACTTGTGCCGCACTGGGGCTGCTGCTGCGCTTCCCGCAGAGCACATCCATCCCCATTGCTCTGTAGCAGAAGAGAGTTGAGCCCCTGGGGACTCCTGGTTCCCAAATGGCATCTCTCCCTTGTGCTCAGTGGGGGGGGGAGGCTGTGCTGGGAGGGCCCAGGAGTGCTTGCCTGGTGGTTCTCATCAAGGCGTTTTGCTCTGTATTCCTTGGCAGCAGGCAGGACCCGGAGGAGGACGAGGGGACTGCCTTGGCCCTTAACATAGCAAAGAACCTTGGCCTCTGAGAGGCATCTGGGCAGTTAGGCACTGGCAGCAGGGGGACTCTGTTTGGCCAGCCCTTGGCAGTTCTCTGCAGCCAGGACGGCATGCTGCCCCAGCCCATACAGGTAAGCAAACCTGGACAGTGTGTCCCCAACCTTCTGGCTTCTTCTGAGAGCTGCTGTCCCCAGCAGAGGGACTCTGAGTGGGGTTAGGGGACAGAGCCAGTTCCTCCTCATGTCAATTACCTGCAGCCACCCTTCCACCCTGCCCCAGTGAAAGCAGAATCATCCACACTTGCTCCTGTTCTTGAGGCAGGTTCACTTGCCCCAGGGCCTGTCTTAAGCCAACCAATTGTCCTCCCATGTCCCTTGCAGGACCTGCTGTTTCTTCTGGGAAAGCAAGGATCTTCCACAGAGGGGATATTCTGGCTTGCAAATGACAAGTGTGTCTCAAGGGAGCTGAGGGACGCCCTCCACAGTGACATGAGAGTAAACCTGCAAAGCAAGCCTGTGTACCTCCTGGCCATCATCTTAAAGGTGAATTCTGCTGACCTGGAGCCTGGCAGCTCCTGGCTCTCTCAGTGCTGATGGGTACCTGTGAGAGCAGGGAGCTGAAACCCACCCTCCTGCTCATGAGTCAGAGTGCTGGGAATGTTGCCTATGTTCCCGTCAGGAGTGTTCAAAGCCTCACCTGAAGCCTTTGGCATTGCAGTCCTTTCTCCAAAATACCCTTGCCAAGCTCCTGAATGTAGACTGTACAAGGAGTAGATGAGCACCCTGCAGAAGACCAGCAGGCAGGAGAAGCTGGCAGAACTGAGAGAGAGTAAGTGTGGCAATCAGCCTGCCTCATCAGCTGGGACTGGCAGAGCCTGGGCACCTGCAAAGGCAAAGCAATGGCCTCCTTGAAAAAGCCATGTTTCCTGCCAGCTACCTCTTGCTGTTATGGGGTTGGATTTTGGGGGAATGTGGCACAGAAAAACATTTCTCTCCTTGGAGCACTTCCTGAAGGCATTGGAGATGTCTACATAAAGGGACTCTTGCCAGAAGGGCCCGGAGGGAGGTGGCAGTATCTCAGCGAAGGCAGTCCATCTGCTGCAGACCCAGCATGGCCAGGAGCCTTCTCTTGGGTGGGCTTGAGTGACATCAGCCTGGGCAATGAAGGTTGACATCTACTTTATTAATGTTGCATTCCTGTTCCCTCAGTGTGGCCAACAAGTTGCCCCATGCCAACCTCCTCATCTTAAAGCACTTCCTCTCCCTGCTCTACAACATCAGCAAAAACACCAACATGAGAAGGATGACAGCCAGCAACCTGTCCATCCGTGTGGGGCCAAATAAACTCAGCCCTGCCAGGTAGCACACACTTCCCTTGGAAATGCTGATGCAGGTGACAGGGAAGGTATGTTGTATTTACCAGCTGGCTACAGCCTTCTGGGCCCACCTGAACTTTGCTGTTCACAGATACCTGGCTGCCTCCTCTCTTGAACAAATGCTCGTGAGGTAGTTACTGGGAAAATCAGCCCCACAGCTGCAGTTTTCTGCACAAAGGGAGGGTCAGGAGTGGGAAAGGTCGTTTGATCCATTTTCAGCCACCTGGGTTGAACCCAATGGTTTCATGTGTGCAGGTGATGGGCCTGGTGCAGTCCCTCATCGAGAACAGCAAGGAACTCTTTGGAGAGGAGATGGGCTGGACTTCCAAGTGCAACAAGCGAGGAGTCACCAGCACCGGTAGTTGAAGCAGAAACAGCAGAGGTATGTTAGTTCCACAAATGCTGTGGCAACCTGCCTTGTACATGAGGCTACAGTTCCTGATGTAAAGCTGAGGCTGAAATTTAGAGGGTCTTCTCCTCACCCAGAGTAGAGATCCTATGTATTTATGTCTTTTAAGAAAGGACTTCCTTCTTACTGTGGACTCAAACCCTGTGAAAGGGAAAACAAGGTCATCTGTCAGCCTGCAACTCCACAAAAGTTGATAGAAAGGCTGATGCAGGCTGGCTGTCGCACTTCGTGTGATGATCTCGTTAGTATTTGCTCAGCTGAGCTGTCCTGTCAGTAGCTGTTACCTTCAGAAAACTTGAGCCGAGATCCTGCTTCATCAGAGCTTCACAAAGTCCATTTTGGGGTCAGGGACTGTGCAAAAGGTGGATCATGAAAACCAATCCAAGCAATCTGCTTTTAAGCACTCAGGCAGTAATTTGGCAAACAGTAGCTTCCTCCTCTAGGTAGGTCCTTGCCACCTGTTTACTTCTACATGTCCACTTTAGGTACCTATGCAGAATTTTTGCATGATAAATGTCTTGCTAGATAGAAGGAAAAAAAAAAAAAAAAGAAAAAAAAAAAAGAAAAGAAAGGAAAGAAAATGAAAGAAGACAGGCCACCAAAAGAAAAGAAAAAAAGAAA
>JAVJGI010000014.1:35538440-35597786 GCA_035590275.1 Ibycter americanus
AAAACAAAAGAAAACAAAAGAAAACAAAAGAAAAGAAAACACAAAAGAAAAGAAAAAACAAAATAAAAGAAAAGAAAGAAAAAAGAAAAGAAAAGAAAAGAAAAGAAAAAGAAAAGAAAAGAAAAGAAAAGAAAAGAAAAGAAAAAAGAAAAGAAGAAAAGAAAAGAAAAGAAAAAAAGTTTTGTGCTTATATATCCTAAAGAGTGAGGACTCCAAGTAATATACAACATCACTACTTTAACCTGTGGCAGTTAGCCAGTCATATTCCAGGTTTGTTGTTGTACTTCCATGAAATGCAAGAGAAACAGAAAAGGCTACTAATTTCTTGTATTGTGACATAACTACTAGGGGTTAAATATGAGCTATACAGAACACTAAAATGCCTATTGATTGCAAAATGGAGCTTGTAAGAGCAGTAACATCCAGAGCTAATTATTCAACAGTCAATACAAAAATTGTCACATAAGCAGTCTCTACTGACAGACTACTCTCTTTAAAGATTTAATCTTTTTTTAAAAGTAAAAAACAAACAAGCGAAAAGTAAGCTGATGCTATTGTCCCGGTAATCTTTCCTCTGGAAAAGTAGACAGGAGCACTGGCCACAGAACAGACTTTGACAGTCAAATACCAATGTACATAAATCCCCTGTAACAACACCAACATACTCCTTCCCTCTTATATTTCCAAGGACTTTATTCTTAAATAGTTAGCATACTGCATAAGTTAGTCCGTATTTCCAGTAACTAGTGCCCTGTTCACCTGTGAAAATTGGATTGACTGTTGTTTAATTTTCCCTCCCTATACGATTGGAAAGATATTCTGGGGCAAAAAATTTGGATGTATATTGATTGTTTCAGAGTTCACAAAGAAATCTATTAGGGTGCATTCAGTATTCTTAGCTTCCAAAATAATCTTCCACTTTCTTTACAGCAAGGCTGCCAGTTTTGTCATTGAATGGTGTCTGTACTACAATGCTTATTGTAATTGCAAGATCTTGAGAAATAAATGACAGCTGTATCAGGAGATCAGCAAGCTGCTCCTCCAACAGCTTCTACAGCATTTCCATTGATCAACCAAATTTAGACAGAAAAATCTCACATATAGTCCTGGCTAGAGAGACAAGCTGCTGATGACAGTTTAGTTACAGAACAGGAGTGTGAGGGACATTAACTTCCTTTTGACCTTGGTACCTCAAGATCAAAGTACAGACTTTTTTTTTTGGAAGCCTTGACAGAATATTATTCACATCCTAATATTGATTCTGTAGCTCTAGGTCTGTTTATTTAAAGGAAGACTTCATTTTAAAATAAACATAAAACTAATAACTTATTTGTCTTTCTTTTTTCCTTCTTTCCCAATTCTATGGAGGGATTTTTTTCCCCCCACATGTGTTTTACATGAGATTGAAGAAGAATGATACATCAAACCCATGAGGATTGATAGTTCATTGTTTTTTGTGGTTTTTTTAAATGGAAAAGTAAAGTAATTTTTGTTATGAGAAGTGTCTAGTCTTGACTCAGCTACTCTGTAAATATTTTTTCTCAGTTACAAGCAGTCATCAGGATTGTTCTCGTAGACTTAGTATTATAAAGGTAAACAGACTGGCTGTACCATGTGCCCTTGTATCATGGTATTTACTCATCCAGACTGAGGTACTGAGCAAAGTGCAAAAAACTGTCTTCCAGCTCATACTCCCTGTTTTCTTCAGAAATCATGATGTGCAGTGAAGTGAAGGGGAGTTGCTGCTGTAGCCCTGGACTTGCCCTGGAACTGAACTGAGACAATAACAACTAAGAGTTCAGAAGTGCTTCATATCTGCCAGTAAAGGCCTGTACATAGATAACTTTGAACCTCAGGCTAGTGACCTTGAAATAGAAACTCTGCTTAAAGGATAGAAGACATACATAATGCTTGCTAACTTGATGTGCTACACAGTGTCTTCTATGACTTACAGCTTACAGCTTGCTTGAGAAGGAACCACAGAATCACAGAATCATAGAATCAGTTAGGTTGGAAAAGACCTTTGAGATCATCAGGTCCAACCGTTAACCCAGGACTGTCAAGTCCATCACTAAACCATGTCTCTGAGCACTACATCTACATGTTTTTTAAGTACCTCCAGGGATGGTGATGCCACCACCTCCCTGGAAAGCTTGTTTCAATGCTTGACCACCCTTTCAGTGAAGAAGTTTTTCCTAATATCAAATCTAAACCTCCCCTGGCACAACCTGAGCACGTTTCCTCTTGTTCTGACTCTTGTTATCTGGGAGAAGAGACCGACCGCCACTTGCTTGCAACCTCCTTTCAGGTAGCTGTAGGTAGAAATAATGTCCTCCCTGAACCTCCTTCTCTCCAGACTAAACAACCCTGGTTCCCTCAGCCGCTCCTCATAAGACTTCTGCTCTAGACCCTTCACCAGCTTCGCTGCCCTTCTCTGGACACACCCCAGCACCTCCATGTCTTTCTTGTAATGAGGGGGCCAAAACAGAACACAGTATTCAAGGTACTGTTCCATCACTGCTGAGCCCGGGGGATAATCACTTCCCTAGTCCTGCTGGCCACACTGTTTCTGATACAAACCGGGATGCTGTTGGCCTTCTTGGCCACCTGGGCACACTGCTGGCTCATGTTCAGCCGGCTGTCAACCAGCACCCCAAGGTCCTTTTCCACTGGGCAGCTTTCCAGCCACTCTTCCTCAAGTCTGTAGTATTGCAAAGAGTTGTTGTGACATCAGTACATGACCTGGCACTTGACCCTGTGGAACCTCATACAACTGACCTTGGCCCATTGGTCCAGCCTGTCCAGATCCCTCTGCAGAGCCTTCCCACCCTCAAGCAGATCAGCATTCCCCCCTCAACTTGGTGTTGTTTGCAAACTTACTGAGGGTGCACTCAATCCCCTCATCCAGATTGTTGATAAAGACATTGAACAGAAGTGGCCCCAACACTGAGCCCTGGGGAACACCACTTGTGTGTGGCTGCCAGCTGGTTGTAACTCCATTTACTACCACTCTTCGGGCTCTGCGAACCAGCCAGCTTCTAACCCAGCAAAGAGTACACCCATCCAAGCCATGAGCAGCCAGTTCCTCCAGCAGAATGCTGTGGGAGACAGTGTCAAAGGCTTTACTAAAGTCCAGGTAGACAACGTCCACAGCCTTTCCCAAAACAGGTTTGTGTCAATGATTTGGTATAAATCTGAAGCTGCCAATAAAGAGGCAACAAAGGATTGATAACATGAATCACAGACTGGGTCTATCAACTGCAAACTGAACTGGGGATTGACCTTCAATACTGTTGCATATAGAAATGCTTTATTTGGCCTCTAGCTGAAACAACAACAACAACAACTAAAGAAAGAAAATCAAAGAAAGAGAGAAAGAGAGAGGGATAAATAGCTTCATTTCTGAAAGATTCAAAACAAAAGCACTGATGGCAACAATGACAGATTTGTGAGATTATGGAAGAAGTGGTATGATCTGGGCTTCTACAAAAACATCTCCCTTTGGGCATTACATTTATATGCATGAGCACTATTTTATTTTCAGTAGCAGACAGGTGTCTAATAGAACATTTTAATAATTTCTAAGAATGTGAATCTTGCAACTGACTGAAAGTAGAATCTTTTACATCAGTAGTATTGTGACATGCCAGTAAAATCAATAGGAAATGTGAGTTTTATAAATACAGGAGTGATTATGAATGTATTTGAACAAGATACCAATACTAAGCAAACTATGCAAAATAAATCTGTTGCAAATACACATGAAGCAGAAAACTCACCAGTTCAGCCATCTTCTCCAGATTCTTATTTTTCATACAGATCAATTTACAGCATACATAACATACGATTTTGGACTACCAATTGTTCAATTGCAGAACTGTCAGTTCTATAGGTCTTGAAAACAGCCATCTCACAAAAACTATATATGAGGAAAACTGCAGTAGTGATCTTATATCTTTTATCAAAAAAATTGGTTCCTTTTACATGACTCATCAAAATTGTAGACAATTTATCTACTAGTTTTCTACATTATTTTTTGCTGTTGTAAGGAAACCAAACAGTTCTCAGAAGTGACTGATGAGCAACAGAATCTTGCACAAGTGGGAAAACTCATGATCATAAGATTAGGTACTGGGAGGAGAGGTAATGGAATCTAGGACCAGTATCTTCCCCTTTTCAGCTGAGTTAATTTTTTTTGTCAGCATTATGTGAGTATACCCCATCTCTTATGACCACTCTAAAGGCAAACTGTGTAAAGACCTGTGAAAAAAATCCTCTCACACAAACAGACTAAACAGATAAACACTGACTTTGCAGTAAAGTGGTTATTGCTAGGCATCTGAGTTAACACTTGAGTGTTCTGAGGACTGAAGATTACTTTCAGTGTTCAGACACATTTGCATCCTTTCATGTCACTAATAACAGACATATTAAAAGTAGTATATGAAAAAAAAAAGTCAAGAAAAGGAATTTTGATCAGTAAAAAAGACTTTTGGTGATACAGGGGCATCTGCAGCAATGATGAACTAGTGCTCATCCTCCCTTCACATCAAAGTGAAGATGCCCTGCAGATCAAAAAGTTGGATCATTAGTGAAGACTTAATTCCTAACTTTGGGGACAGTTGAAGTTTACAGATGAATGCATCTTCTCTGTCTACAACTGATCTACTTAAATTATTGCTAATTCTTTGCTGCTCCCAATCAGGTAACTCCTGCATAGATTTTGAAACTGCAGGTTTCTTCATTTCAGGAATATTTTTCCTCCAGAATTTTGTGCTGTCATTTTTTTCTGATATGCATGCCAACAATATATAGTCTTAAGTCCAACTTTGCAACACTGAGGTCAAGAAAATGCAGCTGCTGTGTCTCACAGGTGATTACACATTTAACAGGGCTTACATCTCAAATCTACCCTGGTGTTGGCTGTTGGCAATATGTTGAAAAAACAGAATACTTGTTCTTTTCCCTTCTCCAGATCATACTGTTTAAAGTTACTCTGAATTCAGCTTTGTAGAATCATAGAATAATAGAATCATTTCGGTTAGAAAAGACCTTTAAGATCATTGTGTCCAATCATAAACCTAACATTGTGAAGTCTACCACTAAAACCATGTCCCTAAGCACCACATCTACAAGTCTCTTAAATAACTCCAGGGATAGTGACTGAACCACTTCCCTGGGCAGCCTATTCCAAGGCTTGACTACCTTTTCAGTAAATTTTTTTTCCTAATATCCAATCTAAACCTCCCTTGCACAACTTGAGGCCATTTCCTCTTGATCTATCGCATGTAGATTGGAAGAAGAGACCAACACCTACCATGCTAGAGCCTCCTTTCAGGTAGCTGTAGAGAGCAATAAGGTCCCTCCTAAGCCTCCTTTTCTCCGGACTGAACTACCCATTCCCTCAGCCACTCCTCACAAAACTTGTGCTCTAGACCCTTCACCAGCTTCATTGTTCTTCTATGAACAAATGTTTATGTTTGCCAAGTTAAAAACAAGCAAGCAAACAAACAAACATGAAGTTATTGCTATTTTCAAGTCTACAGAACAGTAACTCTCATGGCTATGTGGTAAAGTTCTCAAAGTTTCAGGCCCCTCCATGCTATAACACAATGTTCTGAAGACACACTGCCTAACTTGTTTACAAGCAGGTGCCACAACTTTTACCATCTTCCTTATATCCTTTGCAGCCTCATGAAAGCAGATATAGGATGACTTTTTGTTGACATGCAGGACGCAAGCAAGTATTCTGCATACAAGCTTCATGTTGGATCAGTGCCTCATTTTGCATTACCTTTCCACATGAAATAAAAGGCCTGATTTGCCTAAAAAGAATTTTAAAAATATTTTTCTTAGCGTTAAAGAAACTTGAACATTAAAGAAACAAACAGACAAACAAAACCCCAAAAACTTTATTGCTGTAAAATTTGCAGCCTATTAAATTTGGTACTAGATTTTGAAGTGGACACAGGGAAAGTATAGCATAACACAGATCATTCTGGCTGTGAATTTAGTTTACAGACATGCTTTTTTCCATTTATTTCCTTTGATTAGCAAACTTGCAGGTCACATAATATGATAAAGTTGGGATTCAGATTGGTTCTGAATACAAATAAATTTCATTGAATCACTGTTTGTGATTTACCAATGAATAATTTTGGAATTATTGATTCCAAACATACATACATAGAAACTGGCATCACGTGTACAGTTCATTAGCAGTTCTTAACAAAGATTATGACAGACAGATACTTTTCTGATTGACAATGTGTTAGAAATTACGTCAAAATACGAGTGGCTGGAATGAAAAGGGCAAGCCTGATTCCTTTTTGTATCCATATATGCCACATTCTGCTTGGTTTTCTTTGTGCACCAGACCAGTCTGTTAATAATTGGTTTTCTTTTCCTCTCACACAATGCGAGGATGTAGGTTAAGCCATTGGACTTACCACAAAGATGTCTGATTGAAATCTCTTGAGTCAAAGTGCCTCCCTCTCACAATATAACCAAGTACAAAAAAGAAAAATGACAAAATAGAATGCAACGCATTTCTTCTTTGTAAGGATTTTCATTCATTTCTATTTCCATGATATCTCTGCTTGATGGCTGCTGTAAAACTAAGTGCTCCATCTTAACAGTCATCACACAGTTGTGATTTCATATTGCCTGGAAAAACTTAACATGTTCTCACTAGTCAGAAAAGAAAGAGATCTTCCTCTGTCCATATTTCACTAGAGTCACTATTGCTTGTGATGTTAAGATTTCTACTGCTGCTGCTGATGTAACATTTGTTCCAAAATACTTTTTCAAGTTCAAAGACAGACATGTGAATGAAATGGTTTGCTTTGATTATGCACCTACCAAGTGTCAACCATGTGTGTCAAATATTTTCCCATACAAAAAGCTGTGTACATGCATAATTATATAAATGCACACACACAAAACACAAACATAGCACGCATATTAATTGGAAAAATTCAGAATAATTGGGTGGTGGTGGTGGTGAAGAAATCTTTGTAGACCAGTGCAGTTTCAATTTGTAGTTTCACAAAATGTGAAAAGTGTCAATCCATCACCTAGTTTAGAAGGCTTTTAAAGATCCCAAGAGTCAGGTTTGTTCATAGGGTGGTTTCTAAGGTTTAGATAGTATTTGGCAGTTTAGCAATCAGAAATTGATCCCTAACACTCCTTCTAGCATGTTTTGGACCGGAAGAGTCAAGTTGCTGCAAGTAATAGAGATATATCGGCAGACCTACTTGGGAAAGCCAGTATAGCTTCTTTCTTCCATGTACTTGGCCCAGCTAAGGCTATTAATGCCTATCGATTCCCTTCATAAGCAGTTCATTTCATCAAAATCATCCCCATGCATGAAATTGGTACAACACATGAGGAACATTCATCGTGCAGTCCATTATTGTCCCAGCTCAGTGAACCATTAAGAATGAAGTGAATCACTGAAGCAAAACCAGTTGAACTACAAAATCCTGAAATTAGTAAAAAAATGAAAAGATGTTTAAGCTGAGGGATTTTGCTTCAGTTTTTTTGAAAGTCCTCTCTTTTGTGATGCCTCTGACTAATAACAAATAATCTTTCCACGCTTTCTTCACCTTCATCTTATCTTCACATTTTTAACTTCTGGGTGGCTTGGGTATTTGGGACTCTCTCCACAGACTATTACAGGGTGTCATCTCTGTTTTGATGCCTGTAGTGTTGCAAAATGGATTATCTTGATTACCAACAACAGGTGGGATAGGCCAGGACATGGCTGTGCTCACTTCAGGAGCAGACTGCCATGGTGGTGCAGGGGCTGGAGGCTTCCTGAGGGAGGAGACGTTGGAAGGAGGCGTCTCCCCCATGAGGTCTGTCAGGGGCAGGATCTGCCAGGCAGGGCTGTCCCACCACTCCAGACAGGAGCAAGGCAGTTGGGGGTGTACCTGGGCACCTCCATGAGGATAGGGACAGACTGAAGCCAGGCCAGGACATGGGCCTGCTGGTAGGGGATCAGGCCTGTGGCTGGGCAAAGCAATGGCTGCAATGTGGCTGGGGCGGGAGCTCAGGTGGGCACTGAGCACAGGACCCTCAGCTTAAAAGCATCTCCCATAGTAGGAGAGGGAAGCCCCTCTGAGGCTTGCTAGCAGAGAGAGTTAGGGAAGCCCTCAGTGAAGCACCTTCTATCTCTTTCTTTCAATGCTGCCAGCAGCACTGTCTCGAGGTTGATGCTGAGCCCAGGCAGCTGTATCCCAGTGAGGAGGGGACTCAGGGGTATGACACAGACCCTCATTTCTAGAAAAATGAAACCATTGTGGTTTCACAAGTATGCTGACCACAGGGCAGCTGAAATAAGAAATTCTGGATGATCAAATGGGTTTAAGAGGACTGCAGCCTCTAATGACTCCATTAAAAAAGAAAACCTTCCCAAGCAGTAAAAGCTTAAATAATATATGAACTCCAGGGCATCAAATATGTAAATATATAAAACTCTATTTAGTACTCAGCACAAGCTGATTTAGCGCAGTTTACCATAAAGCTGATAAACAAGTTCAGAAATAATTTACAAAGGACTTGAGTGTGAACTGCATGCCATGTATATGGCCAGAAAGGTGAAGCAAACTGCCTGAGGTATTAGATGCAGCTAGCAGATCAGAAAAAGATCCCATGTCAAATGAGATAAACAGAAATTATCTCTGGCATGGTGAAAGGAGTGTTAAGAGAATGCAGTAGATATCCTTTCCACACCTTGAACAAGAATGAGAGATGCTGAATGATTTTTGTAATACACACTCACTTCCAACACTCAAAATAATGTGTGAATGTCAGGACTTTCTTATGTATTATAAAGGCGGGGGAAAGTGCTTGTATTACTAGCAAAAATCCCAGAGGCCAGGACAGGCTTGTGTCCCAAAGTGCAGTGTCCCAAAGGCTGCAAGTGTAGTATAGTAGTTTAGAAACTGCAGGTGTCACAAAGAGAAGAAAGAATGTTGGAAAGAAACCAGAATTTAGGCTATTTTGTCTAACATGGGACAGGTAGTATCATATACGTGATCTGGGGATGCTGTAGATAAACTCACAAAACTGAAGCGGAACACAAAGCAGAAAAGGCCAGGCAGAACATTGTAAAAAAACCTCCATCAGTAGTATCAGGAAAGAAAAAGGAAAAAATCATTCTCTGTGTGGCAATCTGAATCAAAAGCAATCAGGAAATGGAAGTACTTACCAATCAGTAAAGTGCAGTTGAACAGCGAAAAAGAAGTTTTGGCAGGTAAATGCTTCAGTCTCCTCTACAAGGACTTCGTAACCCCACATCAAGCTCTTCCACCCTTCCCCAATGCCAAGCGTCATTCTCCACTACAAATGAAGCATGATTCTTTGTAGGTCAGAATGGCAGAATGGGAATCTGACTGATTTGTGATGCTGAAACAAAGAACACTTTACTCTAGTCACCTGTGGAAATACCGTTCAAATAATCATGGTTTATTACAAGAAAAATCAGTTGGGCTGGAATTGATCAGATTTAAATGTAAGCTTTTCAGAGTTAGATGTCTATTGTTAGCGACTTACTGGAGGTGTCTTTATAGATGATACAGAAAAGCAGGCATCTCTAGAGGGTGATTCTTTCATCTATTTTAGACACCAATGTTAGAGCAGATTAATCACTCTGTGATGATGCCAATTTCTCTCCATTGAGTCTAGAAAGAAACTGTGTGATGACTGTAGCCTAAAATGAATTACTTTTAGATGCTCTAAAGTTAGCGAGATGAATCCTACATTAGATTAGCAAATTAAAAGAACAGGAGTTTTGCCCTCTCCCTCTGCACATAAAGTGAATTAATGGATGAGCCAGATAATCACTAAGTGAAAACAACTAAATCTTCAGGAAAGGTCTTTGAAAAGAAATGCGCTGCTTTTATTAAAAAGTCATGAAAAATTAAGATTTTTCTCTTTCTACCATGTCCTCTCAAAGATTTCTTCTTACATTTATTTTGGGATCACATCTCTCCATGAACTTACGATGCTTTGCATGTGACAGCCATATTGATACTAACAATATTGCTTGTTGAGGAATTAGCTTTGTCCTGGTTGCATAATTTAATGGTGGTACAAAAAGATTGTCTAGATGTTTAAGTGCATATATTTCTGTATTTGTCTATCAGTTGTCTCTAGTAATGTTTTTAATTTGTTTATCAATTTAGGCCAAAGCTGACGATGGTGATCTCATTTATACCACTAAATTTAAAAAAGAGTTGGAATTCAATCTTTCTGTAAGATCAAGACTCATGTATACAGTGTTTATAACTAACCTGATCAAGAGCACATCTGTATAGCAGGGAGATCTAGTTGAAGCAATGCAAATCAGAGCCTTTGGGAGAACTAATATTTAACTAATCAGGGATACAATAGTTAAACTTAGTCCCAGAAGATTCTTTTAATTACAGGTATAAACCTGAAGTTCCTACAGATTTTGTGAAAGGAAGCATCTGTTAGAGGAGAGACCTAAATCACTGGTTTTAGTGACAGAAAACTTCTAATACAATCTTTAAAAGCTGGAAAGTCACAGAATATAAGCCTTCACATATTCTGTTTCTCATAGTAATACTTGGTTTATTTGATGACTGATCATGTTTTCTGCACACATCTTAGGCTTATTTGGTTTATTAACTTTTCTAACATTCAGTGAAAGACTAATAAAAAATAAATATGCTCTGGTAATAATGTGCATTTTTATTTGCATCTCACGTTTTTCTTCATGCCAAGATGTATTTTATCTGAATAGTCCCTGAGATTTCAGATGGGACTAACTGCTTTACAGTACCATCATTTTTATCCATAGATCTCAAAACACTTTTCAAGGAGTAAAATCATTGTCAGTTCGGCTAAACTTATCACACTGAGAGTTGATGCATGTCACTTGTCAAGAGTCAATAATACCAACAACAACATCAATGGCCTCTCAGTAACAGTAAATCCCCGGGAGAAACATATTGGAGTCCACATGATCTGTTCAGTGAGTGTCTCTTCTACATCAGAAATTCTAGGAGTAGCCTGCTATGTATGTGTCTATGAATATGTCTGTGTATGTGTACGAATGCTGTATAGTATAAAAATAAATAAATAGTATGCATGCACAATATTAATTGCCACCTTGTAAGTAATTTCAGGTAGACAGACAGTGAAGTCTTGCTGTGGATCTGAGTCTGCTTGTTTTTGTGGGTTTTATTCAAACCTTTAGTATATGCTGAACATAGGGGTTTTTTGTAGCTTAATGTGCTAGAGTTACAGCTAAAGCTTCTTAGAAAACAAAGAGTCAAAACAGAAATGCCTAGGGAGAGGAACAACAGCCAGAAGGTGAGACAAAGACAGAACGTGAGAAGTAATCTCAGCTGGCAGGTCCAGCCAGCCACAACAGAGTGATAGTGTGGAAATTTGTTGAGAGAGATTTTCAGGACGCTGTCGTCCACACAGAAAACAGGGTACACATTATGCAGTTCAAAGTATAGCTGTTTATGCTACTGCTGCTCTCAAATGCTTACGTGTGGCAGCAATATATTGCCTTCATGTCATTTATACATATAAACAGTATATATTTATATGTATAAAAACAGTCTCCAGACATCTTTATACACTTAAAATCTGCTGGAAGGGGAGAACTGTGCTTTTAAACATAGTTGCTCTAGTTGTTTGCAGTGTTTTCCAAATGGAATAAACCTCACATTCTAGCTAGTGAGGTAAGTTACCACCATTTGTTTGACACAAGCTTTCAAGAGTGAGGGTGAGATGTTTCCACAGAAGTATTTTCATTTGTCCAAGCAGAGGCTATATTAAAAGCAAACCAAAATGAGCAAGGAGTAACAGCTGATTTACAGCAGTGGATGTTGTGTATGTTCCATTGTGCAGAATCCCAGGAAACTGCTTCCACACCCAACAGTACTTGGATCTACATCAATTTGCAGAGGTGTATGTGCTTATTGAGTAAACTTTGGTTCATTTCCTAAAGGCAGTATTGGGGCCTAAATTCACTGAAAGAAATGGAAGTTATATGCATAAATACCTGTGAGGATCTAGCCTTGTCTAATTATATCCTACGAAAACTCTGAAGTTATAACCGTACTAGAAAATTAAACAATACCAGGCAATGTTCCCAGGTACTGAAACACAATTGTTTATACTGTTAAATTTTTAACTTCGTGACTGGCATGATTTCATCCTGTGCCAAAGGATTCTTGGCTGTGGCTCATGAGTTTGCATGGAAGTGGGATCATTCCCAGGATGTAGTTTGGATACAGGCACCTTTTTCTGGAGTGTAAAAGAGTTTATTAGTGGGGACATAGGCTCTTTCAAGCCAACCTGCCACAGTGCCAGAAAGACTGGTCCTGCATATGTTTCATAGATGTAGTCTGAACAGCTGCGGGAGAGGTTAAAAAGCAGAGCTGAAGGCTGAGGGCTGCCTTTGAAATAAAAGACAAATTCCTTAGGGAGAAAAAATCACTACATTTCTAAACAGGAATAAGAGAAAGACAGACTGGGAAAAGTCATGTGCACCCCATAGTAAATCTTTTGTGCCAAAGTAAAAATCCACTCAAATTCATGATTGAATTTGAAATGACCATCCGTTAGCTTACAGATACCTGGGTGATAACAATGAATGTGGATGTTCCTTTCAGGAGAGCACTGAAACGTGATGAAATATTTTGGCAATGACATGGTTGGGGGGAATACTGTGCATGTCAAAATACTGTTGGACCAGAATTAGTTGTACTGCTGAATCTGACCTCTTGACTACTCTGTGTATATGCATTACAATACACTATAGAAAACGTATCTAATAATAATCCATATTATCCATATAGATCATCCATAAGAAAAAATACACACCATGCTGGTTTGATTTTTATGTTCCTTGTTTTTCTAATCCTAACACAGTCCCTAAAAAAAGCTGTTCTCTACTGTTCTTGACTCTCTACCCTGAATAATATGCACCTTCTGTGATTTGTCTAGGGCTTTTATGAAATGTTCTTTTGCATTCTTTTGATCATTTACTGTATGCTGAACTGGAAATTGGGTTTGGATGTATATAACTGTTTTTTACTGAGATTGTTTTACTCATTCATCTTTGTTCATCATCTTTTTTTCTAATGTTGCACATACAATAAACATATGGCATGTTTATTGCCAGATTTACTTATGTTCTTTTTGTGGGTTTTTTGTGGTTTTGGTTTGTTTGGGGTTTTTTTTGTAATGATAGTATTTTTTGAGTGAATTAAAGAAATAGAGGAGAAAAGCTTGTATTGTATGGATTAGAATATTTTCAGTTTTCAGATACATCCTTTGCACAAGTAGAAATTTCTAGATCAATGAAGTTGGCAAATATTGACTTCTATTACAGCATTCATGCAAATTTGTTGTTTTGGTTTGTTCTTTTATTTTTTCACAACAGAAATTAAAGGCATGATCCCACTGAAATTAACAACAGATCTTTCATTTATGTTAGACCCTTGCATAAGGAAAGTTTATTCTGTAATAGTCCATCAGTAAACATACTTTGCCAACAAAGTATTTAACCATGGCAATGTACAGTAATGTCCACATTAGTTCTTTCTGAATACAATTATTAAAAATAAAACTGATCATACAAAAATTATCATCTCTGATCTTTCATCAATTAATTTTGAGACATTTTGACTTCCATTCAGACTATGGAAAATTAGGTTGCAATCAAATTTGCATGGACACTGTACTGTAGAAACACGTTTTAAAGCGCTTTGACAATATATGTATAGCCAGGGTAAAAAAATGTCACTTTCTGCTTTTTCAGTCAGGAAAGGGTTTATAAGTGTGAGTTACCTGACAGAGAAAGCACAGGCATCTATAAGGGCTGTTTTAAGAAAATACTTTTACCTGTAATGATTTCAAGACTTCCAAGTATTATTAGAAAGTTTACAAATATCTGTATGTTTTATTATTAATTTCTTAAGAACGTGGTGCATTAAAAGTTGTTTTACCATCTGTTTGTAACTGAAAATCTTTCCAATGCAAATAGATGTGCCTACTTCTACTAGTAATGTTCTTTCAGTAGTTAGCCTGACAAGTCCCCAAGGCCAATATATTTTTGGAAGGTTTACTACATTCTTTTCCACTAGGGGAGTTTAAACCTGTGAGGTATCATGGTGTTTCTTTCTCCTTTAATATGCTTTTCCTTTCAAAGACATTCACAGAACATATATTTTTATTCTCAGGGATTGCTTGTATTATGATTTCTAAGAAAAGTGTTCTCTTTCCCTAACAGCTCACAGTCTTGTAATGTTTTAAGACCATTTTAACAGAGTGCATGGAACACTACAATAGGTCAAAGACTTCCATGATACAACCCTATTCCTTGTTCAGGTGGTTAATAAAACCCGTTAGCATGGTAAATGGCAAACTAAAATTACCTTGCACTGTAAAGTCGTGACAGTTCTGCATGCTGTTCTGCACCCTGTGACTTCTGTTCTTATTTGTCTTCAGTTACTTTATCTGTTACACTTATACAAAATATACTTATGAGGAAGAAGTTTATCCCTTTGTGATAACTTGCCTTCCAAACTGTTTTCTCCGTGTGCTATTGCAGGAATTTATTAGCTTCTAACAGCACTTATGTACTGCTGTCTGCTTAACAGATTTTCCATTGTCTTCCATCTTTTGCCAAGAATAAGAAACAATAAAGGATACCAATTACAAAAAAAAAAGTTAAGAAAAAATGTTTATTTTATGTCCAATTGCTATTCTCCAGGTTCCAGAAAATGTCATTTAACTTTCTGTGTTTAATGTGGTGACTACCCAGGAGCTTGGTGAGCTTGGCAGTCTTGGCAGGCATTCTTGACAGCTTGTCAAGCCTGAGGCTACTGCATGTTGTCTTTCCTCTCAATAATTAATAATTAATTAGAAGCCATGATTTTTTAATGATGGACTGATTTAAATGTACTAGTTGGGGGGGTTGTATTTTTTTAAAACATTCTTTTTTTGAAAGCAAGAAAGACAAGTAAGAGGAACGATGTACATGCTTTCAAACAAGTCAGACAAAATCACAGCAGGAATAAAGGCCTACCACACACATACATTCCTCTGCATATACAAGGATGTATTTGCACACAAGGAACCTAGTCCCTGCTGGCCAAACACAAGTGACTAAACACCTTTTTGCAAGCCCAAAAAATCAAACACAGCCTGAAGCACCTCATTTAAGGATTTCCTATGCATACAAAACACAAATCCCAAAGCAGGTTTTTTGGGTATTTGTTTTTGGGTTTTTTTCCCTTATTCAGTTGGTGTGTTCTGAGGAAATGTAGGGAAATTATGACCCTAATTTTCAAAAGACACTACAAGGATCCACAGAACAGAGAATGGGGAAAGAAAAGGATGCCATTGTTAATTGATGTGAATCCAACATTCTCCTGGTATACTTCATTTCCATGTATATTATATATTACATATCACATATCATATATTACACATTACACACTATGTACTATATGCTGTATGTTGTATTGCTATACACTATCTCTATTTCTATTTTGTATAGTTCCCCCTACATTTCATTTAGCCTTTTGTTCTCTTCTTGCAGAGGCCCAAGTTCAGTGAAGACTCTGGATGCTGCTGAACTAGTGGCAGAAGTCCACAACTGCCCCTTGGAGCACAATCTACAGCTTTAAATTGAACCTCTGTGCTCCACACCCAGTGCCTAAGGAACACCTTTCAGAACAAGAGGCCAGCCCAGATATACCCAACAGGGAAATGTTGTGAACAGCTCTGGTTGAAGCACCTTCCTCTGTAGACATTAGATGTTTTGTTATCAAAACCTGTCATTCTATATCCAGGATTCAGAAATTGATCCTACAAAGGGGCATCTGCATGTTTCACCAAGACACAATAACAGCTTGGCTTCCAGGAACAGTTCATCCACAGAGAAACAGAGCTTCTCCTAGGGTGATATTGTTCCCTTGTATGTAGATGATAAAATATCAGCAGAAGAGAAGTGTTTTCACACCATGCACAACAGCAGCATGACAGCTCCATACCCAGCTGCCATGCCTGTTATACTATGCCTCCCTCAGAGAAACTATATTTAGTGTAATAAATGCAATTCTATTATTCTTGGGGGAGAGGGGGAAACCCAAACAAAAAACACCAAAACATCAGTATTAATCAATACATTTAACTTTCAGACACCAGTACATTTTTGTAACTATTTAACATTTGTGAAAGCTTCCCTGTTTAACTGATATTAATAAATAGCACTACATATATAAACATTGTCTCCCACACCTTCCAACTTGCCGGCACTAATAACCACCTAAAGGGTGATCCAGCCACAAACAGAGGCATTTCCACAAACTTATAGTCTGTAACTTGAAACTGTGTTAATCATCAGGGAATGTTCTAACAGAAAAGTTCAACATGGAAGTAGAAGTGTTGCCTTTTAGCTTATTTTGGTTCTTCTCTTACTATTGTTATGTGGCATATATTACCAGAAGATAATGGTGTAGAAGTTGTGATCTCTTAGTTCTTTGAAGAGGCATCCTACAGAGGAAAAATATATCTGCACAAAAGGACCATCCAGTTTATCTCATTGTCTGAATTCAGTTGCTGAAGATGAATTCCTTTTGGGGACAAAGACTCAGCTGATGGAATGAAATTTCTGAAGTAAGTTAATTCCTTGTTGGACCAGTCTAGCTCGTTCGCCATTTCATGTGGAAATAAATCTCAAGATCTATCCAAACTGCAGTGGTGTTTCCTCTTATAAGGATTTAAGGTGTCAGTTTCCAATATCTTGTTGCAGTCACTGTTTGGTGAAATGATGGTACAACCATGAAAATCACAGAAATACCATTTTCTGGGAGAGGAGATGGGAATAGGTCTTGACAGGTTGACTAGCTTATTTCTGCCCAAAGCCAGTAGCAACTGTGCCAGTATTATTCTGAATGGCTGCTTTTATCAATCTATTCTCAAATACTTTGAGTGATGGGATTCAAACACCAGGTCTAGATGCTCTGAGTGCTTCACTATTCTTACTGCTAGGAAGGATTTCTGGTTTTGTGTGTGTAACCTAAATATGCCTTTCACATTATTCCTTAAGTTGATGTCACAGTGGTGTCAAAAAAATGGGACAAAATATTTTAGAGAAAATGCTTTCCTACACCTCTAGCCATCGTTACCTAGAACTTCCTGAAAAATGGTGGCATATTATATTAAAAATCTTAGCATGTGTATTTGTATAATTGATCGAACCTGTAATACATGGACTGCATAACTATGTATACATGATGATCTAGTACAGATGCTATGTATTAAACTATGTGTGTGATTCATTTCAACGCAAAATAATAATAAAAAATACACAGATTTTACAGCCCAAGTGGTAAGTAGTATCTTGCAGGTTAATTAATTGAACGGTAATCCAGAAGGAAATGTATTCCAGTGGAGACAGTGGAACACTCTCCCTTTCCAATTGATCATATTTAGTTAAGAGGATTGGCAGTAGCCTACAATTCACTCAGGTGCTGCTTTGGGCAGGGCCTGTGTTACTTAATCTAATAGTTCTTTTTCTGCTTTGGTGTTGATAAAAGCCCCTGAAACTCATCTTCCTTAATTGTACTATAATAGAAAGAGTGCCTTAAGGACAATAAAAAAGGAACAAACCCCAAAAGACTGAAGTCATTTACTACAATTGGATTGTGTTAGGTTATGTGATAAAAGCTCATCTGCACACCCACAAACAAGCAGAGACAGACAATGGCAGGTAGGGACCCAAACAACACGCTGCCAGACTACTCCCAGGCTCATCACAGGAGCCATCAGCCGTCAAACCCATTTCTACAGAGGATCACAGTGGTACAATGGCAGATGTGGGTAACCCAAATTAAAGACCCAGAGGAACAGATAGTCTGGGCTCTTCCCAGGGCTGTCCCAGGAGACCCTCACATCCAGTGTCCAGGGGTAAAACCCATCAGGATGTGTGAACACCAGAGCACCTTCTGGACTGAGGGGGGTCACTGCCTGAAAGTATGGGACACAGGGGGTACAAGGGAAGAGTGTTTTGGGATCACAGAGGATTTCTTATGGGATGTGTAGAGGATGAGCCAAAGGCAGGAAAAAGGGTGGATCTAGTTGATCTGGGGAGGAACAAGCATGAGAAAATAGAGGGATGAAGGGACAGAAATTATTTGTCACATGTATACAGTTTGTTGCTCATTAAACTTGTCTGCTATATGTAAACATTTGGTTGCTCGGTAAGCTTGTCTGCATGGGATTAGTGCAGTCTGTCCTGTTTTCTTATTAAACTCCATTTCTAACTCTTTCCCTGGGTGAGGGGCTTTCTATTTGATGTGCATGTGTGTATGGGGGTTGGAGTGTCAACAGCTAGAGTGGCATCTCAGGTCACAGGGGTGCATGAGTGCTACAACTGGAGTGAGTATGGATGTGCAAAGGAGTTTGTGAGTGCTAGTGTGGTGGGCTGAACCTGGCTAGCAGCTGAACATCGACCCTGCCTCTCAGTCTCTTCTCCACAGGATGGGGAGAAAATGGAAGGAAGGTGGAAGACTTGTGGACTGAAATAATGACAGTTTAACAAGGAAAACAAAAGCTGTGTGTGTAAGCAAAACAAGAGGAATTAATTCACTGCTTTCCATCAGCAGGCAGCTGTTCAGCCACTTCCTGGAAAGCAGGGCCTCAACACCTCTCATGGTTACTTGGGAAGTCAAACGTCCCCCCTTCTTCTTTCGTTCCTTGAGCTCTTTATTGCTGAACATTGTGCCATATGGTATGGAGTATCCCTCTAGTTAGTTTGGGTCAGCTGTCCTAGTTGTATCTCCACCCAACCTCTTGCACACACCCAGCCTATTAGTGTTTGGTGGGGGAGGGGACAGAAAGCCTTGACATTGTCCTGCAAATGGGTCAAGGCAACCTCCAATGTCAATAACAGCTGGGGGATGAAGGGATTGAAAGCAGGCCTGTGTAGAAGGACTTGGGGGTACAGATGGATGAGAAGCTGGATATGAGCTGGCAATGTGTGCCATAGACCAGAAAGCCAACCACAGCCTGGGCTGTATCAAAAGAAGTATGACCAGCAGGTCAAGGGAGGTGAATCTGCCACCCAGTCTGCTCTAGTAAGACCCTATCTGGACTACTGTGTTCAGCTCTGGAGTCCCCGGTGCATGAAAGACATGGACCTGTTGAGGCAGGTCCAGAGGAGGGCCACAAAAATGATCTGAGGGATGGAGCACCTCTCCTATGAAGAAAGGCCAGAAGAGTTGAGGTTGTTCAGCCTGGAGAAGAGAAGGCTCCAGAGAGACCTTATTGTGGGCTTTCAATACTTAAAGGGGGCTTGTAAGAAAGATGGCAACAGACTTTTTAGTAGGGCTCGTGATGATAGGACAAGGGGCAATGGTTTTAAACCGAAAGAGGGTAGATTTAGACTAGATATAAGGAAGACACTTTTTTACAATGAGGGTGGTGAAACATTGGAACAGGTTTTTCATCTCAACCAGAGAGGTTGTAGATGCCTCATCACTGGAAACATTCAAGAGCAGCATGGACAGGGTTCTGAGGAACCTGATCTAGTTGAAGATGTCCCTGCTCATTGCAGGGGGTTGGACTAGATGACCTTTAAAGCTCCCTTCCAGCCCAAACTATTCTGATTCCATGATCGTGCAAGCACCCTTCAGCAATTGCCAAAACATAAGTGTGTTATCAATGCTGTTTCAGCCACAAGAGCAAAGCACAGCACCATATGGGCTGCTATGAAGAAATTTAACTCCAACCCAGCCAAAGCAAGTCCAGCTAGGAAAGAGCAAGCCAAATTAGCTTGTAAGCAGGCAAAGGGTCCTGAAAGCCAAGAGTGACTCTAAGGGTGAGACCACAGGAGAAGCTGGTTATCGGTGCGACCAGAGGAATCCTGACCACAGAGACTGCAGGGTCTGGGAGTTACCAGGAGCAAGATGTGTGTGTGTATGTGTGTGTGTCTCTAAGATTGAGATCAATAGGTGCTGGCTACTGGGGACCAGTGAGGTGCCAGTGAGCTCTAAAAGTGTGCATGTCTGTGTGTCATTGAATGAGGCAGGCTGTATTCACAACTGGACTGGGGCTGCTGCCTCTGGCATCTGCATGCCCAGGTGCCTGAAGCTGGTGAGACTGGGATCCAGGGGTAGCTACTGTGCAGACTGAGGTTTTGAGTCCAGTTGCTGGAGGGTTTCTTGCTGTATGTATGTATGTAGGTATGTATTCCCACCAGTGGACCTTCGTACTGCTCAGACAGTTTGGGGAGTCAGAACATGGGGCTTGCCTGCGGTCAGGTAAATGCTGAATGTGTATGTCTGTGTTGATCTGTGTTACCAGCCATGTATATATGTGTATCTGTGGCGTACACGTGTGTCTATGCCTACTGGGAATACAGGCTCCGCCTCACTATGGTTGGATTTGGGGACATGGAGCTATGGCAGGCTCGCTTTGCTTGGGCTGCAGAATCCAAGCCTATTCCCCTAACAGACTACTTCTTTCTAACTGACAGAAACATGCTGAAGAAAGACCTGTAAAGTTTTCATGGTCATACAGATATTTGCTGAAATAGTTTCTATCAGATTTTCCAAGGACATAAGTCAATGGAAAAGCATGTGTACAATAGAAAATAGAGAATACCTCCAGAGGATCAGATAGGTACATATCCTTGTTAATTGAAATCAGGAACTTTTATTCATTTGTTATAACATAAAGAACACTCCAAGGAGGAGTTGAAAGCTGTGTAACAGCTCTTGAATATTACATTCATGAGCAAGAGCAAAAAATACATCATAGCTTTAAAACAGGCAAAAGACTAAGTTTACAAATAAATTCCTGCATACGTTTTTTTAAACAGTTTAGTTATAGTCACAAAAACGTTGAATTATGTGTTATTGATAAGATTACCAATCTTATACCCCCATAACTAGAAAACTGTTATCTTGTATTTTGATCAAAAAATCATCACATTTTAATTCAGAAGGTTTCAGGCAATGTTACACTTTTCTCAGCTCAAACTTCTCTTTAAAAGGACTGCTGATATTGAAGCCCATGCTTACCCCAGCTGGTACTGCTTCATCACTGTTCTCACCTTCTCACCAGGTAGAGTAGCCACCTGTTGACTTTAGTAGCTAAGCATGGAACTTCTGGGACAAGGATAAGAGGGTGGAGGGAGGTTAGAAGTTGGAGGAGTAGGAGAGAGGATAAAAGTGAGAAAAGTACTGTGCCTATCCCAAAAGCATCCCTCATATACCCACACTGAATTTTCTCTGCCCAAACCTTTCATACTTCTTTTGATTCTTCTCCTGCTCTTGCCTCTGTGGTTTTTGAGTCTCAGTCCTGAGCTCCCCAGACACTTTTCTTGGCCTCACTTCCAAGCCTTCTGCTTTTGGGGCTGTTAGCCAATGCTTAGCCTATTCACAGTGGGTGTGAATAGTCTGAAGCTATTCACAATGAACACATGCCTGACAAATACCTGGTGGATAACTATTTAGAAGTTGTTGCTACTGTTGTTGTTATTATTATCTTGTGACTCCAGGTTCTAAGATACACACGGCTAACGTTTTTGGTGCCTCTCCAACCACAATGAGTAGAAACCTATTTCTATTTTTAAATGTAAGTCTGTTAATTCAGAATTAAATAGTAAGTAAAAATAAACATTGGAATACAAAATTGGTAATATAAAGGGATACCCAGTTAATTTAAGTCCAATGTTTACATCAAAGTCAATATTTTTGTTTGGACAAATGGAACTAAAGCTCTAGTTCCTTTAGCCTTAACCAAATATCTGATTTGCCAGACTAGTAGCTAACCATCAGCACAGAATGCTTGCCAAAACAGTTTCAATAGAAAGACAAGATTTCTTGGACTAGTTCTCCAGCATACAGATGCAGAAACACATCCACCTGAAGTATCTCACCACTATTACTTTGGAGGAATTCTTTTATTCAGCAAAAAATAATACCAAATACTGTCTTCATTGAATCTAGAAATCTAATATAAAGCAACCCTGACTGAAATCATATCACCTGGACGCTGCCTCACGAAGTCTTATGTAAGGAAAGAATACAAAACAACTTTGGAATAGGCTTCCCATAGAAGACACTAAGCCTAAATGTCCCCAGATTAATAGTTTATAGACAAGCAAGGACACATAATGTCCAGTTCCTCATTTTGCTTTTTCACCTCTCCTCTTGCAAATATATTACTCCTGACTTCAGTAGAAAGGGGAAAGAAAGAAGAGAGTTCTGCTCTACAATCCTGAAACCTGAAGGGTTCCCATACTCTTCACCCTAAAACACAAGTCTCAGTAAAACGGTGAAAGGGCCTGACTTTTTTAAAAAAGCAGTAATAAAGTTTTGGTGACAAGAGTGAGCCAGCACCTGGCAGATCAATTAGTACGTCAGTAACAACAAACTAGCAGGTGCAATATTAATAAAAGTCACAAGAGGACCCAGAGCTCTGTGCTTTATGCCATCAGTTCTCTGGATTGTGCTGAATATTGATCATAAATAATTGTTCCATTCTGTTGTTGATTAAAATGTTAGTAAAAGTACAATATTACAGCAGGAGAATCTAAAACCATACCAGAGCTATGAAAAATCCATAAAAGGGGTCAAACCATTTTTCCCTCCTGCTCAGTCCTTCTTAGATTAATACCAATTTCTTGTCATACAGAATTTCAGAAGGATAACATGTCTGAAAGATGGTATTTTAATTTTCCATCTACAAGTGACAAAACTTTCTTGTTGACCATTTGTATTGTATTTACATTTGTGATCATTTTCTTTAGTATAAGAGCAAACATATATAGCAAAGTTTATATAAATCACATGTAAGTTTACTTATATAATAATTTAAAGAAAGTAAAAATCATGTTCTTTATCTGTAGTGAATCACTAGACTGGATTTACTGTGCACTTCCCTTTAGAACTAACAAAAAATTAGAAAGATAAAGAAGATATTTTGTGGTTCCTAAATACTGAAGTACTTTTTATTTTCTCTCTCTCAAGGTTCAGAATATCTTCTCTACAATGTAAGCTCCAATGTCCATTATTTCAGTGAGCAAATGGCAGATTGATCCTTTTAAAGTCTGTTCAGAGACTTTATGTGAAACTGTACAGCATTATACTGAAAGCAGCTGAGCTGTTATGTGAGGTGATGATATCCAGCTGAGAGGTGGCAATAAGTAACTGGTGGGCAGTGACATCTTAAAACGACAGCCATAAATAAAACTGGAATAGTGACTCACACTGACGTCTTTCAGTAAGATTTATTAGCTTTTGTTTAGAGAAGCACCTGCATGGTTAAAGAAGTTTTGGATCAGAACTATCTTGCACATGCTCACTTGATACGTGGCTCACTTGGAATGATTTTTCCCACTGCTTAAATGACTAACATAAAAGTTAGCTGCTGCAACAACCATCTTTTAAATTCCTAAGTAATTTTTCAGAATTATTCCTTCATACTGAGAATAATTCTAACTTGTTATGGAAAAAAATAATTGCTAATATGGTGATTAAATCCATGAACTTAAATAAAATAAGCATTTTATAAAGGTATTCATACAAAACTGCTTTAATTTTGAAATAA
Organism: Ibycter americanus; assembly: GCA_035590275.1. Classification (NCBI taxonomy): domain Eukaryota; kingdom Metazoa; phylum Chordata; class Aves; order Falconiformes; family Falconidae; genus Ibycter; species Ibycter americanus. Next base: position 35,562,057 of record JAVJGI010000014.1, read on the forward strand.
ATAATACATTTATATGTAAATTTGGGGGGGGAGCGTTTCTGGATAAGATTTCCTTATGTAAAGTGCCCATTACCAGAGTATCTGGTGATCATATAATAAGGAAAGAAAAAAAAAGGAAAAAAAAGAAAAAAAAGAAAAAAAGAAAAAAAAAGACTATGGATCTACACTGTACACAAAATACAAACTGAAATGCAAACTCTTTTGCCATTGTGTGGGGAACACAAATTTTTTTTCTAGCCAGTCAGAACTGAAAGGCATTTTTTGTGTTGCTTTTACTGAGACAAAAGAAAAAAAGGAAAAAAACAGAAACTCTCTAAGTCTTCCTTGAATACAGTAAAAAGATGATACTTTCCTAGAACAAATGCATCAATCTGAAGCTTTATTTATTGTCATCTTTATTTTGGGGGTGGGTGGGGGTGTTGGGGGGTGGTGGTTCCTTTTTTAAAACTTGTTAAGAAAAGGATACATCACCAAAAAATGTGAAAAACTAAAGGATACTGTAAAATTAAATATTGCCATTTATTTCTTTTACTAAAAAATGTTTTCTCTCTATCCAGTTAGAAAAGGGGAAAAATAGCTTGCATAGCAGTTTCTTCTTGATCTCTCTTTTCTGTTCTCCTTAGTTATATATATCAACATTGCGGCTGCCACTCAGCTTTCCAAGATTTTGACCACCTGCCTTCAATTTCAGTACTTCTCAGCTGCCTCAGCCAAAAGGTCAAATATATGATCTGGAGTCTGAGGTGAGGAACGGTGACTGTGGTCTAAGCCTTGTGTTGCTTTGTCACGTGAGCTAGTAGAATGCATTTCTGATGGACGGTAACCCCTTTTTCTCCTTTGCCAAACGGGATGGCTGAGATAGGAGATCCACCTAGCAGCCATCAATGAATTGCAAAATAGTGCAGCTTGCTGGATGAGAGATAAAAGGAGCTTTGGTTGTGAGCACAGGAAAGAATGGGAACTGTTACAAGCAGCCTTCATGGAAATTGAGCTTTAAAAACATGAAAACACTAAATGAACAACATCATTACCTGGGGAAAGAGGAAGTAAATAATCACAGAATAGATGGCTACAACAAAGAAAGAACATTTTAGATTGGTTGATTTATGTGCATGTGTTTTTTGGCATCTGTTAAAGGTCTGAGTAGCACATGCAAGGAGATAGGGCAAGCTAGGATTCAGCTCCAATACTAACTGGAATTTAGAGAAAGCACCAAAAGAAAGGTCATTTTCATAGTATATCACCAATTGTTCCTATGTTCCTTTATAGCTTCATTGCACTGTTAATTTGTTTGTTTTACAATAGTGGAGATGACAATCCTTTTTTCTGTCTTTCAGGAAAAGAGGAATTCTCCAGAAAATGTCAACTTCTTAGTTTATCTATCACCTTTACTATGTCACAAAAAAAGAAAAGAAAAAAAAAAAAAGAAAAAAAAACAGATAACACACATTTAGCAGCAATCTTTAAAATCAAAGTAGGCTTGAGGCAATCACAATGGCATAAATTTACATGAAAGACAGCAACTTTTGCATTCATTTACAGCATTTATCCCCTACTCCATCCATTTTAAACTTAAATGACAGTTGTTATGAACATGTTCTTCTTATCGTGTAATCTATTTCTGATAATGAAAGTTTTTTAAGCTTCATATTACTTCAATCAGAAAATGAATGAATTGGACTTTTGTAATATATATGATCTGTACTTACTACAAGGTTTTATTTCTTCAACAAGATACTGAATTTACTCCTTCAGAAGATATGATTCATATGTCCTGAAGACACTCTACCTTGTAGAATAATTATCATATGAATTTACTAAAAGTTCACTGTCATATCTTTTTTGTGTTCGAAGCAGCGATGTGAATTATCAAGTGAAATACATCAACAATAGTGAAATCTAACAGGTAAAATTGTAGTTCTTTCTCTCTGGAAAGGTTCTTTGCTACCTCTCCATGATTCTCATTCTCATTCATACACTCTTTTAAACAAATCTATAAAGCAGGTAGCAGAAATTTTGCTATGGTAAAATATATATTCTACAAAAAATGAGATTAATTCTACAATGTGGTTGATCAAATGCATTAATTAACATAACCAGCCCCCCAAATCGAGGGAAAACTTTAAATATCAGCATAGAAGACAAAAGGTAAATTTTAGCTTTTCAAAATTATAGTACTTAAATGACTGCAAAAGCGGTGTTCACCTCTAGACTGGACATTTTTGGTCATAGCATTTGCCTTAACTGTCTAAATGTCATAATAGTCGGTGGAGATTTAGTTACTATAACAGATAAATTCGAAAGGCTTGATTGGGTCCCCTCAACATAGGCATCTAGTGCTATTTCAGATGACCTGTGGTATCCTATCTGGTGTCCAGCTGATGCTCAGGGACTTGAGTCTTCTGTATGTGCTATGTCGACTCTGACAGCTATTATGACATATCATGCCTGTGACAGCATGGGGTAGTCAAATAGTACTAGACATCCAGCACTAGACAATTCAATTGAGCTATAGGTGTCTATTCTTTTGACCTGAATCTCACTCTAAAGCGTCAGTTTTCAAGAAAACTACTAAACATCAGGACCATACTGACAAATAATATGGCAAGATGCATACATGTAGTGCATCTACGCCTCATAATATAGATATGCCACTTCTCTGAGCTGAGGGAGGAACATATACCCTTTATGGTACTTAAAATGTTACATATGATAAATATGTAAAAAAATGCTGCTTAAAAAAAGTCCATCTATTTTGTTTTCACTAATCTACTGTTCTGAAAATATTTGTAGCAGATCTATATATTTTATACAGATGTGTACACCTGCGAAACTATAACCCTGCATACACAGATGTGTTTTATTTATTCTTCTGAGCTTCCTCACCCCACATTCACAATAGAATAACAGCCTATTAATAAAACCAAAGACTAGTAGAAGTGTAGCAGCTAAATTCCCATTTCTCAGTATTATTGTCATCAGTAATATGTTTACCTTATGCTCTAGCACCTGTAGGGAAAGCAATCCAATGGTGGGAATTCTCTTTTTTCCTCAGCTGGAAAATTACAACATATGCTGTATAGAACCCTTTGCAAAACAGGGTTCCAGCTGATATCCAGAAAAGATGCAACAATAAATAAATCATTAAATTGCGCACCTTTAGGTGTGCTCAAATAATGATGCCAGAGAGGATGTCATAGTCAATTGCCAGTGGATGGCAAATAGTGCAAGACATCTGCCTCCTAGTAAGTCCTGGGAGGCAAATCATACTTGGGCAGATGAACAACACAGGGAGAAATGTGTGAAAAAGTTTCTAAAGGGCAAGATAAACTCACACTCTGCTATTTGAAATGGTTTCTATGCTACATTTGCGACCAACTAGAGAGGTAAAATTTCAAATTATTTGGAACTGGGGAAACCTTTGAAATAGCCTATAAGGAAAGTATGAGTTCCATCTAAAGCAAATAAAACTCAAACCTAAAATAAAGTTTATGGGGAAGTATTAAACTAAAGACTGAGGGAAATCCAACAGCTGTACAAGGGTGAAGGAGTAAAACCTCTGCAATATTACAAAACGTGACAGAACAGAAGTCAATAACATTCAGGAAGGTAATAGATAGGAGCAATCTCTATAAATAAGGTTCTATTGAAGCAGAGCACATAAAAAACTGACAGCCAGAACAGGGCCAAATACCTAAGTGGTTCTATACAGATTACAGAAATGTAAAGAATTAGCTGGCCAAGATGAAAGTCCTGATTTTAAATAAGAGTATTGTCATAGTAGGGATTGAAGAAATATGGTGGAAGGCCGATAACCAGTGCAGCACCGTAGCTTGGATGTTAGCATAAAATTTACATTAGGAATGACAGAGTAAGTTGTATGTGTGGAGGAGTGGCATGGCATGTTAATAAAGAGATTAGATTGAAATATGGAAATATACAGAGCAAATTACTGACAAGGAACATCAAATTACTTTGTATTGAAATCCTGTGTCCGAATAGAATAGCCTGACAGCAGGGCTGTACTATCAACACCTTGGAACGCTTAGATATGAAATACTAGGGTAAAACATTTTTGCATGTGTAAGTAATGACTGCTAAATCTATTAAATTTCATTAATAGAATCAAATAACATCTGGCTTTGTGTTACCAGGTTATTTGCTGTATATGGAATTCCAGAAACCTTTCTGGAAAGATTCTTGACAAAAATCACTACTGTGTTTCACAGTAACAAAAGGAAGTTGTACAGATGGATTAATAACTACATAAAAGAGGCAACAAAGGACTAGATACATCGCCCTTCCTCTGCTGAGTCCAAGTGTAGGAGAATTAACAATGAAATTTCAGAGTAATTTCTGCTAAGACTTGTGCTGGTCAATATATTCAGAGGATGAATAGTTAGGTGATAAAGCTTACTGATGATGTGCAATTGCGGAGAGCTATAAAAAAATAAGCCTGTCTACAAAGAGTTGCAGAAGGATCTTACACTGCCAAGTGTCTGCCAAATAAAATGGCAGACAAAATCCTGTATTGAGAGGTGAAAATAAAAAGCACATATGCGGAAGAACAACAGAAACTGCATGTACACAATTATTTGCTTTAAATTAGCCATTACCACTTACGGAAGAGATCTTGCAGTCATTGTAAATCATTTTATTAAAAAGAACTAAACATAAAACATACCAGTTTGAGCAGTGGCCAAAAATGCAATTAGAATGCTATGAATCATTAGGAAGGGAACAAAACAGAAATCATAATTACCTCACTGCATAAATCTAAGGTGGATTCACACTTTGTCTACTAATTATTATACTTTCCTGCCTCAAAAAAGGATATGGTAGAAAATTAGTGCAAGGAGAAAACATAAGATGTCCATAATTATAGAAGAGCTTACATGTGAAGAGAGATTGAATAAACTAGGATCCTCCAGGTGGGGTGGTGGCATGCTGAGGGGTGAGGCAGATAGGTTTATTATATATATCTGTTAAAAAAATGAAAGCCCTAGAGAACTAAAGAAGTGGTTTTTAAAAAATAAAAAAGAAAAAAATCTTAGAACTTTTGGAGAAAGATAAATCACCCACACAAAGAGAAAACAGCTTTGTTTTGCTTGGTTTGATTTTGTTTGGTTTGGTTCAGTGTGAAAAAAAAAGGAAATTTGTATTCCTTTTCCCTGAGGACACCAACAGACTCTGCAACCTCTTCACCCCCTCCTAGGGTTTTGGCTGCCTGTGCTCCAGCCTAGCTCCAACATAGTGCCGTTGTAGCCTTAGGTCAGACTGCTGAGAAAAGAGCTGTGTGAGAAGGAGCTGTGAGAATCATTAATTGCATTACCCCATCCTTTGCTTCAGAACCTTGCCTGATCTACATTGCAGGTGTACCTGCACCTGGCTGTGTGCCTTGCTAATGCTGACCTGCTAACCTGACTGGCTGGCTTGATTATGGCCCTGCTTTAACCAAGTTTGGGCTCATTTGTCAGTTGTAGCGGAAACTGGTTATTGCCACCTTCTCTGCTCAGCCTGTTCAGGTACAGTGGGATGACCCCTTTCATGAGGCCACTGCACCTGCTTGCCATGATGTCCTGCTCAGCTCTTGACTCACATCCAGACAAATAATATCACAAAGGTACCATGGAGGGCAGAAAAAAAGTCATGCCTAAGCACAGTGTTGTGTCGATATGAATAGTTACTCTGCTTATGACAGAGAATTAATTTTGATACTGCTTTGTATAAGCATTGGACTGCTTTCTGTAGAGGACTGGGACCACATTATTTTCATGGCTGAGGTCTATAAACCCTTGTCTAATTTGTAAATACTCTCTGTTTATGTTTTCTGTTGATAAATTTGGTTTTGATAAAAGGTGATCGATTGATCTACCTACATACCTAGCTATCTATGTACATACATACATGTATATATATATACATACCTACATAAATATATGTGCAACTCCAATTGTGATTATTGTCCATTATGGTGCAGTATTTCTTGATGCCATTTAGTGAAGTTTTACAACTTTAATGCATTTTCATATGGTTTCACACAGATTCCAAATGTTTCCTTCAGTTATTCTGCAGTTGTCCATTGCCAATTCTTCTATGTTCAAATGCAGTCTCATAAAACAGAATCTTGTTCTGACCATGAAGATAAAAATAATAACCTGTCAAATGTAATTTTATATTTTTTTAAAATAGTTCTTCAGTAACAAAAAAATAATAAAAAACAGCTGAAAGGAAGTACTATAGGTAATCATTGTACTGGGGGGAAAATGTTAGGGGGTTTAGAGCAAAATTGTGAATGCTGGCAACAAAAAAAAAAAAAAGGAAAAACATGCACACACACTTTGGTAAGTGTAGCTACAATATTGTTAACAGGAAGTTTACATAATGTGGCATCCAATGCCTTATAGGGATTTGAACCCAGTTCTTTTAGATCTTACCTGAAATCTTTAAATTATGTGTGGAATCATAGAATCATAAAATGGTTTGTGTTAGAAGGGACCTCAAAGATCATCTAGTTGGGCAGGGACATCTTCCACTAGACCAGGTTGCTCAAAGCCACATCCATCCTGGCCTTGAACACTTCCAGGGATGGGGCATCCACAACTTGTTCCAGTGCCTCACCACCCTCACAGTAAAAGATTTCTTCCTCATATCTAATCCCAATCTAACCTCTTTTAGTCTAAAGCCATTACCCCTTGTCCTATTGCTACAGGTCCTGATAAAAAGTCCCTCTCCATCTTTTTTGTAGGTCTCCCTGAGGTACTGGAAGGCTGCTATGAGGTCCCTCCCTGGAGTCTTCTTGTCTCCAGGCTGAACAACCCCAATTCTCTCAGCCTGTCTTCATAGGGGACGTGCTCCAGCCCTCTGATCATCTTTGTTGCCCTTCTCTGGAAACACTCCAACAGGTCCATGTCCTTCTCATGCTGGGGGCCCCACAGCTGGATGCAGTGCACCAGGTGGGTTCTCACAAGAATGGAGTAGAGGGAGAGAATCACCTCCACTGACCTGCTGACCACACTTTTTTTGATGCAGCCAAAGATACAGTTGGCTTTCTGGGCTAACATACATTGCCAGGTCATGCTGAGCTTTTTGTCCACCAGAACCCCCAAGTCCTCCTCAGGGCTGCTCTCAATTCATTCTCTGCCCAGCCTGTAGTGATACTGGGGGTTGCCCTGACTCAGATGCAGGACCTTGCACTCAGCCTTGTTGAACTTCATGAGATTCACGTGGGCACACCTCTCAAGCCTGTCAAGGTCCCTCTGGATGGCATCCCTTCGCTCCACCCTGTTGAACGCACCACTCAGCTTGGTGTCATCAGCAAACTTGCTGAGGGTGCACTTGATCCCACTATCCATGTCACTGACAAAGATGTTGAACACCAGTCATAGTACGGACCCCTGAGGAACACGGCTTGCCTCTGATATCCAAATTATTGGACATTCTGAGGAAAAGGTATGTCTCTCTGGAAGCGGAGGCTTATACCTAAAAAACTTGTTTTATGAAGTGGTAGCAATGCAAAAAATATTTTTAAATGTTTAAATTTTCTTAATTCAGTCATCCAAAACAACCAAAACAACACTACTTGATTGAATTATTTTTGACTAGTTGTAGTTATTTTTAAAAATAAGTAAAATTAACCTTGACGTATAAATAAATAAAAGCACTTTGCATAAATTGGAGATCAAGCAATAAACATTACAACCATATAAAAAAGTCACACAGCACTACACTTACCATTAAGAATATTTCCCAACATATGACTGTTAATGACAGCAATTGTTAAATAGCAACCTTACACCTTTTTTAAATTTAATTTTTGAAAAATACAAGTGATAACAAATCTTATATAGTGTGCTGTATCAAGCAGTAGTCCTTGTATATTAAAAAATGCTTTTTTATTTGTTTCTAAACTAACACCTTCTCAGAAGAATGGGATAATGGTAGTAGGATAACAATATGTCTGTGGAAAGTACAGCTTCGTGAGTCTTTGCAAAAGATGAAAATTTCTCACAGAAAGTGTTTCTGTGGGAGAGGGTTCTTTAGTTGTTTAAAATATCTGCTTACTTATTCTAACTTAAAATGACTGATTCACATTACTGTTGATAGACTAACACAGAGGTTAATATTGAGAACTTCCTGTATACATGGCCTTCATTAACACTATATAATTATACTGAGATTTCTTGAGCTTGACTTGTCAGATAAGATCTTATCTAGATGACTGGTTTTTCTTGCTTTGAATGCTTGAATGAACCTGAGTCATTTGGCACTTGGCAGCCTACATTATGACATGTTATCAGCCAAGTAGTGCAAAGAAAAAATTAATTATTTCAAAGAAGAAATACATGATAGAAATATTTTAACATGTAACAATAGCTGTGTTGGCTCTAAGGAGAGAAAAAAAAAATTTACAAAGCGGAGACAAGTCCAGTGAAGAAGAACATCTTTCTTCAGAAACTTGCAACAAGGTTACCTATCAGTGAACACAGCTGTCAACCATCAGTCCCCAGCTGAAACATTATTTGGAGAAAGAAAGTTAAAGTAATTCATGAAATGTTTCATTGTCCTGCTCCCCATAAATTAATGCAACCACTTTTGCTGTTATTGTCATTGTCTTGAGGCTACTTCTTGACATACTTTCTCTCAAGGGAAGTCAGAAGACAAATTGCATGTTGAGATATAATGCTGGAATGCCATTTTTTTTTGTCTATTCCACCTTAATTTCACCCTCATTCTGTGGCTATCTCATTCACCTGGTTAGCTTGTGTTGGGCAGCCTCAGCATAGCACAGAAATGCAGTTACTTGTCAGAAAGCTCAAAGACTTACAGGAGTTTGGCCACTGTTTATAGAAGAATTATGTTTAAATCTAGTTCATTGATAGCAGAGTAAGTGGCTACCCTTGTGTACAAAGGCACATAACTGAGATTCGAAGGATTCATTTGTTGTAGGCGCTTTGTGAAAAATTTACTGTGTCTACCCTTTAAACTTTTCTGAACATAAAGCACATAAAGTACAGATTTTGTTAGTTTCTTTGTAACTGTACTTAAATCAATGGACTACTTGTATACATGCAATTATGCCTCTAAAACATTTTTATACCTATGCAACTTACGGTTCTTCTATGCTTGATATTAATGCAGATTAAAATATAATATGAATTAAAAACACAATAGCTGCTCCTAAACCGCTCCTTGTCTAGCCACTCTACCTTTAAAACAAGAAAATAAAATGGTCCAAAGCCCTTTCATCATCTATAAGTACAGATGGTGTAACAAGGCTTGCATATGTACTCCTGATCTTTCTTCCCACTGAACAGGTAAGGACAGTCACACTGCACATTATGACTAGCACCTGGCTGGCATATCCCCTGAACCATGTCTGGCTTTTCTCTGGGGACTGCAAGTTGCTACAGAGCACAGCTATGCCCAGCTGTGTACCATCAGTTGAGGAGTCAGGACAATCAAGGACCAGCACTTAAACCTGTGCTTCTGTTCTACCGAGCTTTGCAACCCTGCTGTTTTGGAATACACACCTTTCTTACTTTCCTCTGGGCAGTCCCAGTGATCACTGTTAGGATCCTGACTAGTGATCCTCCTCCTGAACTACAGTGGCCATTATTACGCTGGTAACAGCGCTTTGTTTGCCTACCCTACAAACCTAGCTTGAGAACTAGATGGTGCACTGTTTTTCTCCTTCAGGTCTGCTCTGCCAGTATCTTTCTGTTGGTCTCTGAACATTAATTTTAGAGAACATGCATAATACAGTGAATAACCGTCAGATTTCTTGCAGGCTTTTGGTCTGCTCCTAACTACAGGGATCCTGTTTGTAGTCATGATCCCTAATTTTGAAACCTCTGGGCTAAATGAACTCAGAGAAGACTCTTCTCAGAAAGAAAACAAAATCTCTATTAATTTGCACAATAAGTTGACAGGGAGCAATTCTATGATGCCAGAAACTGTTTCTTTAGATACTAGGTTCACAATAAGCTAAAATAAATGTTTCTACTACATCATATTGGTACTTGCTGTAACTCTTTAGAGACAGTTAAAGGAGCAATTTTTTTAAGTATAGATAATCCTAATTTTCCCATTTCCTCCATGTATAAAGAATGTAATGATATCTTTCTCTATATTGTGTCTGTCTTCATTAAAGTTTCAGCTTTTTTGGACAGGGACTAAGTTATACCCTATCTTACTCAGGAGTTTAGCTCAAAAGGGGAAACAAGCACCTGTTGACAATTCAAAGTACTGAAACAGTCTAAAATATACAAATATTTTAAGGCATTAAACCCCAAAATAATTGACAGATACATTATTCAATGCTAGCATGCTGCAATGTTGTGCCTGATAAGGACGTGCCTGTATATAACAGTCTTATCTCTAAACTTAGAACTACAGTTAAAATAATCACAAATGCAATTTTATAATCTGTCATCATACAATTATTTCAAAATTGAAAATAACACATATGCTTTCTACAATTATTATTTAGCCCTTAGGTTAATTGCTTATGAATGATAGACTAAGTCACTAGACTTTATCCTCTTGAGAGGATACTAATGCCCTTTTGCCCTTTAATTTAATGCAGTGTGTATTTTGATTTTAAAGAAACAATTACCACCGCCACAACAACACCACGTTGATTTCTGTGTACCTTAAAATTGTGTTAATTCTCACAACTCTGTGGAAAGTTAAACTGATGTTCAAAGAGAAACATTAAAGATGCTGGTTGAATCTTTTCTCTCTATCTTGAATTTTCCTTATTCACAAAAAGCAATGGCTTCCCACTGTAGTAATTTTTCTCTCTGTTTCCTCACACCTTCCAATCTAGACCAAATTACTAGACTCTTGTCTTGTCTTTGCCTTATTTTTGGGCTGTTTTGCAAAGTGACTTTAAAATAGTATTGAAAGAGAATTCAGATTTTATAAAGTGTTCTCAGATTACAGCAAGTGCTCTAGATCATACCCCAAACTGCTGAAGGAGGCGACAGGTATTTGGAGTCCTAAACTGTATTTTGTAGCACTGCTGTAAGACTTCAAAGAGAAATTGTAGACCTATAGCAAAACTACTGTAAGCAATTAACATTTTCCAAACGCACCTGATAAATACTGTTAGCATACTGTTAGCATACTGTTATAAATGTCTTTTTTCAAGTCATTGCTGTCTCTTAACTAATTGTTGCGCTAGCAGATTGGTGGCTGACAGTGAATGACTGCAGTCAGCACTGGCAACTAGGAAACGTCTTTGTAGCGGGGTAATATTTGATGTGCGGGAAAATAGAATGAAATGCCTGAAACAGGACCTTGCACCAGCCAATAGATTCTCTACAACTCTGTAACCCATTTGGGGGATTTAATCAGATTTATTTCTATATTTATAGCTGGGTTAGCTAAATCTGGATAGCTAGGTTTTTGATGATTTTACCAACTTCCTGGAGTTAAATGCAAGGTTCCTTAATTTCTCAATATGACAAGAAGTCTAGTTTGGGTTTGGGAATCTACTCTCCAAACACTCTTTAACACATGGTTAGGACAGTTTTGTTTCAGCAACACTAAAACAGGCAAATTGATAGGACCTTAAGACATTTGTTAATCAAATTTATGAATTGTGGATAGTTAATAGTCCTTAGCAATAACTGACATTTAGAGTATATAACATGTTACAAACATTTAATAATTATTGTCTTAACATCTTCAGGCACTAGGAAAATCATTTTAGCATTAATGTGCAGACAAGGAAACTGAGGCAAAGACAGCTGTCAGCTTTTGGAATATCCTACTAACTGGAAAGAGATAATTTCACTGTCCACAACACATCAACCTGGAAATTTAGAAAAATGGTAAGAAAACATTGGCAAGATGATATTATTCTACCATTTTGCAGAGTATGCAATGTAAGGTTATAATGTCTGTTAATTAAACTTCTATATATTTGTTGCAAGAATGAATTGCTCCCCAGCAATTTCTGCTACCAATGAAGAGATACAGGCTCAAACAGAAATCCCGTTCATCTGCTTTGGGCAGGAAAATAAAGAGGGATTTTGGAGTATACATTTTAAAACCAGAAAGTCAGAATTAAAAGAAACAAACAGGCAACTACAAGAACTGTAGACTGTGGTAGCCTATGTCATTGCTAGGGCAAGTTCTGTTAGTTTTTTTTAAGAATCTTTTGGAAAAGGAAAGTAATGTGTACACACTATTGGTTATAGCCAACATTTAGAGGACTATGACAGTAAAAGTCTGTAAAAAGGAATAGTTTCACTGATATGAAATAGATCACTCATATAAGTAGTGATTATTTAAATATGTAATTTTTCAGGACTATCATGTGGCTTTATTCCATTCTGAAGTTTACAGGAAAAATATTCTGTTGAATACATCAGACTCAGTTTTTAATTTATTTTGCTTTGTTTCCTTAGTGTTCCATTATTTTGCTTTGGATGCAAATTATTGTACTGGAAAGAAATTGCCAGGAAATAATTATGAAATGACAACAAATAGGATTTTACAATAATTAATTTTTGAAATGACACAAGCCTAAACAACTCTCTCTGATTGAGCTAAGACAAAATTATAAAATTGAAGTAAAGTCAGCTAAAGAAACAATGTCATTAAAAATATGAACTTCAGCTATAATTCAGACTCAAATATGACACTTGCTTTGTATTGAACTGTATTTTAACATTACTGAATATACCTTCTGCTTTTATGTTGAAATTTTTAATATATTATGATTTTTTTGTTTATATTTGTTATTTCTTGGAAAGAACAGATGCATTAAAAAAAAAAGAGACAAATACATGTTATCTGAGATCTCAAAAAAATGTTTATTTAGGATAGTTCATACTTTCCTTTCTTGAAGACCAGTTTCACAAGATTTTTCACATAACTGAGCAGGGTTTAATCTCTTAAGTTAAAACTCAGTCCTTCAAAAACCAAGACAGATAAGACTAATGAATTATCCTTGTAAGGAAGAAGTTGAGATTTCCATTTTTGGGGTTAAAAATTAGCTAAAACCCCCAACCATCATCACCTGTACCTATTGGTGGAAATTTTACTTTGATTATTCTTATATACTGTGGCTAATTCTGGCGAACTATTTATAGCAAAGAATTTACTGAGTGAATTTCAGTTCGCTTTTTCGGTCATTTAGTATTTTAAACTTTTTTTAAAAAAATATTTCTTTTTTCCCCCTCATTTTGGAATTACTTGACAATCTGCCTTTCGTTACATTGCTGAATAACATTGAAAAAATAATCTGACAGGTCAATTTCTGTGGAAGTGTTGTAGCTGGCATGCTTGCTTTGATTATGCCTTAATTTTTACCTCATAATGAAATATTCTTAATTCATGGTGTGTGGTATCAGTACAATACTGATTCTGATTTTGGAGATGAACATCAGAAACATTAAAACAGGATGAGAAAACAAAGGGGCTTGCAAAACAACTATGGGAGTAAATGGAGAAAAAGAAAAGTTTACAACTTTGTTCTTTACATTTGAAGAACATCTTTGGATACATTAAAAAAGTGCTTGACATGCTTTTTAAATTTTGTTTGTTTGTTTTATTTCACAGCATGCATAGCCTGCAGTTATCTGTATGATGATAACAGAACTCAGGTTGATAAGTAAATATTACAGATATATATTGATCAAGTGAACATGGAATCTCAGCAAAATAACTGAAGGAAATTAAGACAAAAAATTGCATAATAACATGGCTCTCCATTTGTTCAACAATGAAAAATCAACTGTAACAGACATTTTCAGTACTGAGAGATCACTTGAGTTGTCAAAAGCTTACGTCTGATTAAAAAAACCCCAAACTATATAAACGATATCAAATAATTAGAGAATGAAAATAAAAATAACATGATCTGTGGCATGATCCAAAATAAAATGGATTCTTTTGGTTTCTGTGTCTTTTTTTGTGGTTGGTCATCTTCTACTGAATGTTTGTCATCAGTTTCCCTTTTCTTTGGATGAAGGAGAAGACAGAAAAACAGTTAGGGAAAGAGTATATTCTTTCTGGTCATATCCAGAACTATGAACATTATTGTCAAATGTCACTTACTTGATATACTGAAAATTCTTAAATCAGTGAGAAAATATGGTTTGGTTTTGACTACATCTAACTCTCAAATGTCACTCATGTCAAAATGCTCCTGCTTCTTGTTAAGTTCAATAAGCACTTTATGAATGTCTCTAGCTCCTACAAGGCTGAATGACTGGTATATGGAAAGAGTATGATCTTTCATATTTATAAAGCACTTCAAAACAGGAGATACTCAGCAATTACCATGGTTACAAGTTCAATTATTACCATCCAAACCAACAGTTCAAACTAAAAATCCAATTATTAATGAGTTATTAATGAATATCTATGCAGTATGCAAGCTAAAAATAAATTTAAAATAATAGTAACATTGCAACCTAAGTTATTATTATAAATGTCCTGAAATCCCACATGCCTCATGCAGAAGCCAGAACAACCAAATTCTCAATTAGAAAAGGCTTAACAGTAGATGGAAAGCTGACATTAAAGTTGAAAATGTCATGAGTTACCATCCATTCCCCTGTTCTACTTCTTGAAAAACAAAAAATAAATAAAAAAAACCCACAACACCACAAGCCACCCCTACACCCAACAGAAAAATCAACTAATGTGGAAATCATTAAGGTAATAAAAAATAGTATTTGAAGGTGGAAAATCCACTGTAGGTAGTTTAGACAGGTCAGTTATAGTAACAGGGAAGGGGGCAATTGTACACATTTAGATTATAGGCAGGATCAGTGTCTTGATCCTGGACAGAAAAGACTGAGGCATTCTAGAACTACATACAAGCCAGTATCTTCTCTTGGTTGGGCTACTACACCTGACTTAATTGCTACTTTAAATTTCATTTAAACATAAGAAAGAATTTCTTTATGCTGAGGGTCATCAAGCACGAAAAAAGGTTTCCCAGAAAAGTTGTGGGGTTTCCATTGCTGGAGATATTCAAATGCTGACTTGACAGAGTGCTGAGCAACCTGCTGTGACTGACCCTACTCTGAGCAGGGGAGCTGGACTGTGTGATCTCAGGAGGTCCTTCCCAATGTCAACCATCCCATCATTCTGTGCAGTTTTAAGGCCTCTCAAAGGTAAGAGACTGTGGCTGCTGGAGTTACTGCCTTCACAGAAGGTTATAATATAATCTCCTGGTCCTTGCTAGGATAGTTATTTTTCTTCATAGCAGTCCACGTAGTGCTATGTTTTAGATCTGTGATCAAAACCGTGTTGATCACACAGGGACGTTTTAGTTATTCCTGAACAGTGCTTACACAGCGTCAAGGCTTTTTCTGAAACTTACGCAAAGGTTTTTCTGAATCTTTCACTTAAAATAGACAAATTCAACAGCAGACACGTTTTAGATTCTTAAGGTGTACTTTTAGGATCTCATCATAAATTGTTACTAGTTAGTCATTCACTTTTACTTTTTTCTACAAGTTATCAGTGTTACAGGAAATGATTCATGATATCTAATGCTTTTTGAGCAATAGAAAGAAATGTCTGTTCTGTCTTTACCATCCAAACACATTTGAATAGATTCCCACACACATTTCGTGTCTTCAAAATCAGAAACATAAAACTGACTCGTTGGTGTCTGAAAGAACTCTGAGGCACACCTCTATGTTCCTAAGCAAAAAAAAAAAGCAAAAAAGTGCCAAAAAATAAATAAACCAGTTCTGAAGTTTTGGAACATTGTGTATGTTTTCTATATATAAATTACTGATTTATTTTTGAAAACTAGTACCATGACTTAGAGAGTCCCCCATGTACTGTGTCCTTTATAGGGCAGATTACTATGAAAGATCTCTAACAACATAAGAGATGTGTGGTTTTACACAAAAACTAGAATGTCATTTCTTAACAGCATAGACAAGAAGCAGACAACAGGACACATAGAATTTAGACCTTTTTATTTTATAATAATATAAGCTATATATATAATAATAATATAAACTATAATAAAATAAACTTTATTTTTAAAAATTTAGTTGTTTTATTAGATTAGATACCTGTGTCAGTTAAACTCTGACAGTTTTTTGTGGTGTTAATTGTGTAAAAATTAATTTTCGGTTAATTGTGGTGGTAAATATTAAAGAATGGAAATCACAAGAGGCTTGGGTTTCACAGGCAGGACACAGACACTAGGTTGAAATAGCTGTGGTGTTTGTAACCTGAAGTTATGGGATCAGTACACTGTGAAAAAGATGAGAAAGACTGGAACTAAAGTAGCCAACACAAAATGATAGAAGATGGCAAGGATTAAGTCCTATTCTAGAGGAAATTTCTCTCTCCTCTTTCATAAGCACTCAGCTAACCTGAGCACGTAAACCAGACCATTTCATCCTTGTAGGACTAGCTGAAGGAGTTTCCTTCTAATATCCAATAACAAGTGATTAAAAGCACTCAGTGGTAATATGGAGTGTGTAAACGCAAGTGGCATAAATGGGCATTTAATGGGACAAAGAGATGGATGGTAACTGCCTTCACTAGCTGTTCTTCAGCACACTTACACACAGTTATGTGACAGGTTTCTGTCAAAGCAACGTGTCCCTAAACTAAACTGAACATTTTTCAAAGGATATACAGACAAATGCATATTACATCACAAACTATCTGATTACCTAGGTGCCGCCTAGGAAAGGAGAGAGCTTCCAGCTTGCAAAGAGGAATGAAAATGACTGGAATTGGGAAGTTTTTTTCACAAATAAGTAGGCATTTGTAGAAATCTTTTAAAACTAGCTCTAAAGGTGCAGACTTTGTAAAATGGAAACTGATAATATTTTTAAGCATATTCATATTATATTTTTTTAGAACAGGTTATGAATTTGATGCTTTTTTCACAATACTTAATGAGCACCTAGAAATCATAGATGCTATTTTTTTCACAAGCATTTGTTATGATGGCATACTTTATCATGAGTAACCTTTCCCCCTTTCCCTCATACTATGAAACCGATCAATGTTTGTTTTCTCTTAATTGCATATTTGAGCTCCACAAAAAGCTCACTCAGTAAGCAGTTTAGAATTATCTTTCTGAATGGTCTGGTTTTTCTCTCCATTATCTCAAGTTTGAGGGGAAAAAAAAAAACAACCAAAAAAAACAACAAAGAGAGGAGACAAACAGGCGTATTTCATTCCTTTTGAAAGTTCTTATGTTGTTCATATGTCATGATACTGGAGTATGACTCCTGCAGTATGTGCAGGAATCAGCTGTGGGGACATCTAAGATCAAATATTCCTGGCCACCAAAGTTTGCATATTAATTCTATTGTACCAGGAAGAAATTTGGTGGTAGGGGAGTGCCACAAATCTGAAAACATCAGTGCTTTTACACTTGTGGTACACTAATTCCCTTTGTGGGCAGCATTAAACTACTACAGCAGTCAGTTCCAGGGGATAGTACTACTTCTGTGCTACAAGTTAGCCCAGAAACAGCAGACAAAGTATAAGACAGGTTTTAGTTTGTCCCAGGGATGTATGAACTAGTATTGATATGGTACATATATTTCTATCTCTGCAGAACTGAGAGACTGAAGAATGAATTCCGATCATTGGATTCACCTATGATGTTCAGATCTACTTTTGGATCTACAGAGGTACAACACTGTACCTTAATGTGGGTTAATTACTGTGTCATGCTCTAACGTTTTATCTGCCTTAATAAACAGAAGAATATGTCTGTTCTGCATGTTCTGAGAATATTTTGCAGAGATTTTTCCTTATGGTTCAGTGTTGCAACTTATTAATGTTGAAAAAGAGCCGCCCCAGTATGACTATCAGAAGAATTGTAAAAATATTTACACATAAGATTTTGATAACTCTGTCCTCCAACTGGATGCTAAAAATTACCAGTGAAGCTAAATTTTTTGCTTATAAAGTTGTGACTTCCTGTATACATACAATTGTATAAAATTCTATGTTATTGGGATACCACACCTAAGCGGCACATAAGCCTAACAACTTTGTACAAAGTAAAAACTCTTCTGATCTGATCCAATGGACTAATCTGAATAGGGCAATGGACTCAGAGCAATCCTCCCCAGCTAAGCAGATGCATATTCTGTTCTTCCTCCCCCAGTCCCACCCCCAGTATTGGGCCACAAGTTGCCATGCTGGAATAACTAAAAGGAGAATTTAATCAGTAGGGAAAGGCTAAGGCAGGAATGTCTTCAGCTGCAATTGCTATCAGAGAAATTGCACTGTGAGGCCATACCTGAATTTTTAAATGTTAAATATTGAGACTAACGGTCTTAAAAAAAGAATCTGAAGGAGCATAAACAGTTTTGAAGTGCATTTCTAAGTATAGTTTTGACTCTTTTGAAACAGAGAGAGAATGAGGAGTCTAATCTGAATTAAATTATGAGCCTTCTTACAGAAAATATCAATTGACTGGACCATAATAGTTCTTTTCAAGCTGTATTCAATTATCTGTTAAAAACAGCTTCTACATAGCATGTGTAACATAGCCTTCTGATGATCACAGACCCAAAATGAAGTATGCTAAATGGACCTTTTGAAGGGCAGTACTTTTTTTTTTTTAAAGAAATAAATGGCAGAGCCATCCAACAGCAAGATCTACTCATGTTTGCAGGCCACAAATTACAATCCTGATATGAATGATACTGTTTCTTGATGGTTTTATGACCTAGCCACAATTACCTGAATTGGCACAAATAACACACAAATCAGAAATATTTAGTCATATGATAGAGAACTTAAAATGATTATGAGAATATTTTGGCTTCAGAAAGCTTTTCCTTAAGTGGAAGTTTAAATGTCAACTATGTTGTTTCCAATCAAAATCAGAAAGTTTTATCCCTGAACAGCTTTTTACAGTGTGGAAAATCTGAAAAATTCCAAATATTTGGGACAAAGGAGGAGAGACATTTTTACTTTAGAATAAGGAGATCATTCTGAAACTCATCTAAGATACAGAAAACAGGTTTTCTTATTGGACCATGTATTTGAATCCAAATATCCACATAGCCTAATAGACTTATTTTTACTTATCATGTGAGGGTAGAGGTTTCTCTTTCTTTCATCAGAAATAGCTGAAGAGGTCTGAAGTTTGTTCTACTGAAAATCAAACTGCAAGGTCTTATAGTGGAGGTTCAAATGATAGTAAAATACAATTCAAGAACATTTTCTTTTTCATTCACTGACAGCTTGGACCACCAGAAGGAGTCAATGATACTAAAAACTAGATGAAAAGAAGCAGATACTTGATTTTTGTACACTGAAATAACACTGGTAATAGGAAAGATGGTAGCATAGCACAAATAGTTCTAATTATATCTTTTTTAAAATATGCATATTAAAATATCAAATGCAAAGGTAGAAATAATACAGAGATTAATGCACAGATTGTGGCTAAACACTAGAATACATTTAGATATATTCTGTTGTTGCAGCACTATCAATACTACAAGGCTGCAGCAAGGCTTTTACCATCCCATACCAGCACCCTCATGCCTTGCACCACCATCAGTCTCACACAAGGTTTCAACGGTTCATCTACTATCCGTGCTGTTTCTTCATCCTCTGCAGGCCAGTCCACCCTGCTTCTTGCCTCTGCTGCATCTGGGTTCCTGGCTTCTCCTCCAGCCAGCCTCTCCTCATTCAGGCCCCCTTATTCTCCCAGGGCTGCTTCTTGTCTCTCCTACATCCAGGGTCCTCTCCTCATCTGATGCCTCTCTCCTCACCCAGTGCTCCTTCTCTTCTGGCCTCCTCAGTGCTATTTAGCTACTTAGCAGGAGCAAGCCACAGCTGTACATTATCCACATCAGCCAACCCACCGCCCCTGAAGCAAGCACACAACTGCATATTATCAATGTTAATTAACCCTCTACAGTTCCTCTACATTCTGGGAATTTCCTACAGTAGATACATATCTTTCTGGAGGAGCAAGAGGTACCTACAGAAAGAAGGCTATAATGATACTTGCAGAGACTGAGGAGCCCAGTGTCCACAAACAGATGAAACAGAAGGTAGGGAATAGGAATTAATATCAACTAGAAAACAAAGGTTTTAGGAAAACTATTAGTAGACTAGCATATACCACGCATCAGCAACCTAAAACTTACCTGAACACTGCTAGTAGAACTGAAATCTGATCATGAGCATTTTCTTACTGCTGCAATAGTAAGTTCTACATTTTTAAATTATTTTCTATTTTTCTTATGTTGAAAAGGCAGGAGGGAAATACACTATGGACCACTACCCTATAACTGGCAGTTCTGAAGAAAAGGTGTAATAGGTTGTGAATAAAGGTCTCATGTGCTGACATCTTTTCCTGCATGACTTTGTCTAAGAGTAAATGATTACTATTTCCAAGTGAAATTTCCACCTTTAGAGTTACTAGAGTATATCTGTATATGTATGGGTGTTTTGGGATTGTGTTGGTCCACATGAGATCATGTGTTCAAGACTTAAAGGTGAAAAAGTAGTGTATTTTGGGAAAAATAAGCCCTATCTGGGGCTTCTCATTTTGGATAACTGAAAATTTGCTGCCACATGCAGGTACAGTAATTGTCCTCCTCTTGCTTTCAGCAAAATAGTAAACTGGTAAACAAGAG
The DNA here is from genome assembly GCA_035590275.1 of Ibycter americanus. Lineage (NCBI taxonomy): Eukaryota > Metazoa > Chordata > Aves > Falconiformes > Falconidae > Ibycter > Ibycter americanus. The sequence continues at coordinate 35,582,681 of JAVJGI010000014.1, forward strand.
GAAAGGGGTAGTTATATTCAGAGCGTTATACATGTATATGTGTATCATCTACATCTATAGAATATTGTGACTGTCCCCTGCTAAGAAAATCATCTAACCTAAAAAACAGAGAGGTGAAGAAATCTTGAATGTAAACACAATGGAAATTTCTTAGAAAGACAAAGTTTATTGCTGAAAGAGACAATGTTAAAGTAGATAAAGGCCTCATGGTTACAACTGATGGATGTTCTTCCTTCCTAACTGTGGTGATTTGACTTTGGCTGGATGTCACGTGCCCACCAAGCCACTCTATCACCCCTCTCCTCAGCAGGACAGGGTGGGGATAAAATGGGATGGAAAAAAACTCATGGGCCAAGATAAAGACAGTTTAATAAAGCAAAAGCAAAGGTCACATGTGGAAGCAAAGGAAAACAAGATTTTATTCTGTACTTCCCATCAGCAGGCGATGTCCCACCGCTTCCCAGGAATCAGGGCTTCAGTACACATAGTGGTTGCTCTGGAATACAAACGTCATTAATAAAAAATGCTCACCTTCCTCCTCCTTTCTTTTAGCTTTATTGCTGAGCAGACATATGGTATGGAACATGCCTTTGGTCAGCTTGGGTCAGCTGTCCTCACTGTGTCTTCTTCCAAGATCTTGCCCAACCGCAGCTTACTGCTGAGAGGGGAAGGTTGGAGAGGCAGCCTTGATGCTGTGTGAGCACTGCTCAGCGGTAGCCAAAACACTGGTGTGTTATCAACATCTTTCCAGCTACAAATACAAAGCACAGTACTATGTGGGTTGCTACGAGAAAAACTAATTCCATCTCAGCTAGAACCAATACATTAATGAACTATTTGAATCTTTCAGGAGCATTGAACGCTGCTGATCGTAATGTTATTTCAGTCTGATTACTGTCTGTTGTGGGCACGGCGTTCAAGGATGGCTGGGGATGGTCAGTCTCATATTCCTCTTGTATAAAACATAGCACTCTGGGTTGACTGCTCTCATGTCGATTCAGGTATAATGAGAAATATTTGTATGTTTTATAATAGTGCCTTACTTTTTTCTAGTATGTTTTATTACTTTCAAAAGGATATGAAATGTAGGTTCTTTTTTTTTTTTTTTCCCCATGTTAATGAGCTGTGTAAGTTAATGTTAGCCAAAGTGGGCAAGGGAATGTGATAGTCTAGATACTATGATTTCTTTGCTCTTTTCTCTGCGTATAGCTACACCCCTGCGTTGCAGCAGATTTTGTTCTTCCTAGGAGACTGTATATGAGGCAACGTGTAAGGCTGCCTACAGGGTGGCTGTGACTGTGAGTTCTGACTGCTAATAAAATGGTCACTCTACTCTCATATCTAAGTTTTTTGGTAGCAAAGATAAATGGATTGCAGTAGCCCTACATAGAAAGTTACAATTATTATTTTTTAATGGAAAAAGAGGAAATCTGTTGTTTCAATTGAAACAGAGTGAATGTAGTCTTTTGGAATAGTGTTTTTATTAGTAAGCAAACAAAAGATTTCAGGAAGAAAAAAAATCACAGTAATTTCTAGCAATTCAAGGCCAGAGAAGAAAAAATGAAAGTGTGACATGGAAAACATTGGTCTGAATGTACGCAAGAAATTAAACTGACCCTACTACTACTTTGAGAAGACTGAAAATTATAGACAATAGGATTTTTAAGTGATGAACAAGTCAACAGCCTATAGATATTGATGGATTTTTACATTTTCTTTTTAGTCACAGACTCTCATATTTCTTTCTTCTCATATTTTTTAAAATTAGACTTTGGTGATCAATGCAAAGACCTCCAGAGAAGTAACCTTACAAAAGTCTGAAGGGCTTCTGCATCACTGCAAATATTTGGACAGTGTCTTTTCACTTGAGGTATTCCAGAGATGACTCAATCCCAACAAGCTTTGAAAAATCTCATGCCACGACAGTTGTAGTAGGAAGATTTCATTTTAGCATTTCTGAGGTTGTTTCCCTGTCTTTATTTCCCTATGTACCTATCCCCATTCTGGTTTTTTCCCTCTTCTCCATTCCCTTTCTCTGTTGGATTCTGACCTAAGACTGAAATCAATTGTATCTTGCAGCATATGGCACTAACACATTGAGATGAAACAGTTCATCCACCCCTGACCAAACTAAAGAGAACCAGGAAGAGAAAGACATCTGCCAAACTCATCCAGATGGTATCCCAGACCAGGGAAGCATGCCAGGGTGCAGAGCTGCACCTATTATGCCAACCTGCCTACTCAAGGCTTGCAGATATACCTGACCTACAGTGACCCAGTGGAAAGTAAATAGACAGTACACTTTCTGAATCTTTCTCTTTTTTTTTTCTTTCTATTGTTTCCTTTTTATAAAACAAAAATAACTCTCATATAACATGTCCATATTGAGTAGAGGAATTTTATCCTTTTAGTGGTAAAAGAAAAGAGTTTAATAAAATAAGAGAAACTGAGGTACATTCACTGAAACAAACTTACTGTTTCTTACATAATTGTGTGTGTTCAATTTCTACTCCAGTTTATTTATTTTATTTTATTTTAATTTTGTGCAAAGACAGAATGAGTTAATGCTTTTACTATATTGGGTCCACTCAGCCCATCAAATAACAGTATATTCAGCAACTACCTTGTCGGGGGTTTTTTTCTTAATAGAGATGAGTAGGAGGTGAAGGTGGTAAAAAATGAGTGTCATTTTTTAGTGTGCATGTTAGGAAATGATCTGAAAGTTAATATTTCTGGAGAGCTTGAGGGTTCACATTTGACCTGCCTATTCATATGACTATTCATAGTCATATAGCTGTTGAAATTCAACAGTTATTCTTAGTTTCTGGTAGAGTCAGCATCCATTTTTCCACCTACCAGTAGGTTTTCAGGAGTCTGGATCCATAAAGAGACTTAAGTATCACAATGCTGACTGTTGTGGAAAATGTAACTTTTAGTCTTCCTGCTAAACAGTGGAATCCACAGCCCCAAGTCAGATTTACAGGTTCACTACCCAATATACAGAGAGAATTATGCACATAAAAACTGGCTTTACTGAAACTAGTACTCCCAGCCAGAGAATGCCTAGTCTACCTTTTGCAAAATATGAAGGCAAACACATTAGACATATGTGTCCTTACTCCTTTCAGAATTAGGTATCTTCCTTATCTCAGGCATTTATCTGTGAATTTTAACTTAGATTGGTACATGCATAATTTGTTTTAGCTTCATTTAAGATAATATCTGAGAAAGAAGAAAAAGTGGATGGGTGGAAAAGTGGATCCTTTTCGGTGGCTAGAGAAATTCAGTGGTTAGAGACTTGGTTACAATGTACGTAGTCTAAACCAGCTTCTTATTTGCTTCAGTCGGTTCTCATATCAGGACTCATCTTTTACTCAAAGGACCAGTTATGAAAGTATGTGATGACACTGTCATGATGCTGGAGTTGTGCCAATACATAAAATAGTTTATCATGTGACTGGGAGAGTAGCAAGGCTTTTATGTGGGGACCTGGACACGGCCTTCTGAATGCCAAGTTCTATTACCTTCTCCAATAAACAGTTGCTAATTTTACACTCTATAGCATGACTTCAAAAGGACATTTCTAAAAGAACTGAAGTTCAAATAAATTTAGTTCTTCAATGGAAGAGAAAATTCTGGGATAACCAAGAAGAATGAAGTAAAAGGTGAGAGGTGGACTCTTGAGTGAGCTATGAACTATGGAAATTTCAATGAAATGTTACAGTAAACATTTTTTTAAAAGTGTATTGGTCTTTTCGCATGGGTATATAAAATGATGGGTATTGAAGTACATTTTACAGAACAGACACTGAAGGAGATAATCACACTGGAAGCTGAAGACAGACGTAATTGTTACTAGAGATGTGTGTTTATTATTAATGTGAAAGTGTACAGAGAAACATGGCACAGAGCCTATGCCTCATTCAGTCATTTCAAGACACCAGGCAGCTATTGATGAGCCCTTAAGTAAGTACAACCAATTTGATAAGAGATTAATTAAAGTAACTGAACAGCCAAGAATTAAATAATTCTTACATTTCAATGTTTTAGGGGCTTTTAGGAGAGAAAGGAAGAGACATTATAAAAAACTTGAGGAAAAGCTTTGGTAGATCACCTAGGAAAAAACTGTTATACTGATAGCATTCCTTTCTCATTAGTCACCTAATTCAGTTATAATTTTAATATATATATATATACACACCTGAATAAGAGCCAAAGTCTAGTATCAAACACAAAAGAACCAGTTTGTAACTCAGAGGTCTACAACTAGCCTTATGGTGTCTTCTTTGTTTCAAAAGAATTTCAGTACCTTTAAATTATCATTTCAGAGCTGAAGATGTGTAGGAAAAAAGTTGAAGCAACTAAAGTCTGTCTGCCAGTCTCCTTAGCATTACTGCAACAAGGGATTCAAGTGTAGTCCTGAATAGGACCACTCAAAATAACAGTCTTCTAAAACCAGCCACTCTTAAAGGCAATAGTGAGAGTGCTCATGATCACAGCTTGTGGCACTTGTAGAACAAAGTGGACGCATTGTTAGGCTGCAAATATATACCCGTGGTAATTCAAATGCAAGACACTGTTCTTTGATTGACCCAGGATACATATATCCTTCACTAGGGTGCATATCTAAAACTGCTTATTCTTGGTCTTCCTCTTGCCTTGGGCAAAATACTTACCTTCTGTAATTATGTTTCTACTTATGAACATGAGCAAAGACACAGCTTGTCTCTAAAATAAAAAGCTTACTTTGTGCTGAAAAAAGGACTACCTCTAGTTAACTCTTCTCAAGGAGGTCCCTCAGTTTTAATAAGCTAGAAGATGAACACAATAGCCAGTATCTGTCAACCTTTTAGTGTGACATTACCTACAGATATTTTCTAGTCTTGTAACAGATTTTCTCCATCCTGCTGAAGAAGGCTGGCAGTTACACTGGAGGTCTGCCATTCAAACGTAGTGACAGTTAATGAGGCAATTCCATTTTTCTCATTTAGAACAACTGTGTGATATCTTCCATGTCTGCTGAGACAGCCCAGCCCATTCTCAGTCTTAAACTTTCTTCTAGACTTTCTTTGATTTTCCACATCTCCAAAAGTTTTGCTGTTACCAGCATATTCCCTTTTGAAAATCAGGCATATGCCATCCAGTTTCCCTATTTGTTTTTGTGTTCTAGAAGGATGATTGAAACAAGCCAGAAAACAGAAACAAGGTTATCCACTTTTTTTTCTGCTGGAGGATGTCGCATGCCAGTCTGAGACTGGAGCGTGGTTCTGTTTGTATTCTCGGGAACAGAATTAAGACTCAAAATGGAGTCAAGAGCCAAGGAACTTTATTTGCCCAACAATAAATCTGCGAATGCAAAGGGAGAGAGAGAGCGAGAGATAAAGAGAGGAAGGAAGGAAAGAAAGAAGGAAAACAAGGAAAGAGTGCACAGCAATAGCTACCACCCCGGAGCTGCGGAGTCCCGACAGTCCAATTCGTTTCCAAGTCTGGTGGGGGAACGTTCCGTCCGATGTTAGTTGGTTCCGTTCGTTTATAGAGTTTTTTACAAGCTGTTCTGCTTAACCACACCTTCCACCCGGCAATTGTGTCATCAGGTGGTCGTCAGAGGCCTCCAGGCACCTTGACCCCCCTGACTCCACGTCTGGGTGCATGCACAGGGGTTTGGTTAAGTTTTGCAGAATCAGCCTCCCTGTTGCTCCATGACATCAGTCGGTTTCCTCCTTTAAATCTCTTCGGTGCCAGTGGTGTTATCTTCCTGCCTTAAATCTCGTCTGGGGCAGTGGTGTTATCTTCCTGCCTTAAATCTCGTCATTTGCTGTGGCAATGGCATAAGTTTCCTGCCATAGCAATGTTGAGACAACACATCTGCTGTGGCGATGGTGGATCTCACCAGCGCAGTCTCTTACAGAGGATAAGCCGGATTACTTCTTTTCCATGTAGTATAAAAGATGTGAGAGGAGATGGGATGTTTCTTAATGAAGGCACATCTGCTTCACCACTGATTGAATGACCTAATGAGATTACTGCTGGAGCCTGTTCCTTCCTTAAAAGTTAGTTCACCCAGATTGATAGAAGTACAGATGAGCTTTCCAGCTCTGTGATCTATTGCAGATGTCTCAGTTATCCCTATGCACAACACAAACACAGATCTGTGTAGTGTTATTGTGATTCAGTGTCATGTATGTCATAATGCTCTAAGAAAACATCTACAGCTACAAATACATGTACACTCCTTATACATCTAATGTACACTTTCATACATCTCAGATGTTTGTATCTACAGTTTTTTCTTTGATTAGAGATAACTGCAATGATACCAGTAAACTGGTAGACATATAATTCACCATACTAAAGCTATATTGATACTTGCAGTTCTTTAACATACCTCTCAGATCTTGTATCTGAAACCAAGCAGAAATATTTTTTAAGCCATAAAGGAATGGCTTTCAGGCAATTACATAATGTCTACAGCTTGCTTCCGGTTCTAAAAAAAAAATAATTAAATACTAAAGCTATTAATGTGAATGTTGCAGCCATCAGAGTCTTGACAGAACAAAATATTTGTAAGTTGAATAGTTAATAAATTCCTGTTTCTGTTGTCTGGAGCATCTGCACAGCCACATTATCTTTTTGTTAAAAAAAGGGTTTGCAAGAACCTGAGCTTTGCTCAAGACAAAAATAAACAATTTGTCACTGCTGCTCTAAAGCCATTAAGATCATTACAATCAGTAGTGCATTCTAATGCCAGAAAGGACCTTATCCTCTTATATGATTCTTCACCCTATGAGGCTGGTGCAGTACTATCACACAGTACAAAGATGACTACTGAACATATGATTGGTTTTATGTCCAGAACCATCTCCAGCAGAGAGGGCGTATATTTCACTTGCTAACAAAAGTTGGATGACGTTGTCTGGAGAGCAAAATGTTTTGTTACTGCTTATATAACTGCCGCTACACTGTACACACAGGGCAGAAAATGTTCTAGATTCTTTATGCAATGGGTGTAAAAAGATCCATCTTATGTTGATGGGTCATTATGATTTTGCTGGACTGTTACTTTTACTAATACACACATACCAATTCATAAAAGAGCATTATATTGTAACAAATAATTTGTAAATGAAGAATTGTCAGAATGAAGACTTCTTGGTTAGCTGTTGAACCTCTGAGTACTCCTTTGACCAATAAGCCATACCTCTTAGGCTAATCGGTTACTGGAGGGTTTAGGGGGTGAATACAGTCCATCTATCATATCACCTCACTGGTGAATTTAGGTCTAACTGATAGTGACTGAAGTTCAGACCTTTTGTGTCTGACAGAAAAAATGCAGAGGTATGTCACTAGGTAGTAGAAAACAGAATGGGACTCCTTTTAGTAGTCCGGTGACTCTTATTCCTGAGAACAGAGTTGCCCTGATTTAAATGTATTTCAGGAATGCCTCTTTGCTTCATTTTAGCTAGAGCAGAAGATGGTGCCTGCGTTTCACTGGGATGGTGCACTGAGACTTTTCAGCTTTAAAGCTGTCATGCTGTGGGAGCCTGCAGAGGCTCACATATAAAGCTATGTAAGTCTGACATTTGCTGAATACAGTCCTTAATGATCACACTAGATTTCTCTGAAGAAATTTGTGATCTGAAAGCTGAAAAAAACCCGTTAAGGGAAAAGGTAAAAAGCTGTAATGAAGATAAGAGGCACTCAACAATTCACATTCTGCATTTCTTGCAAGAAAGTTGTTGCCTGTGATCCTAAAGAACTGAGTGTTATATCAGTATATCTGAATAATTTCACAAACAAAATAACAGAGCTAGGTTTGCCAATTTAAATTCCATCTCACATTCCATTATCTTCTCAATATATAGACAACCACCAACATGAAGGCCAGTTATCTTGTGAATCTGTTTTGTAAATACACCGCTTGGAGTGCAGCTGCCTCTTTACCTGGAAAAGAGCAAAGAAATGAAGACAGAAGAAATGGAAAAGTAATGCTTGCATCTCCATTTCTAAAGCATTTCTAAAAGACAGAATTAGGGCAAAAACATGGGTAAAAAGTATTTATGCTCACTGTAGCTGTGGTACAAGAGAATAGTTTCTTGGATGTCCAAATGAAATGGAAAAGAATTTGAGCAAGGAACTGCAGGGGGCGGGGGAAACGTTTATGATCTTTAAAAGGGCTGAAAAAACAATATGGGAGTAGCAGGTCTTAACTAAATGATTCATAGTGAATATTAAACTCTTGATGTAGCCTTTGTCAGCTGGTGAATCATGTAGCAGATTTTTACAGATATACTGTTTCTTTCAAAAATGGTAAGTATTATGTCAGGAAAAGCATTACTCATGGTTTTGTTTGTTTCTCTTCAGTTTATGTATTTGTTATTGTTTCCTTACCCTATGCATTTTCAGAGTACTGTGCTGAGACAAATGGATATGCTTTCCTTTTAAGTATGTTTTTCCTCCTCAAAGAGTTGTTTTGTTTTGTCTGCCTGAGAGCAGCAAAAGAAACAACTTGTATTTGAGCACAGAGCAATAATAAAACCATTGTACTGTTAGATGTGGTATTCTTCAAGGAGATGATGCTACTGCATGTTTGTGATATTTGGGACCATACTCTAGAGAAAGGCTGTTCAGATTTTTTAGAGCAAAATAAGAATAACATTGCAAAAATTAAAATTGAAAAAAAGGAATAATCTGAGACAAACTGAGACAAAGATGTACTAGAAGTATGCATTCCAGAAGTCTTAATGACACTAAAAAACCAATGTTTCAAAGAAATGTTGATATAACAATATACTTTTCATTGCCGTATCACCATCCCAGCAGCATCATCAGTGAGATTTATTTCATATCATCTCTTGGGTGTGAGGTTTAGCTTCACTGCTCAGTAAAGAGGAAAACTAACTTTTCCACAGCACCACCCCTCCATACGTACCTACAGCTCTCTGTGGGCTTCCTTCTATATTGTAACCACTAACAATGCCACTTCACTGCTTGGTGATTTCTATACAGGCTATGTGGAGGATTCAAACAAAACAATGTCAACATTTTGGTTCAGTGGATTCAGCAGAGCAGCTCTGAAGTGAGTGTCCTGGTCATACCACAAAAAAGCATATCTGTTTGATACACATAAAGAGAATTTTTAGTGAATGCAACCAAGATTCCTCCTGGAGGAAAGTAAACTGGGATGTCCATTCCAGTTGCTTACCAAATGTGCACCACAGATTCAGAAGGGTCTAAACCAACTGCTCCACACTACCACGAGTTTCTTCAACACACATGTCCCCATGTCCCATTGGAAATACATGTACTTTCACATATGCTATTACCCACTACCTCTCAGCTCTTTGACTAATGCACCTTCTTAATTCATTTACACTTCCTTTGGCTCAAATTAATTTTTGTCATCTTCCATTTGCAGTTCATTAATAGTTCGCATATTGTGTCCCTCTTTTTTTATTATTGCCTGTTTATTTTTCCTGTCTTTTGCAAAGGCAAAGATTCAACAAGATCCCAGCTGGGTTCCCAAGGAAATGACAAAACTCATTCCTAAGGAAATGACAGTGTCAAAAATTTATGTGTCAGCAGGATAACCTTGTGGGAGTATCTAACTGTTGATGGGTACCAAGAAGGTATGCAAATAATTCCTCAATTCATATCAGAAGATGAAGACTTTGTTTATGAAGACTCAGGACAGCCAGCACATTTTGGGTGCAATGCAGAAGATCTTAATCAATTACAGAGCTCTTGTACTGATCTTCAGGTGAGAAGATAACACTAGTACTGCCATTTAACTGCATGCTTAACACCAGAGGTCCTGGAATCACCATACAGGAAAGTTTCAGGAGCCTATTTAGCACTGCTTTATTGTTCCCATTTCTCACTGAGAACAAGAACAGACCTACAAATACCTTTCAGCTTGCTTCCTGCCACAGATTGTATCAGGAACACCCTTTGCCAGCACTCTAGTTTCCAACCTGAAAAAAATTGTGATGTTCTTCTTTACCTGTCATTATTACATGTGCAGAGGGAGGGAGGAATGACAGCTCTGGTCTCAAGAGTTGCAGAGAGATGACACATAGCTCTGAATCATAAAGGCTGTTTTGTCTTTAAAAGCTGACTTGAGGCTCTGAGCTGTGAGGGAACCTTCTGCCTGGCATTTAGGTATGTCAGAAAATGTCTGCCCAGCCTGTGCCCTGTGTGAGTCTAATTCAGCCCCATTACTAACCAAGCCATAGTAATGCAGTCACCAAAGGCTTCTCTAAAGACCTAAGCACATGGTTCCTTCCCTTTCTGAAAAGCAGGGAGTTCCAAGCTGATGATATGATCAAAGAGCCACACAGGATGGTTTTCTGTCATATGGCCTTTTGAATCTCTGCCTACAAACTAGAATGACAAGCAGGGGAGAGGGTCTTTCTGTTCAGGATACAGGGTAGTTAGTGGTAGAGTTAATATTTGCTGATTGTAATGCTCCTTCTTCTCCCTCCCTCCATACTTTTCCATCATTCACAAAGTCTCACAGGATACTCCAGCCCTCAGTGGGCTACTAAGAGTAAGCAGTGGCAGAGCAAACCTGCTCCTGAGACTTCACTGTGTCATGGATTTCTTGTCACGTGGTTTTGAGTAGCCACTTCGTGGTTGGGTGGCTAATGGTTTTCAGGAATGACACCAGGTGCAAGTTTTAATTTCTAGTTTTAGTAGGCAGTCTGCAGGTAGAGGTTTAGCTGTGGGTTGTGAACTTCTTTGCAGTCAGGTGAAGAGGAAGGCATGTTTTGCCATATTTGCAAACACACTATCACCTCTAAGGGAACATAGCCTTACTGCATGCTGTACTGTTACTTGGTTTGAAATCACAAACAGCAAGCTTGATTATCAGTGAGAACTCCAGGCTTTGATTCTGAAAAGGGCAGCATTATGGAGTTTTGCACAGTCTTTATAGCACACATCCCAGACTTGGACAGGTAGTTACAGGGTACGGAGCAAAGTCATAGAAAACACCGTCTGGGTGACCCTGCTACCTCCGAAGACCTCAACCACTGTACTTGGGAGTACTCAGAGCAAGAGATTTAAGAGATGATTATTTTTTTACTTTTGTGTGTGTGTGTGTACTCTTCTTATCAAGCAAGCTAAATAAAAGAAATAAGAGCTTACCATTACTGTGAACATTACATTTTCTTATAGAAAGCACCACATTTTTGAAGGCACTTAGAGTATCCTGCTTCACCCCCCACTTTGTCACGCAGTCCCGACTACCTTTAGACAACCAAAGGTACGCTCCATTTCCACCCTGTTAAGGTTTCTATCATCCTTGTCCAGGTACAACCTTATGATCTGTTAATGAGGGGAATAGTTAGGGATTCCCAGTGAAACAACAGGAACCAAATGCAGTGAATTATTGTGTCTATTCTTTCAAATAAAATACTAAAATCCCCACAAGTTTGAGATAGGAATGTGTAATTAACCACATCATTGAAATAATCTACAAATTCATCATGGATAATTCAGTAGATAGTTCCCACATGGTTTAAAAAGCTATGGAAACCAAAGCCTGAAAATTTTTTCTTGGTGTTATTCATTTTATTCAAACATGAAGGTCTGGAGAGTGACATCTAGAATCCTGACCATTATTTTGCCCACAGTAGTGGAATTGCTGATCAGTGTTACAGGGCTTCACAAGCGGGAGATAGAGATAGTGACTCCCTTTAACATAGGTATGTTTTTTCTGAAATACCAAGGTGTGATAGTGAAGTATTGGTAGCTCACAGTGCTGTCAAGTCACAGAAGAAAGCCTACACTGCCCCTGCAAAAAGAGTATTACATTCATTGCTAGTCATCCCTTACCCCCAAGACAATTGAATGGTGGTATGTTAATTGAACATGAGCATGAATAGAAACAGACAAGACCAGAGGCATGAACAGAAACTAGGTTCCTTTCCATTTGTGAGGTTTTATTTGAGCCATGTCAGAGTGGGCTATGATATGCTACTGTAATTTGCCTGACACAGAAAAAACACCAGTATGACACTTCGTAGTGTGGTGGGGGTTTGAAGAATACCTTTACTTTTTATAGCTTTGTGTCACATGTAAGATGGAAATATTAAGTCTAGGAGAGAGCACTAATCCATCCTGAATTAAAACCCCAGACCACATAGAGTGCTGTAAGGACAGAACTTCAGTTTATTCACTCCTCCTATTGTACCATTAGCAAGTAATTACTTGTTAATGTAGACCTAGACAATGAAGCCTGGAGGCTGTGTTAAATTTTCTCTTCGGAAATCCTCTCCATAGCCCCATCTTCAAACCATCTAACTTCATATATGGTTCTTTGGACATGAAGAATGGTCCCTGTCGCACTAGAAAGAGTTAGCAGTGATAATGCAAAAAAAGGCATGTCAGATCAGTTATATTCATGGAGAGGGCCACTCTCTGAAGGACAGTGAGAATAACCAGCAGGGAAAAATATCACTAAAGAAATCCTTTTGTAGTCCCCTTTGCTTTTTAAAATGGGAAATATATAACATCTCTATTCTTAGCCATACCACCAGAGTAGTCCCAGACATTAATAAAAATTTTTTATGTGTGTCTAACTATAGCTTTGTTTTTCTGCCCATCATCATAGTGTCCAACATAGGCAGTTTAATCAGAACTTTGTAATGAGGACCATAACAGAACTTCAGAGAAAAGCTGTGTCTTTCCTATTATCTCTTGATAGGTAACAAAAACCAAAAACAAAAAGAAAAAAAAAAGTCCCAAAATGTTAGGGGACAAATTCTATTCTCCAGTAAGCTTGCAGATCTCTCTCTCACTGACGTTAAGAGTCACAGGTGCACATAGGAGGGTAAAGAGATGAGATCCAATCTATATATAGCCCTTCTTGAATAAAACTGCTGTCAGGTATTTAAGACGTCCTCTTCCCCACCTTTATTCAGAATGTATTTTTGGTGCAACTGGGAATATTATACTAACAAATAAGCAGCCTAAGTAACGAGAATGATAACAGCTGATACTTCTAAAATTTGTATCACTTCTAGTACAAATGCAGACACAGTTCCCAATACTGATGTGTGATGAGTGACTAATGTCAGCTCAAGATGAAAGACTGTAAAGGCAAAAGAAGTTCTCTGATCATGAATCCTCACAGGGTATGATATCATCACTTAAAAGCCTTAGAGTTTCTGAGTAGAAGAGTACCAGCTAAAGGTCAGTTATAGATTTATTTATTGACAAATGTTCTGATGATTTCAAAGCGAAGCTATAGTAAATATTTTTCTAACATTCTCATTTTCTCTCCAGTAAGTTATGATTTCATAACTGTTGTTTTATGAAGAGAAAAGTGTAGCCTACCAGTAGGGGTGGGGAAGGCCCACATAGTAATCAAAGCATCAAGTAAATTCGTTTAGACTATGAAACAGTAATGTTAAAAAGGAAGTTGTTAAAAAACACACAGAAAACAGGGTAAAATTCTTCCAGTTGTTTGATTTGAATCTGAGAATTTTCACCTACTCTGTTTAGAATATTCCAAAGTTAAACATAAAAGGAGAGAAAAAAAGGAGTTATATCTGACCACAGGTCCATGGAGGCGTGAGACCAGATCTGGTACCAGCTTGATATTGGTATAAATCTGGGAATAACTCCAGTGAAGTTCAAGAGAAAAATTTGCATCTGGATATATCAACACATCAGGTCTAAAGCTCTGATCTCTAGTCTAAATTAGTTTTTGACTTGGACTGCACAAATGCACTAGGAATACACAGCAAGAACCCTCTTGAAATATCCCAATAGGCAACAGTTCTTGGTCAGACTATGCATATTTAAATCAATGATATTCCTCCTATTAACTCATCTTACAGACACAGAGAAAGTGGAGGAATGAGAAGAAACCAGCCTCTATGGTTTCCCCATAATCTTGTATGCTGGAATTAATAAAGAAACAGTAGTAACTATCAAGTAGTCTAGAATAGAAGTAATTTGTTTCCTTAGGGGAAGAAAAGAGCAGAAAAAAATATATTTTCTCCATCTTCATTTTGGGCAGGGCTGAAAGTAGACATCCGGAAAATGAAAAGCTTTCAACACTGTTAATAAGCTTGTTACCCTCTATCTTTTCCTAGACTGTGTTCTGGTTCCTATGTCTATTTTAATTAATGTCAAAATTCCCATCTGCATTAAAGTGTATGGTTATTTTATGTGTCTATGTCCTCTTATGTTGTTTTTTGGTGGGGTTTTTTTGAGTTTCACTCTTCCTTGCACACCGAAATGATATAGCTTCTTCAATTTGTTTCCTACACATATTCTTAAATTACAAGAAATTTCCTCATAAAGGCAGATTTGCAGAAATTTGCAAAGATTTGGAATGTTCCCAAATAACAAATTGGATTTTGTGGCTTTGACAACAAAACTATTTGTGCATAGAGCTATGAGTAAAACTGATTTTTTAATGATACATAACAAATCAATGAAGAAATATTTTTACGGTATGGGACCATGACATGTTGCTCAATTTATAATTCATTATACCATGAAACTGAAGTTTTATGATGTCATTAAAATGCATATAAAGTAATAAGAAATCAACATTTATTGGAAAAATAATGATTTGAAAACAGCCTCATAATAAGACAAATAAATAAATAAATAAACCTATAATTTTTATATCAGTACAGCAACAATAAAAGGCAATGTCTGGGATAAACACAACAAAACAATGAGAAGGGAAAGGCCCTATAATCATGCCCTTAATTATAGAAGAATTGTAGCAGCTCCAATTTTTCTAAACTAATTTTAAAATCTACTTTTAGGTTTTAATTCATACAAAGTTGTTTGGTATTTGAAGTGTATATAGTATATATTGGCATTTGCTTGTCATTCAGTGTTGCATTTAAATACCATTCTCTCAAAAAGAACTAAGGATTTATTCAAGCTGTTAGTTTAGTGCCTGTCATATTTTGTGAATATTATCTATCTAAACATTTTGAAATGAGTATTAAGAATACAACACACAATTCTGCCATCTTTCCTCACACATGGGAACAACTTCATCCATTAAAAGTTCCACTAGTTCCTGATGGGCTTCTCGCAGAATAAAATGATCCTTTAGGATGTTTCAGATGGGGGG
>JAVJGI010000014.1:35605306-35634784 GCA_035590275.1 Ibycter americanus
CAGAGAGGGTATAGAATACACAGTTCCAGTTACACCCACACAGTGATGAACTGGTCCCAGCCACTATAACTAGGACATACAAGTACACTTTTCCTTTCTTTTCTTTTCTTTTTTTTCAGATCTACTTGATTTGTTTTTCCAAGGACTATGACAGGCTGTTTTCTGAAAATGGACTCTTCACACACCAGTTTGCATCTTTGCTCCAACTGGAATGCCTTTGCCCAGGAATTTGTAGTAATTTTGCTTCTTCCATATAAGCGTATGACTCTAAATATTTGACTGGGAGCTGGCTTTTCATCATTTTGGAGCACTGTGACATTATGGTGTGTTACACAATATAATGACCTTATGGTCTGACATGATGAATTGTTCACTCCCTGTAGTAGAAAAAAAAATGGCTTTTAGTTTGCACTGATTATAAACTGACCATTTGCTCTGTATATAGGTATTGCACTGCTGCTAGTCAGAAAATGCATTGTTTAAGCAGCTTCATGCATTTGGTTAGTCCTGCTTCTGAGCTTTAATAGCAACTTTACAAGTCAAGCATTAGGAACTCTTATACAGATCAAAGAAAGTTTGCCTGCTGTGATAAGTCTACATGATCTTCTCCTACAGCCACTGCTTCTATTGGCTAGTTATATTAAATGGTACAGAAATACTCAATATTTTTAAGGAATTTGAATTTAGCATGTTGATTCCCCAGTCATTCAAAAATAAATAAATAAAAGGAGATAATTTATATTTAAGCATGTATTTTTTAAATTCCTTTTATCAGATTGTGGAAAAGGAATATGATTTTAATCTGGGACCTTCATGCAAACAGCTTGTTCCAGAAGTAACCTAGGATTTCAACCTCAGGCTACAAGGGGGAAAAAAAAGAAGGAAAAAAAAAAGATATTAAGCATGAAGTGCTTGATCTAAACTCATAGAAAGCAACAGGAGTTTTCAGCTGGCTTTGAATCAAGTTCACGGTTTTGTTAGTGAAGAATACTTAGCTGATGTTTCTTACATTACTGGTAACAGAGCAAACTTAGCCACGACATTTTGTAATTCAGTAAAACCATTTAAACCATTACTATGGCCTCTGCTAGTCTTCACTATGTTCCTTGCAGTATTGACCACAAAAAGAAAGCCACAATGTGTGTAAGTGTATTTAAACCTTTGAGTGTGAGTATTTTTATGCACCTGTGTGGCTGTTACTATTGTTCAAAGGGCATAAGATAAAAAAGTTAGCCTAAATATTGAATTAATTCTGATTTTTGCCTTTTGTTTCTTAACCCAAGGGAAGTTTTTACTGCCTTTCTTCATGCTTCCTAGCACACCCAGATTCGTATTGCAGTTTCCTGGCTCCTCTCTTTTACTAGACTGTTGAACAACACTGATTTCAATTCTATGATCTGTGAGAGAGTTATTATACTTTTAAAATATGTAAATAATCTTGGAAACAGCCATATGCTAAAGGAAAAAAGAAAAATTCTTATTTTTCATAGTGTAAAGACAGAAACTTATCGGGAGAGGCAGCATTTCCATAATTAAAACTGACTTTTACTGTTAGGCAAATTTTGACTCTCATCAAATCGCCCAAGAAAAAGGGGGTATCGGTGGTCTCCAAAAAGTAGTTTCCCCACCCCATTAATTTAAAATGATTCAAACAACCATTTTTAAAAACATTAAGTAAAACTAGAATAATTTTGCCTTTTTTTTGCCACATTCTATCTGGAAAAAAATCAAACCAAATTAAAAGTCTGCTGGTTTTAGAAAACTATAATGTATTTTCTTTATTCACTTTTTTTACAGTTTTAGCCCACAAAGATGTGTTTTGTGTGGGCAAAAAAAAATGTCATCTATGTTTCTACATGCAGGTTAAGGAGCACACACTGTGGTGTTTATTCCATTAGCTACTATAATATAACATATATTGACTGTTAACTCCAGAGGGAGCAGGATATCAGTTCTGATTTTCAACATTTCTCTGCTACAGATTCTTCACTGGTTAAACATATAATATTCTGTCTTGATCTCTTTTTCTTTAAAGCAGTAAAAATCATAATGCTTTACAGGGAGTGGGGATCCCCCTTGATGAGGGCTACTGCACAGGCAAAGGCACAGCTCCCTTCCCACCCCAGTCCATACCCCTGTCTGGTGTGTGACGGTGTTTGGTTTTGTGCTTTCACATGCACAGTCTGTGCTTAGCACTGGAGGGAAGAAAAGCTCACAAAGGGTTTTACTGACGATTATAAAATTCTGGTGGGAATGGATCCTAACACCCCCAAGGCAAGAGCTGCCCTTGCTTTTGAGTAAGAATTACAAATGTCTTCCAGCAGGGATAAAGTCTGCCTGTCACTTTGGCAATGAAACAGTTCTGTGAGACATTTGGAAACACGTAAAGTGTTGTGCATCCTCCTCTCCCATCTGAATCAGTGGGAAGTTTCCTATTAGTTCCTAAAGCGCAAAAACATGGATGATTGGTGCTATTTATAAAGCAGTACTAATTAATGCTTATGTTTAGACAATATGAAGTCTTTGAGCATTTTCCTTTCCCCTTAATATTTATTTTTCTCCTCAAGGCAATGAGGATCAGATTGTTTTGGTAGGAATATCTAGGATTATTTTATTTGTAATTTTTAAAAGACTAGTGTCATACCTAGATTTTTTCCAGCATCTTTTTTTTTTTTTTAATCCTCTGATACCTGCCCCAATGACCATGACTTTTTAGAATAATTATTACCAGTGGCTCAGTGAGTTAATTAGCTGATTCCCTTTGGGAAGCCTGAAGAAGGTCAAAAGATTCAAATGTTGGTTACCTAGAAACAAGAAAAACATATTAAACTCAGTTTTATAATTCTGCATGAGTTTTCTGAAGACAGAATTTGTATGCTTTTGTAAAAAAAAGATAATTCAGTCTTACTTTTTACATGTCTTTACTTTATACTCCATACAGAGATCATTTTGACAAGCATAAACATACACTTTCTTGATGAAAATAATTTTCTTTTCATGATTACACTTGCTGACGTCTCATTACTTAAACTGCTAGAAAGGGATCTCAAGGGAGTGGCTTAGTCTATTCCCTTAAGGTCAAGAGCTTCACAAGTGGATGTAAGTAATTGAGTTATAGGGCAAAGACGAGTAAAGCTTTTAGGAAGTTAGGAAGAAAAATCCTCTTGATAAAGAAATGAATCTAATTCACAGAGTGTTATTTTAGTATATAAATTGTCTAATTATATTGTATCTCACAGGTAAATTTCTTATTAATTACTAAAAATGAAGGAGCAATTCTTAGTTCCAGAAATCCTTTTATTACAGAGTGGAGGAGTTAGCAGTTCAGTAAAACTTCATATGCCCTGAAAATGAATTGTGAATTCTGTACAGGCTTCCTTACTAATGTTTTGTTGCATAAGTATAGCTAAGTAGTTGGGATGGCAGTAAGCTGTATTTTTCTAGGGAGAGTACTTGTAGTGTGATGGGTGGAAATTTTTCTGAACAGGTGTAGAAACATGTTTACATCTACATTTCAACTAGTCATGTAGGAAAATAGGCACGTTTAGGTCATCACTCATCCCACCATAAAGTACTTGTGTAAAATAGATCGGATGAATCCTGCCCTACAGCTTCTTCTGACTAAAAGGAAGCTCAAAACTATTAGCCTCATGTAGCCATATCTGTGTGTGACCTTCACAATGAGGTTTTAATTTAGTTACTTTAAACAGGGGTACATAATGCCATGCAGGTTCAGCAAGGGAATTCTGCATGAGAAAGACAATTATGAGCCTACACTGTACCTGTCCTGTGGACAATCAACTGGATGTCAGTTGGCATATCTAAGGTACCTCTGATGAGACTATGTCTGGGTGACTGTTGATCTGATAACATTAAGCGAAATGCAAACACTCTTCCCTCACACTGAGAGTTATTACATTGCTTCCTGGCACATTTACAACATACCCTTTATTGTCTTTGAGTCTTCTGATTCAAACCTCTTGGAAATCCTTATGGTCTGTAATTCTGCCCAACCTGTAATCACGATGCTTGAGGCGGGAAGGCTCACGCTTTTTCTCACAGCTCACAATATAGCCACCTGCATAGCTTTGCACTGTTACAGTAAGGATAGCCTGAAAGGAGACTGTACATGAAGGAAAGATTTTTTATGGAAATTAACCAAAAAAATAGCATCTTTAAAAAAGTCGGCTTCTTGGGAATTCGTCTCTAAGCCTGATGATACTACCTTTGTCATTGTCTGATGTGGCAGTCACTACAGAACTAAAGGCCCTGCCCAGAACTGGGTAAGCTTGTCTGGAAACTAACCCTTTGACACCAATGCTTGGGTCATTGCTTTCTCTTTTCTCTGTTTCAAGGGTGGAAGCCGACTGATACCGTAAGTATTTTATTACTGCAAGTTACAGTAACAAAAACAGTTAAGAACTCCTCATCTTGAAAAATCTTTCCACAGAGATACATGACAAAAAAATACACAATAAAAGATTAATCTTTATTTCAGAAAATATAGTTTTTCCTTGTTACCTACACTGCTTCCACCAAACATTTAAAACATATGAATTCTTAGTAAATATTTACCAAGACAGGAAATTTTACCACTGGAGACATCTAAGTGTATTTATCCATGCTAAAGGTCCCGTTGCTAGCCATACTAGTTGTACCAGAGGTACTGTTTCAGGTATTGACCCTTACGAATATTTTTGTTTATTCTCTAAAAATGTGTTGCTTTCCCTTAAATGTAAGATTTCTAAAAAATAGTGAGAAAGAAAAAAACCAATTAAACTTAAGAAAAAATAATGAAAGTTATTTGCTAAAGAACAGAAAAGAAATATGAAAATGTGCATTTTACTTACAGAAGTCAGTGGAACTATCCAAAAGACAGAGTTAGTCAGTTTCATAAATAGTCAACACTGCCTCATAAGTGGGATAGTTTCAGAATATTAAGAAATATTTTAACTGCAGAGGTACAAATGAGAGACAAGATTATGGAGGTGTGTTAGATAAAGAAGTGATAAACCATATAAATTCTCTACACAGGAGTGGTAAGAAACAATAAAGAGTTTAAGAAGTCAGGGCTTATTGATTTAGGCCAAAGAAGGATTTTAAAGTTTTTCACCATGACACAGAAGGAAAGCAAAGGATGGGAATATAGTGTTAGGAGACTGAGGAATTCATTTTTAGTAAGTTTTTGCTAATCCTTTCTGTTCTATCATGAACCTTGACAAGAGGTAGCAAATAGTTTCAGCTTGCTGGCCACCCAGCTTGATTTGAATATATACAATTCATTGTACATTATTCAAAGACTCAGAAATACAGGGCCAGAAGGGATCATCAGATCATCTTGTCTGACCTATGCTATAACCCCACAGAATTTTACCTTACTGAGACCTATAATTTATGCTTGAATAACACATACAATAACATTTCTCCTACAGCTTTTTCCTGAATCTTCTGAGAAACAGCTAGCATCATTACAGAACTTTCTGAACTCCTGAGAGAGCAGGAAAACCCAGACTGACAAAATCTTAAGATAGAATAGTACTTCACCATCAGTCCCGAATAACTACGGCTAAGTCAAAGTGAAAATTATTTTTATGTAATTATTCATGTGTGCAGGATTCAGAGGATTATCTCTTTGCTCAGTGAAATGTGGTCCAGCCTGGTAGTGAAACAGTGCAGTAGACCGTAATGAGGAGACAGTGATTTCAAGTGGAATTTAGGCATTTACCAGTGGGTTTTGTTGTAGAGACCCACATGTTAGCAGGAGTGACCGCTGTTTGCCCTGAGCGCATACTGTGGCTTCCTTTAACAATACCACCTCTACATCATAGTTTGGGTTGGGCGGGATCTTTAAAGGTCATCTAGACCAACCCCCCTGCAATAAGCAGGGACATCTTCAATGAGATCAGGTTGCTCAGAGCCCCGTCCAACCTGACCTTAAATGTTTCTGGGGATAGGGCACCTACCACTTCCCTGGACCACCTGCTCCAGTGCTTCACTACCGTCATTGTAAAAAATTTCTTCCTTATATCTAGTCTAAATTTACCTCTTTAAGTTTAAAACCATTACCTCTTGTTCTGTTGCTACAGGCCTTACTATGAAGTCTATCCCTATCTTTCTTATAAGCCCCCTTTAAGTACTGAAAGGCTGCAATAAGGTCTCCTCAGAGCCTTAATTTTTCCATGCTGTACAACCCCAACTATACAAGCCTTTCTTTTTAAGAGAGGTGTTCCGCCCCTCTGATCATTGTGTGGCCCTCCTCCAGACCCACTTCAACAGGTCCATGTCTTCCTTCTGCTGAGGGAACCACTTGTAAGAGCTCATTTCTATGGAGATGGGTAAGAGTGTTTCACTCTCAGAGCGTATCACTCTCAGTGAAGAATCTCAGTGTAGCATCTAAAAAGTTCAGTATTTTACAGGCAAAAGATTGATAGCTTTGTTCATTTGAAAGAATATTCTAGAAATGTGAAGAATAATGAGGGCGTTTAACTTCACCATGGATGGTAACTCTGCACAGCATGCCATGATAAATGAGGAGGGGTTTATCAGATGCTACAGAAACATCTGAAGAGATGTAAGATTTCTATAATTTTCCTACCAATTCTGTTTTTTATAGATTAAATCATTAACCAGCCTTGCATGTCTGTGCCTTTCTTACTGATAACCCAAAGGAATCAGCACCACCTCAGTTTAAAAAAAAAAAAAAAAAAAAGACCTTAATTACACACATTTCTTTACAGTTTATCCAAATTTATATTAAAGATTTCATATAACCATTATGGACACATTTATCCCTCTTCCAAAATCAACTTATCAACTTTTCTACATTTTCTTCTATGTCAGTCCTTTGCTCATCTTCCACAGTTCATCCTCATCTGTCCTTGTTTTACTAATGATGTCATTATTGCTTTCTAATGTACAAAGTTTTGGTTTGTTCTTCCATGAAGAACTCTTTCTCTTCTTCTAGTTTCCTGTCAAACAATTTTTCTCCTTTTTTCAAACCTTTATTTTTGGTATTTTCTTCTCAAATTAGCAACATGAATTACCACAATACTGACAATTTTAGACAAATTAAAAGCAGTAACATTTTTAAACATCATTACATATAAATCTGAAAACATATAAATAAGGAGGAAAAAAAAAAAAAAGTTTGGTTTTGTACCAAACTTTTAAATCTTTTATTTTACAGTTTTTATACTCTACATTTACCTATTTGACAATGGTTAATTGGAACTGAGATGGAATGTTCTAACCCATGTATATTTAAAATTGTCTTACACTCCAACCCCCCACCCCCCCCACCCCCCAAATTAAAAAGTAGTACTCTATACAGGAACTCAGCAAGCAAAGAAAAAAAAAGGTTTTGATCAAATTAATTTATCTCTTGAATGATCCACAAGTATTTTTGTATTTTACATGGAATTATAATAATGATACCTAATTCATATTACAAAGCATGTCATTTCAGACTGGGGGAAAACTTAAAAATAAAACCTTCTTTTAATTTTTTTTTAACTTAAAATCCCGTTGAATTGAGGCTTTTCCTTAAAGGAAATCACATTGTCTAATTATCTTTTTAATGTCCAAAATTTAACAGTCTAATACTAGTGAAGAACTTCCTTGATAAATCTTGCTATACAACAAAACAACCCTATTGTCTTCTACATATATTACCTTTTGAGAAAAGTTAGTTATGCGTGATAGTATTCTACAAATTTTGAGATGAAGCAAAGCCACAATTCTGTTCATATTATTCATGCATGACTTGTGGTGCACAGAGCTACAACAATGAAAACCATTTCACAAAGTCTTTAAATGTTGAACTGGCAGGACCACTTTCTCAAGGGCTTTTCTATGCCAGCTCAGTCCTTGATCTCCTTTGTGTAGAAATGCCAAGAATACCAACTTTTGTTTATGAGTTCTAATAGATATTATTTTCCTTTGGATAGCAAGTCTGAAAAGAGTGTGTCCCCTCAAATTCTTTGTCTCTTGTAGCTCTTAGCATGATACTAAAACATCAGAAGTAATTCAACGAAATTATATTGTAAATCCCAAGATAAAAGTGTGACTAATGATTAATTCTTTGGTATTTTGTCAAAGCCCTCCTCATAATTTTAAAGCTCTAGTGAATATTCATATAACTAATTCTCCCTAAGTAGATTTTTCTTTCCACTACTAAAATGTTTGTGTGTTGATTAATGAATAATTTCTTAAAGTTCCAAGGATATGGTTTAATTGTTATTTTTATTTAATATTTTGGTCCAACTCTGGTTTTCCAAAGTATATTGATTTCGAGACTCACACTAATTAATTAAATTTCTACATATATATGTTTTATATTCTTGCATCAATAAGATGAAGAAGGCTTATTTTCCATAAAAGTATAAAAATCCAAAGCTGCATTTTATATGGCTCTGAGTAACACTTCAGCTAAAAAGCAGATTTTGTTAAAAAAAAAAACACAACCAAACCTTTCAGAACTCTGTTTCTTTCACTATATGTGAACAACAAAAACAGATACAGCAAATGCAAATTTTACATTTGTTTTTCTAATATACACTTATTACACAAGAAACTATTATCTTGCTGACTTTTCAAATCCCCAGCAATTCTTACATCTCATTCTGTCGCACATGATTTATCTGATGCTTCATACATAGCTCTAAATTCATACTACAAAAATGAGCAGTCTAATTCAACGTATTTATTCAGCTACAATACCTTCAGCTAGGCAGGGCTTGTAGTGGTCCATATAGTAGCAACATCCACTGGGTATTTTTATGGATATTTTTTATCTACCTTGAATTTTCTTCCCTCTGTTAGTTTTAAGTGACTGTATTTGATGGTCAAGTTCCAACACACCCTCCTTTTTTATTTTTAATATTGATAAGAATTTTCAATATGTATGAGATGTCAAAGACTGAAATTATTCAGCCTTTCAACAACAACTATCAAAAATTCAATTTAACATTTAATTCTTTGCACTGCAATATGAAATCAGGAGAATTTCATTTTATTCCTTTGGATATGTGAGCTTATTTAATTTGCCCCGATGTCATTACTTTAGAAATGCACTTATTTTCTGGTCATGTCAATAAAAATGTAAAACAACTCACAGTACTCAGTGACCACTGTGAACAAGCGAACAAGACGATTGAATCATGTTATTTTGCATGCACTTCAAGATGTTAAAATGTGCTATTATAGTTCTGCTGAGATTGAGGCAGAGATAAGTAAGACAACAAAAACAGCTAGATGCATAATGCAATTTCTTGCCTATTTGCTTAGACCCCAGTCTAACAGTTATAAGTGAGGAAACATATTTTACAAGACAAGGAAGTTCTAAGTATTCAAGAAGGGCACATGTGAAATGAATTATATTATGACAACATAGTGTTTTGAATGAGTTCACATGAGAAACCTACAGACTGCCTGTAGCTTGAAGTCCCAGTGCTGAAGAAGAATGTGAATTTCTACCATTAACAGGTGAAAGCCAATGTAGGATTCTTCTTGCTCAGCCTTAGAAACCTACCATACAGGTATCTTTGACTTGTTCCCCATAAGCTCCTTTCCTAATTATAAACTGAGAGGAATAGACACTTCTAGGGAAAGAAAGTTGGACTGTATTTCAGACATCAACATTAAGATAAGATAAACTGTGCCTTTGAAGTTCCTGTTTCGCTCTGTTGATTATAACAGAAGCTTAGGATGAAAGCTCAGATGTAGATGCCTAAATAATAGATACCTTTCTTCCAAGGCCCAGAGACCTTAGAGGGTACCTAAAGTTGTAATTAATTTAGGTGCATAACAAATTGTTCCTTTACCACATTTACCCATTTA
The DNA here is from genome assembly GCA_035590275.1 of Ibycter americanus. Taxonomy (NCBI): domain Eukaryota; kingdom Metazoa; phylum Chordata; class Aves; order Falconiformes; family Falconidae; genus Ibycter; species Ibycter americanus. The sequence goes on from JAVJGI010000014.1 coordinate 35,615,144, forward strand.
GAATCTTTATCTAATCCCAGTCTGAGTGAGGTTACCTTTGTTTTATTCCATAGGAAACCCCCTGGCAAGCTATGACACTGCAAACTTTATCTCAAGAATGTCAAATAGAAAAAAACAAAAACCAAAAAACACCACACACACCCACACATGCAAAAAAACCCCCCCAAAACAAACAAACAAAAAAACACCCAACAAAAAAACCAAAACAAAACAAAAACAACAAAAACCCCAGCCCAAATATCTAAATAGTGATTAATTTTTAGAGACATGGGGATGTGGAAAACAGCTGGAATGTGTCCTACGCATCGTATGTGTGGTCAGTCTAGAAGGGATTAGCCGTACACAGAAGCCATTCTGTATCTGGAGGCCAGGATTGATCCAGGCATTAATGCCTTAGGCAGTGTAGAGGTCACCAGATTAGTACATAAGTATTAGGGATAGATGGTTACCAAGAGAGAAATTCTGTCTGCCTACGTTTAGACACCTGTCAGGACAACAGATTTGTACAGCTCAGCAGCAGACTGTTTCTATTTATGGAATTTATAGAGCGCCTCTGTGAAAATGATTCAGACAAATATTCAGGTGCATGTTGTGAAAGTATACATCTATATACTTACATAGCTCTGCTACACATTTGCTAGTGTCTACCAATACAGCTTCCATCACTTACAACCCTGTTAGTGTGTAAGTTTAGGTCAAAGACAGGTGAGTTTTCTTTATCTGATTACTGGGAATTTCTAAGGTATTTGTTCTTCTTCAAACCTCACATTCATTCACCATGACTGGCTGCCATTTATCCCATTTGTCAAAGTTCTCCAAAATGTCTAAGTATTTAATTATGCAGGCAGATGTCCAGAGGTATTTTCAGAAGTTCTAGGACATTTAGTTTCTATTCAATTCATTGAGATTAGGTTTTCTGAAAATCCTGTCAAACATCCCCCCAACACCTTAGTGAGGATAACAGAATCAGTTCATGACCAATGGTGTTGGTGTTTAGCTAGACCACATCCTCCTGCAAAACATGAAGTTTTTTCAAATTCTTCAGAAACATGCACAGGAATAAGTCCCTGAAACCAATATTCAGAGTATGCATAAATATCCACCTGGGAGTATCCTAGAATAGAATTATGACAGTCACAAAAATTTGAGACACCAAGAGTTATGTAAGTGTCAAATCCAAAGATTTTGGCTTCCTCACTTTTCTTCCTAAAAAAAGGGTGATTTCCAAACGGAAAATTTATCCCAAGAAATAAGTAATATTGGGACTTTTTCTGAAGACAAGTCTTGCAGCATTTACACAGACAACATTCACTTTGTCTACTGGTGTCTGTTCAGTTGCAGATCGCTATCTTTGGCAAGCATGCTCTTGCAGATTATTGCTGTTATTAATATAATTATTATTACTCTTACTGCTAGTGGCAAGAATTCAGTTTTCATTATGAAGTTGCTTGAAATAAAACCCCAAATCTAAATAACTCTAAGCTTTGGTGAAGCCTACATCCAAACGCATATTGACATCACATACACTTTGGGTGTGCTTTTTATCTGAAAAAAAATTCATAATTCACCTCCATTTTTACACATTCCGTTAAAAATAATTAATATATACTTACGTAGATAGTGGGATTGAGTGCACCCTCAGCAAGCTGGCCAATGACATGAAGCTGGATGGCACAGTTGGCATGCTGAAGGGAAGGGATGCCATCCAGAGGGATCTTGACAGGCCTGAGAGGTGGGCCCATGCAAACCTAATGGTTTTCAACAAGGGCAAGTGCAAGGTCCTGCACCTGGGTCTGGGTAACCTGCAGTATCACTACAGGCTGGGCAGAGAATGGATTGAGAGCAGCCCTGAGGAGAAGGGCTTGGGGGTGTTGATGGCTGAAAAGCTCAGCGTGGCCCAGCGATGTGTAACTACAATCCAGAAAGTCAACCGTGTTTTGTGCTGCACCAAAAGAAACATGGCCAGCAGGCCGAGGGAGGTGATTCTCTCCCTCTGCTCCGCTCTCATGAGGCCTCACCTGCAGTACCGTGTCCAGCTCTGGGGCCCCCAACATAAGAAGGACATGAACCTGTTGGAACAAGTCCAGAGGAGGGTCACGAAGATGATCAGGGGGCTGGAGCACCTCTCCTGTGAAGACAGGCTGAGAGAGTTGGGGTTGTGTAGCCTGGAGAAGAGAAGGCTCCAAAGAGAGACCTTATAGCAGCCTTTCAATACTTAAAGGGGGCTTAAAAGAAAGATAGGGATAGACTTTATAGTAGGGCCTGTAGCAATAGGGCAAGGGGTAATGGTTTTAAACTTAAAGAGGTTAGATTGAGATATTAAGAAGAAATTCTTTACTGTGAAGGTGGTGAGACACTGGAACAGGTTGCCCAGGGAAGCTGTGGATGTCCCCTCCCTGGAAGTCTTCAAGGCCAGGTTGGATGGGGCTTTGAGCAAGCTGGTCTAGTGGAAGGTGTCCTTGCCCATGTCAGGGGGGCTGAAACTAGATGATCTTTGAGGTCCCTTCCAACCCAAACCATTCTATGATTCTATGATTGCATATACACTATCATAAAATAAGAGAGAACAAGAGAGAACAGACACCATTTTTTCTTTTTTTTTTTTTTTTCTGTATTACCTGTTAAACCCATGCAGAAACTATGGAACTTCAGGAATTTCAGGAACTATCCTGAGACTCTTTAAAAACTCTTTCCAGTAGAAAGATCAAAAAATTGATTATGCTGTCTAGAGTATATTTATGCCTATCCTAATTTCTAATGAATATTTCAAGTAGTAAACTCCTTATAATTACCAATATTGAACATTTATGTTTAAAGTCAACACATTGTAACACACTTTCTTTTACAGGAAAATTTTTTGAAATTTATTTTCATTTCAAACTCAGGTTTTTTGAAAGAACTCTGCAGTTTTACATTGTTTTCACACTTTCTTCTTGAGCTTTTAAATCTGTAGCATCATATGAGAGAAAAGATGATGGGATTTTATTGACACCAAAATGTCTCTCCCAGTGCAAAAGACATAATCTGTCCCCCAGTAAAAGGAAAATATACGGTAACAATTCTGTGTTTATAACCAGCTCTTGTTTTATAATTCAGTTCTTTCAGGAATGGGCACAGAAATGTTTGAGGGATCAGTTATAAAATATATTCTGTTTCTTACAAAATCTGTTCAGTTTTATAGGTATGAAAAGAGACATCAGACATAAATAAAGCAAGGAATGAACAGTTTTGTAAATGGCATATAAGCTACAATAGCAATATTCTATTTATGCCCAAATGCAACTTCTCTGTTAAATGTCAAGCTCTAGACTCCAACTCAATATAAAGCTACCTGATAAGAAACATTGATAGAAGCAAGAGAAAACAGCATTTGGTGGTTCCTAGCAGCACCACATTTCCTTCATTTATCTCCCAAGCAGGTAAATCATTCTAACTGCTAACACATCACTAGACAGAAAACTAGAAACACGGCACCTGTCTTTAGGCACTCCTAAATTAGATATTATACTTTAGAGTAGAAAGGTAAGTTCTATGTATATTCAAGAGGGAACCAGAGTCCTCTAAGTAATGATTAACACTACACAAAATCTCAATCACAATCTTAAGATGCCAGACTTACAGTCACAGATGATGTTTAGGTTCCTAAAGTAGACATGCCATTTACATTGGTAGCTTGGTTAGTAAAAATTAGTTCCTCAAATTGTTTTTTCTTAGTAGCTAAGGATGAAATCCAAAGAGCTAATGTGGCAGATAAATCTGAGGTGAAATCTGAAATCTAAACTGAGCAATCTCGTGAACATTCACTTAATGGCTTAGAAGTCTGCAAGTTTATGCCAATCTGTTGTCACCACAGAGCCTAGTTAGAACATTACATTTATAAACTTGCCAAAATCCTGAGACATCTGAACATCTAAGCATTATCTTTTGCTTGTGAACTTGCATAAGTAGAAATCCATGTGCCTTACTCGATCGTGAATGAAATAGGAAAAACCAAAAAATTATTCTTGTCCTAGTTTCAAACAGGGATTGAGTTAATTTCCTTCTTAGTAGCTGGTGCAGTGCTGTGCTTTGGATTTGATGTGAGAACAGTGTTGATAGCACACTGATGTTAGTCGTTGCTGAGTCATGTTTATGCGAAGTCCAGGACTTTTCAGTTCCTTGGGCCCTGCCAGCGGGAGGGCTGCGAGGGGCACAGGAAACTGGAAGAGGACACAGCCAGGACAGGTGACCCAAGCTAGCCAAAGGGATATTCCATACCATATGACGTCATGCTGAGTATATAAGCTGGGGGAAGAAGAAGGAAGGTGGGAACATTCGGCATTATGGCATCTGTCTTCCCAAGCAACCGTTATGCGTGCTGGAGCCCTGCTGTCCTGGGGATGGCCGAACACCAGCCTGCCCATGGGAAGCAGTGAATGAATTCCTTGTTTTGCTTTTCTTGTGTGCATAGCTTTTGCTTTACCTATTAAACTGTCTTTATCTCAACCCACCAGTTTTCTCACTTTTACTCTTCTGATCCTCTCCCCCATCCCACTGTAGGGGGAGTGAACAGGCAGCTGCATGGGGCTTGGTTGCTGGCTAGGGTTAAACCATGACAATTCTGTAGCTCAGTGATGAATGCACTTTTATGGGGCACATCTTCTCTCTGCCATTTCTTATTTGTTGACAGGTATTTTCCTGTACAGCATATTCTTTGTTAGAAAATCAGCTAGCTGGGCCTCTTTACAGAAGAGAGATGCAAGAGTGTGTTTGCCCCACATAATACTATAGGATCCAATTCTTCTCCAGGCTGCTCCAAAAGCAGCGTTCTAGTGACATGACCGGGCAGAAAAATACAGAGATGCTACCATATTACTCAAAATGGTACAGGTTCATGAACTCTACTTGGCATGGATTATTAGCTTGAATATTTCACTGCATTCTTGATGAACAGATACTGACTCCAGTTCTAGAATTTATCTGGACAACAGTAGATTAGAGCTGTTTGCCCATATCGCGCTGCATGATGCAGAAAGGCATTGACGAGCAATTTGGGATGTGGTTTCACTCACAAAGCCCTGGCATTTAATTTAGCTTTCATTTTAAGATCTGGCTTTTATTATTTAGCAAGCTGAACAGTTAGCAGCCTTCTGTCTTTTAGCACACAGACCACAAGAATATGTGGTACATTAATACTGGGACAAGCCACACAAGTCATATGAAATTCATTGGAAGGTAAAGGATAGCAGACTGAAATATAAGTATTGTATTGGATAGTGTACAGTATGCTGTCTAATACTCAGTTCTTAAAGACAGCACCTAGCTGAGATGGACACCAAAAAGTAGGCTTAGCAATATGCCTTTTTTCTCTTCCCTTTTTTTTGGTAACTAAGCAAACAATATATACTACCTCTTGATTATAAAGGTTCTGCAATTTAAGTATTAAGTAACCTTTTTTATGTTAATAAAATATCACCTGGAATTAAAATATTTTATTAGCAGACACAAAACTTATATGTCAAGATATAATTTTAAAAAACATAAAAATCTTATACAATTCATGTGATGTATTGCCAGTGTTACATCCAGACTGAAAGAAGTTTTCAGAGACACATTCCATTTGCTACTAACCAGTCAGATATTTTTTTGTTTTAACAATGTAAGTAATGAAAAAGAAAACCAAAACATCTCCTTGTAGATGGTCTAAGTACTGTGTGTCAAGTGAGTCTGTTACTGATCATATATTAATCTGCCCAACTCTGTTTAAATATATTGAGGAAGATGAAGCTATCACTTATGGAAATAACTTGTTAACAATTGAAAATGGGGTTAAGTTCTTCCAGATAATTTTTTTTAAAAGTACAGCATTATTTATTTTGTGGTGTGGGGGTTTTTGTTTGTTTTGTTTTGAAATATGACTATGAGAAAATGATACCTCTTCTTTTAAAATTTACTCTTTTACTTGAGCAAGCTAAGTCATATTTTGTAGATGTGTATTTCAGTTTGGAAAGAGAACATGTCTTCAGGGATGAATTGTGTGAATTCCTTCTTTGAAATAATGTCAAAAGAGTATTTAGTACAGTTCTAAAAAAATATATATCCATAAGCCAATTGGAGTCAGTAAGATTATTGAAGTACCTTGAGGGGATAACCTGAAGACCTCTGCTGACAATACAGCCTTTTGCTACGACAGAATGTAAACCCTAGAGTTGATCTGTAGATCCATTTGTATTTGGAAATGATCCTGTGTATTTTTAAAACCAGTTTTCAGATAACAGGTTTAAGTAATTTCATCCATTTGATTAAGGGAATTTAGGGCACTATTGAAACTGTTCTCCCAGATAATTATTACCTGACAGCACACACAAATCCTGGTCTTCTCAGGTACTTTTTATTCAACCTCTGTTACTCTCAAAGTGCCTACATATGCTTCAGAAACTGAACTTATGAATGCAGTGTATAATTTTTCCTTTGCCTTGTTATCTAGGAAACAAGTTACCCAACAGCTTAACTGTTTAAAATAAACTATAATTCTTTGTTTTGAAAAGAACCAGGAACTGAATAGATCCAGCATTACAGAATGGTCTGGGAAATTTCAATGTTTTCCTTATGACCACTTGACATATTTTGCTGTAGATAAATACTTCCTCACATTTTAGGAAAATAGCAAATGAGTAAATGTTCAGATACACATGTAATAAAGCACTTGGAACATATTTGTTTTTATTCTCTATTTTTACTGAGAAAGTAGATAAAATGACAGCCTTTTCAAAGGGACGGATCACAGGTAAAACAGATTTGATTTTGAATGGATATCATTCCCATCCAAAAGCCTGGGACTAATGACATGTTTTTGGAACTCAAATATCATGCAGTTTATACGAAGCTAGAATCAAAGCACATGACCCATCTTAACAGATTTTAGCCACTATTAAAAAGGGTACTTTTCACAGTCAGTAGCTTCAGTTCCTTCAGCAGTTTGCTCAGCTTCTAAAAATTCTACAGGCCAACAACCATGGACACTTACAGCTTTTTCTCCCACAATAAGCCAATACTTTCTTCATCTGTTTGCTCCACGTCAGTTTAAATGAAAATAATCTTCTTACATATTACCTTTATCTCATTTCTTTATAAATGTTATTAGGTGTGTGTTAAAGATTTATTTTCATTGACAACTAAAAGTATCTCCCCATATAATAGATCTGAAATTATTAGGCAAAGTTGTGCACACACATCAATATTTTTTTCTTTATTTCTGCTTATAATGTTTGAATACTTCTAATAAAAATGATACATTTTTTTGTATTTCCTTCTAAAATAATTACTGGATATTTATTCTAGGTTGTTTTCTGAAGTGAAGAGGCCCAAAATATCTATAGTCTATCAAATATTTCCTTATAAAAATTATTTTTGAAATAATTCTGAAATTCTCCTATGAGTTACAATGTAACAGGTTTATTTTCCATTTAATTGTCTTCTACATCACAACAAAGCAAATGGAGGTCATTCCTGACTGAGAGTGGCTAACATCTCATATTTAGAACAACAACAGCTTCACTGAAATCCACAAATTAAATAGTTGGACTTTCAGGAGCATGTAAAACTGAATTAACTTCCTGACTGTCTCTTGTAGGCATATATCTCTTTGTACTTGCAATCAAGTAGGATCTCAAAAACCAACAGAATCTAGTAAAATTGTTTGAAAGGCTTGCAAAGGAAGTGTTAGCCTTGCTCTTTCATACAGCAAGATTCATCTTCAGGTAAGTAACACGCTTCCCTGTGCTACAGACTCCTTGACTGTATCATTTAAATGTGGGATGATTTTATGATGATATAGAATCAATATAATAGCTCCTGTGCAACTTCCACTGCAAAGAAGTGGGCATGTAGCACATGGCTAGAGTTCCACTAAAGCCAGTAGTCGTCAAGTTGCTATACCGAAATTCTGGAAAAGCCAATGAGCAGAAAATGCATTTTCCTTTTGTTGAAGAGAAAAGAAGGCAGCTCAGCACTCCAATTTTCTACTCGTGTAGTGCACCCCTCAGCGTAGTAAAGCACTGTCAACACTATTTTTGAAGGTATGCTTGAAAATATTTTTTTAATAGGCACAGCACAAATAATTGAAAATTTTAACAGAGGCAGTTGTTAGCTGAAGCATTGCTTTAATATATGCTACCACAGTTATCTAAAGCCCTATGGGTTCACTAAAGGGTATCAAGAATTTTGTATTACTCAGATCCCTGTGTACAGTTAACTGCTTCATGAATCCTGTGGTGTTGTGGTTTAACCCCAGCCATCAACTAAGCACCACATAGCCACTCACTCACTTCCCCCATGACAGGATAGGGGCAAGAATCTGAAGAGTAGAAATGAGAAAACTCATGGGTTGAGATAAAGACAATTAAAAGCCACACACGCAAGCAAAGCAAAACAAGGAATTAATTCACCACTTCCCATTGGCAGGCAGGTGTTCAGACATCTCCAGGAAAGGAGGGCTCCATTATGCATAATGGTTATTTGAGAAGACAAATCAACTCCAAAAGATAAATCAACTCAAAAAAATCAACTCCATCACCCCAAAAGTCCCCTCCTTCCTTCTTCTTCCCCTATCTTCATATGCTGAGCATGACATCATATGGTACAGGATATCCCTTTTGTTGGTTGGGGTCTGCTGTCCCAGCTGTGTGCCCTCCCAACTCCTTCTGCAACTCCAGTCTACTCACTGGTGGGGTGGAGTGAGAAACAGAAAAGGTCTTGACCGTGTAAGCACTGCTCAGTTGTTAACTGAAACATCCCTGAATTAGCAACACTGTTTCCAGCACAAATCCAAAACATAGCCCCATACTAGCGACAATGAAGAAAACTGTACGCCAAACCAGCACATGCAGTTAGCAAAATATTCACTACCATAAATCATCTGTGGATAACAGAAGTGGCTCATATTCAGCAGAGAAATAATCCCTTGAAAATTATGCTAGTATTTTGTATTTCTCCAGTTCTGACAGAATTAACAGCCATCCGACATCCAAGAAAGAAAAGTAGATGTCTTTATAATTCTGATGATATACAGAGTAATAGATCAAAAGTGAATAGACCATGGAGGTTTTCAGGTTTTTTTGGTTTTTGGACTAGATTCCGTTATTCAAGTAGAAGGCAAGATTTTGAAATAAATATTGTGGATATAACCCTAGTGATTGAAATACTGTTTTCTTTACTACACTGTCTGTAAACTGACAATGTAGAGTAACCTGGAGTAAACTTTTGCCAGAAATATGAGAATTTTTTTTCTTACATCCTCAATCTGTGGCTGCAAAGACATGATCAGAGTAAGCTGGAAAAAAAATCCACCTATTTCAAGAAAAGCAAAAACCAGAAAAAACGTGACTTAGACCAAGTGAGAAAACAGTGGAATGGGATGACAAGCAAAGGGAAGACAAGAGAGACCTCATAATTAACAATGCAGGGCTGAAAGTGGACCATCCCAGGACCATACATGTAAATAAAGAACTGCTTATAGGACATTATAGGAGAAGCCCTTGTACCTTCTCTGTGAAGTCAGCATGACCAGGTGCCTCTCTAAAGTACCTGTAAAAAAAGCATCGGGAACAAAAAAAAAAAAAGAGAATTAGAGGTCTGCATACAGTTGAAGGGCTATGATCTCAGTGGGATCATGGAGATGTGGTGAGGTAGCTAATATAAATGTGTGATGCTGTGGGTGGATACAGCATCTTTAGGAAGGACAGAGCAGGACAGTGAGGAGAGATGGCTACCCTTTTGTAAGAAAGCAGTGTGAGTACATGAAGCTCTGCCTAAGAACAGGTGGTGAACAAGCTGAGATGTTATGGGTCAGGATTACAGGCCAGACCAATGTGGGTGTCATCATTCTGGGTGTATGCCAACTAATGGAGGAAGCATCACATTTGCAGAATCTGGTCCTTAAGGTAGACCTTAACCATCTTGAAATCTGCTGGAAGGGAAGCACTGCAGAGCAGAAGCAGTCAAGGCGGTTTCTGGGAGTGCATTGATGACAACTTCCTGACAGAAGCAACTGAAGAAGCAAAAAGGGGAGATGCTTTGCTGGACCTTATACTTACAAATAAGGAGGACTGGTCAGGAACATGAAGGTCAAGGGCAGCCTTGGCTGTAGTGATCATAAAATCATGGAATTCAGGATCCTAAGAGAAGGAAACCAGACAAAAAGGCAGGATCACAACCCTGGACTTCAGGATAGCAGACTTTGGCCTGTTCAGTGATCTGCTTAGAAGCATCCCATAGAATACAGTCCTGCAGATGAGTCCAGGAAAGCTGACTGATTTTCAGAGGATTCCCTCCTTCAAGCTCAAGAACAGACAGTCCTAACAAGTAGGAAACCAAGTAAAGGCAGATGGAGGCCTTCATGGATGAACAAGGAGCTCCAGAATAATCTTACACATAAAAAGGAAGCCTAGAAGAGGTGGAAGCAGATTCATAAATCCCAGGAGGAATTTAGAGACACTGTCAATGCCATGCAGGAGTGAGATTAGGAAAGCCGAAGCCCATCTGCACTTGAAACTTGTGAGAGAGATGAAGAGCAACAAGACAGGTTTTCTACCAGTTTATCAGCAGCAAAAGGTAGGCAGGGAAAATGTGGTTTTGCTACTGAATGGGGGAGAGGACATGGTGATGAAGGAAACAGAAAAGACAGAGATACTCCATGCCTTCTTTGCCTTGGTCTTTATGAGAATATGGGTTTCAGAGATCCCAGACCTCTATGACCAATGGGAAAGTCTGGAGCAGTGTAGACTTTCCTTTGGTAGAGGAGGCTCTGATTAGGGAACATTTATAAGAATGGGACGTACGTAAATCCACAGCACCTGATGAGATACACCCATGAATATAGAGGGAGCTGTCTGATGCAATCTGGTACACCAGATGATTGTGCTGCAGGGACCTGCAAAGGCTGGAAAATTAGACTGAGAGGAATCTCTTCAAATTCTACAAGGGCAAATGCAAAGTCCTGTGTCCGGGGAGGAATTGCCCCAGGCACCAGTACAGGCTGGAGACTGACTGACTGGAAAGCAGCTCGGAAGGGATAGACCCTGGGATCCTGGTGGACAACAAGCTGACCGTGAGCCAGCAATACACTTTTGCAGCAAAGAAGGGTAATGCGCTGCAGTAGGAAGGGAGTTGCCAGCAGGTCAAGGAAGGTGATCCTTCCCCTCTGCTTAGCACTGGTGAGAGACAGTTGGAGTGCTGGGTCTAGTTCTGGGCTCTGAAGTGTCTCACCACCCTCATCTCAAATAATTTATTGCTACCAGGAAGGAGTAATTTCTTTCTTAGAAAAAGTAGAGTCTTACTATAATACTTTTTCAACTAATACAGAGAAGAACTTCTTAGCATAGTCAATCTTTTTATTTTGCTGTCCCAGTTTGACCCTCAATCCATTGCTAAGAGCTTCATGAACAGAGCCACATAACCAGGAGCAACCCCGTTGACTTCTGTTAGTGCTTATAGTTATTGAGGTTCATCTTTTTTCAGAGTTTTATGCAACATTACATCATTAGTATTAGTTTTAGAGAAGAACTATTTGGTTTAAATAGCAAAATTCCTTAGAGAGAACATTATAAAAGTCCACTTATTTCCACTTACTGAACCATTTTTCAAACTTCAGTGCAATGGCACTGTGGTGGTTCATGGCAATAAAACTTAGATTTAATAGCAATTTCAAATGTATTATTTTTAATTAATAACAGAGACCCTAATAAACATACAATATAAGCAAAATATATGTAAGCAAAATGTAAAATGATCTTCATATCCATTGGCAAGTAAATCTCTGATCTGTAAACCACATGAAATCTTTTTATTGCAACATTTTTAGCAATTTCCTCATATGGCTATCAGCATAACAGCAGAATAAGCAGCCTTGGAACACTTTTGCAAATATTTATGAGTGATCATGCTAGTTTTGTCCGTGAATAAATTCACCTGACTTTCTGTTTACCTTTTCACAAAGATGCCTCCTGGCTGGAAGAAAGGTAATGTCACCTTAATTATGTTCTTGCCTTGGTAGCATAAATTATTTATGCTTTAACATATTTATATTTAGCCTTCTCAAGCTTTCATTTCTGTCCTCCAGTGTGTAGGCTTTGTGTAACTATTAAAGGAAGCACAGTGTAAAGGTGTATGACCTGGCAATGTTTACTGCTTTTTTCCCTGTCATATCTGTTTGTAACATAGATCACTGACTCTGAGCAGCTATGTTGGCCAGCCCAAGAAGATGTAAAGGGGAAACTGTTCTTAGTTGTTTAAAGTGGATTAAGCTTTTATGCGTATGAAGAAGGTCATTCCAGCTATTTCACCTATTTTACCTTAACTGTACAGCTCTGGAGATAGTCAACAGGTAACATGTAACTTGTAATACCTAGGTCATTAAAATAAAAACAGTCATCATGAGACTGCGTGTCCTAGGAGTACTAAAAGTTATAATGTACCTCTCCCCATCAGCTGTAGGAACTGGGACTGGATTCCATACTGGTGACCCAGTAGCTGAAAAAACAGTTTATTCTATTGTGCCCTTTTCCCTCAGTCAATATGAACAGTATCAGCCTCCTAATTAACCGTAATTCCCTGTGTCAGGAGTCAGAAAGTTACCGAATTCAGATGCTCCTGGAGCTGCGGAAAATATGCATCACTGCCAGCAGCAAATCCAGCTTGCTTTCTGGACTGATACTGTTGATGTTTCAGAGTCATCAGTTACTGAAATTTGTTTCCATCCAGTGCACAGTAGCTCCTGTAAAAAAGCTGATTGCTATATCTCCGCTTTAACTGTCTGGACAGTAGTTTCAGCACCAGAAAATTAAACTTGGCCCTATCGTTTCTTCTGGAGACAAGTGGTACCACTTCAGAGAAGAAACAGACCACATACACCACACAGACACACACACACAAACTATGCCCCCCACCCCATCCACCCCCAGGCCTTACACAGCGGCCTTCGCCTGCTGCTGTCCAAAAGCTAAATTGATTCTGAACTTCTTCCCTGCTTTCCCTGTTTGCCCTCTGAGCTGGTTACAAAACTCAGCACTGAGGAACAGCCAGTTCCTCTTCAGAAGGAAAGGCATCGTGCCTCTTTAGGATGACTAGACATGTCTCAGGGTTATATCACCACTCTCATGCAGGTGACCAGCTCAGACACCTAATTTGCTGAAGTCCTCACTTAAGGCAGATTAATTCCATGCATGGCCACCTTGCTGCGAAAGGACATCTTCTCCAGACTACTCAGTGGAAACTTTTTCAACATGCAACACTAATGACTTACACCTTTGAGAGTAATGTGCCTTTGTGCACAGTTTACAAACACAGACAAGTTATGGAATGTGCAGCTGAATGGCTAGTCACAGTCATCATGAGTGGGAACAGACAGCTAATGTCCATGTGTTCAAGGTGTAATTTAATAGAGAACTTTATGAAATCAGTAAAATGGTTGCATTTCTTAACACTATTACATTTTCTTATAAATGAAGTGAGTGTACCATTACATTATAAATCTACTACAAGTCTAGAAATGCCCACTGTTCATTGTGTGTATGTTTTCAGATAGAGTTCTCTAGGTTCTCAACAGAGCTTCACATTGTACATTGCTCTTTTTCCTGAAGAAAAAACTATACTAATTTATTGTATCTTAATCTATCCACCTTAAAACTGATTAGTTTTTATGGAAAAGAATAAAAATCAGTGTTCTATGGCAAGTAAATAGGGGACTTATTTTATTTACTTTTTATATAAAACCTTGATCATACAGGTTGAATATTGATGGTAACTATAGTCGTCTTGGAGGACTTCTGTTTTCTGTGGGTTGGTCACTGGTTGTTTGGGTTTTTTTTTCAATTTTGAATATAGAAAAAGAACACTTCTGTAGTAAAATCTTATGAACTGCTGAAATCTGAATTAATAAACAACACAATAGGTAGAAAAAATAACACAAAACTCTCCACCTAAACATGTACATTTGATTTTAAGCTTAAAGGAAGGAGGAAGTAATGAATGTGTCACATATGTCCTGGTTTTGAAGCAGTCAATATTTTGGTTGTCATTGTTTCTCATGGCAGTGAAACAACAGTTTTCCTAAGTTTTCCTATACTGACTTCAGTTGCAATGTCATGCAAAACTGCACACCACAAGTCCATGCCAAGGAAATTATCTTTGTTATGACTACATGATGTTATTTCTGATTTTTCTTGGAAGCATCCTTTTGAAATATACACTTGATTAGAAAAGTAAATACAATAAATATAGCATGGCCTCATAGTTAAAACTAAAAGCATAAAAACATGTATACACTCATTGTTACAGGAATAACACCTACTAAACTATTAACTGGTTTTACACCTAATAAGAATGACTGAACATTATTCAAAGATTGCATTATTTCTTTTAATAAAAAATCCTGACATTCAAAAACAATTCTTTGGTTAATTACTTTCCTAGATGTGTCCTTGATCAAACATCACAGCAAATCATTTCTAGAGATGCATCAAATTAGCAGGTATACAAGTCATCTGTGGAGGCTCTCCTGCCCTGAGGCCATGTATTTTGAGACTGTGAATTAAAGGAAGGGTAGTAAACCCAGTATGCTATGCATATAATGAGCACATCTTGATCTCTCTTTAAATAAACATGTTTTAAACATATCACATAGCATGACTTCCCAGCTTCAAGAACTTTCTTGTATTTCCCCCTCCTTAACTCTTTTCTTAAACGCTAGAACTCAAAAATTTCTACACTGCACTGATTTTACAGTGTATCTCTGTCATGACATCTATAAGAAGAAAATAATTTATGACTTCTAATTAAATAGGAAGCTGGGTCCATTTGTTCTTACTCTGTTTAATCTTTAAATGTACCAATTTTAAAATTAGATGTGTATTTTTCTGTACTTTTTTGTTTCAACATTCCTTTTCATTGAGCCTTTTGGAGCTTGTGAAAGGATACACTGGGGCTGTGTGTTCTTAGGTATCGGTTTAGTCTAGAAAAATGACAGACATTGCAGACAGAGAATTATGTTGAACACCGGTTCTTACAACTAAAATTAAAATCTTGTTCTAGCATCTGCTCCACTGTCAGCTATCTCTGCAAGTACTTTTGCCCCTAAGAGACTTTTTATTTTTTAATTTAAAATCTCACAAGCAAACTGAAAATTGACTTTCAACACATTTTCATAATTTCCTCCGTCTTGCTTAACTCTTCAGTATTTGTCATTTTTCCTTACTAGGCCAACACCTTCTAAAAATCTCAGTTCAGTTAGGCATACTCATTTCTAACATTGACTGGATTGGCTCCACAGCAAGTGTGGCTGTCATTTCCTTTTCCAAAGACAGTTGAAAGAAAAGTTGTTAGGAGTTATCAGAAATTAGTCCTTCATGTAAAAGAAAAAAAACCCAGTCTATTGGTAGAAGGCCTCCCTAATAATTGATATAGGTACTATGCTGTATTTGCTCTTTCCTTTTACCCCAATTATTTTTTCAGAAATTACAGTTTAGCGTGATTTACGGACAGAAAGACTATTACAGGGGTTGAGGGGAAAGTAAGCCATACTCTATGTAATTATCTAAACTGGTCACGTGATTCAGTCCTAATAAGATGGGCATAAACTGTACAGTGATTTTGATTTGTCATTTGTCTGTGTTCTCATTAAAAAAATGGAGTTAACTTTTCTCACCTCCATGGTTGCTGAAGGAGATGTGGGGGACAAAAGGAAACAAAACATAGAGTAACACAATATCCTGTGCATTGAATGTCTTAATAATTTTAATTTCACTTCAAAGAAAGAACCAAGTCCTGGATGGTTAGGACACGCTATAGACAGAAAAATTATACAGGCTGAAATGCTCTTGGAAAAAGCATGACGGGTTCTGGAAACAGGTGTCTCTTTTCCAGGCAAAATTTCTGAGTTGCATAAAACCACAACATTTCTGATAAAATATAATGTCAGTATGAACAACATCCACTGAAGATGGACATATTTACTCCTGTTCACATAAAACTTGGTGCTCCTTCCCAAATTTTCTTCTTGTGATGTGAATTCTCATTACGAAAGGATTCATTCTTAAAACCCTGACCAAACTTCTCTGGGTGAACTTGTCCTTTCTCCTCCTTTCCCTTCCCCTTCCCCTTCCCCTTCCCTTCCCCTTTCATTCTCTTCCCCTTTCCTCCCCAAAGATGTTTTTACTTCAATCTGGAATAACTCAGCCCCAGAGCTTTAAGACATCTGACTCTGAAGGCAACTGTCCAGGAGTCCTCAATTTCTCTGCTAGCATGAAAACAAAGAGATTTTCAGTTTGGAAATCTTGACAGCAGTTTATGAAGAAAGCTGAAGGACATGATAAGTGTGCACAGGATGACTCTTAGAGACTGAGGCTGATCGGCACGGAACAGCCACCTCTGTACAACAAACTTCCCCAGGACTTCTCTAAGACTGTCTGTTGGGAATAGTCTCTAGGCTGTGCCAACTCCCTAACAGTGACTGGCAATTTTCTGAAGAGTAATAACTGGCACGTCCTAAAGCATAACAGAGACTGTTCTAGCAATTTAATAGTATATTCAACAAAGTTCCTGTGTTCAGGAACACTCCCTGACAGTTTTATTTGGTCATATACATGTGGGTTTTGAGTTCAGTGCAACACCACCACAGGAAACAACTGGCTCTTGTCCAAAAGGTGCTTGAGCATTGCAGCATGTCTAGCCCCAAACAGTTAGAGTACATTCTGTCTTGGTTTACTTAGTAATCACTTTAATAATACAGAAAACAAAATCTGCTGCACAACCTACACTTCAGAAAATCAGGATAAATCAGGCTATGATTTCTGTGTGGATATCCAGGGCATAGTCCTGAAACATTTGAAAATAATAACAAACCAAAATATAATTTAGATACTTATTTTTTTGAGGAATTGTCTTGTTATATACACTGTCAGCAGTTTCTCAGTCATGTCAATCCTTTTTTACTAATAAACAATTCTTTCACCTTTAACTGTATAGTAAAACAGCAAAAAAAAAAAGAATTTTAGCAAAAAATTTTCAGCATATTTTTTTTATTTCTCTTTAATAGGCTTTAATTAATGTCTGAGTTGATATTAATATCCTGTTTGAGTGTCAATGTTCTCCAAAATATAATTGAGTCATTTCTTTAGAGCACATGTAAAGTAATTTTGACCAATCTAGTAGATCATACATAACAAGCTATGGAATTGAAGGTATAGATTGCCTTGCATACAGTTATTGTATATTGTTTCTTCTAAAAGTATATCTGGGAGGCAGGAATAACTCTCTCAAAAAAATGCCAAACCCCAAACTACATTCATATTCTTGTTTTCTATCTTTGCAATGCTTCTTGTGTTTAGTAATAAAGATACAGACAGTAGCAATTACTACCCCACTCATATTCTCATTCCTAATGCAAGTTGGGAAATCAGTGATTCCACCAGTTTTTCAGGACAATAGATGAAATTAATGAACTAGGCTTCAGCTTATCATTATTGATGATAATTTCAAATCCGTGTTATGCAAAGTTCCTGGAAAGTGCTTGCAGAAGGTCAGGAAAGCTACCCCTGTTAGTCAATATGAATTCTGCAGGTTGTTTTGACTATCACGTCTAACCAAGAATATCCTGGAAGCAATTTCAGCTTCTAATGTTCTTTATATTCCAATCTAAAATGACTGGAAAATACAGACCAATTTTACTGTAGAATCTATGTTTAATTTTTTAACAAAGACATCATTTGGATTAACCTGTTGTGTCTTCAAATTGTCAAAGGAGAAATAAAGAGTAGCTGAGAAGAGAAGGAAATGTGGGAAAAGTGTGTGTATATAGCATTTTCCCAGAGGTGATGCCTGGGTGGGACATACTATCATGACATTTAGCTTGAACATCTTGAAGAATCAAGCAATCAATCTTTTTAGCTTGAACACTTAGAAGACTCTATGGATTCTGCAATCCAGATGTAGACCTGGTTTTCTCTCTTTTGCAGCTGTAGCTTTGCCTTCACCACTAAAAAAGCAAACAAATGAAAAATAAAATTACCTATAACATCATGCTGGAGTTGAGCTTGATGACAGTAATGCCTGAAGTTATTCCACTACGGGAGTAAGATTCACAGCTATGGACCATTTCCTGAGATGATGCCTCCCACGCTTCTGAGTCATACTGTTGTCATTGAAATTTGCATTATTTCACTAAGAATAATCCTATGGTAGAAACTAAAGATAAGCAGAACTATTTTTGCTGATTAGAACAGGTCTGAGTAAATATGGGCCAAAACCAAGATTCTGCAAATCTTGGAGATTACAGTTATAGGATTCATTCACAAAAAACTTCTAATTCTGTTTTGTGGATGCATCCTAAGTTTCATATACACAGAATGTTAAAGACAAGCTATTTTCTCATCAGAGTAAATGGCACATCAGATATTATATTTGTAATTTGAGCAGTGAAGTTATTTTCCTGATCATGTGATTATCTTCCTGGTTACTGACTGATGGCTGAAACATCAAAAGAAGAGGAAGACCTCTAAGAAGAAAAGCAAAAAATATTCTAACTAGGAATAAGAATACATGTACTAATAGTCATGGATAATTCCATTCTGGTATAATTTCTTCAGACTTTCAGTGTTTGTGGATAATTCATAAGTATACTAGTCATTGCTCAATTATCCGTAAATAGTCACAAATTGCAGAGAATAAAATTCCAGTTCATTAGTGTCTAGAAATGTCTCATTGTCTGACAAATTCTCAAGAAGGTTTAGTCTGGGCTGTGATTTAACTCATTGTGTGGTGGGGGGCAAAACAATCAGTGAAGCAATGTGCTCATAATTTACTGTACTTTGATTCTCAAAGTACCTCTCATGTCTTCCACTCAAACAAAAAGAATAAGTTGCTTAAAACGTGCTTGAAAAAAAAAGAAGTTAAAAGTACTTAAAGGCTAGACCCAAATAAAAATGTAGGTCTGAAACCAAACAAAGTTTCTAAGACCTATATGATCTGCAGATTCTCAAAGACTAAGGCTCATGGTGAATAAATTTCAGTAGTGGTCTTCGCTCTCTTTTAGAATGGATACCACTGCACTTCATGAGAAGTCAGAAGTCTCAGTAAGACTTTAAAGGTGTGTCCTAGTTATAGTGGCTGGGACCAGTTTATCACTGTGTGGGTGTAACGGGAACTGTGTATTCAATACCCTCTCTGCCATTCATCGTGAACTGTTACTGATGCTTTGTTTGCAGCAGCTGCCCAGGACACACCTAACCCCTCAGGCTGTGAGCTGGGTACCTGAGAGGGCAGAGATGAGGGGGGCGTCTCTGCTGATGGGCCAGCAAGTGGACCAGGGTGTGGGTGACTCGCTGAGGGAGTTTGCCCAGTGTGAGGCCCCTCACCGTGGGGGAAGTGCTGGGCGTTCCCGCCGGAACTCGAGCGTGTATGTGCTGGGGGTTTGGGGACCTGGGGGTGCTTGTTCGCTCACTCGCTCGCTCACTCACTTGTCAGATCGGCGCAGCTTGGCTCGGCTCGGCACAGCGCGGTTCAGCTCGGTTTTTCAAGATCAAGAGAGGGACCGGAACCTCAACAGGACTGCAGCTGCCACTCTCAACCAGACTGCGACCACCAACCTTTTGGAAGGAAAACAGGTTTTCC
>JAVJGI010000014.1:35646756-35675279 GCA_035590275.1 Ibycter americanus
AAAAAGGCTTCTTTAGAACAATAAAATGGCTTTTGTCTGATCACATTGATCTCTGACTGAGTCCGCTTTGCGGCAGGGTACAGTGGGCAAAAATATAAGACAGAAGAGCACATATGAGAATAAGTAAAGATAGTAGAAGGGCGCGATAAAGAGCAATGCACAGCAAAATGTGAGGAAATACAGGCATGCAGAGATCAGAGTAATAAACAGGAGATCATGGAAGGTAACAAAACTGAACTGAGATTCAGATGGCACTGTCAGGAAAGGGCAGAGGTGGAAGGAACTGTGACATATTTACATTATATTATTTTCATAGTGGCAGATTATATTCAAATATATAATTACAATATGGAACAGTAATCTTTTCAAGATGCTCCAAATATGCAGTCCTAGAAACAACATGCTATAAAAAATGATTGGTTTAAAGTTTCAGTGCTATTGAAGCAACACTTTTCAATTAAAAAAAAACACCACACCCACAAAAAACATCCTGCAGATAGATGTAAATCTAGATTTACCAAGATCGTATTATCATGTATTCGACTTCCTTCAAGACAGATCACTTTTAAACTGTCCTACTTAGTTGTTAAAGCTGATTTTTTAATTATTTTTACTATTGTTATTTATAACTTTGAGATAAGACTATAGCTCTTTATTTGAACTATTTCCCACCCCCAATTTATTTGGACTGTTAATGGAATTAACATCTTAGATCATACAATTGTTTTTGCAAGAAGATGGTCTCCTGTAGCTACATAAATGACAGGCGATGACAATGTCACAAAAAACAGATACAACAGGAAAAATTAAAATCTGTAATAGACAGCCAGACAGATTCTAGCTCCTTTGTGTTACTCTGGAGAGCAGTCAACAATCTTCTAAGTGCCAAGAGTGTAAGGAACAGAGAGCTGGATCTTGGATAGCACACTCCAAAGATACACTGCCTTGGGGTAACAGTGAAATACTGGAGAACTTGCAGAACCTGTAAGGCTGTCAGGTAGGAAGAGGGATTGAGAGAAATTTTCTTATGCTCCATGTACTCAGGAAAACAATGATTCAGCAGAACATTCTTCTGAAGGTGGAGTTTTCCATTTGGCTTTCACATTCAAGATGGTAGGTTGGAAAATAAACTATTTGTGTGATGGCAATATTTCACAGGACTGAGTCCAGTGAGTCATTATTAATTAAGCTAAGCCTTCTCTGTGTTTTAAGGAACAGAACTATTCCATCACACTTTATCTTACTCCTAAAACTATTAACATTAAAGTGTTTCTTCTCAAAATTTCTGGATTAGCTGATATTTTTTCTTTTTTCTTTTCTTTTCCTTTTCTTTTTCCTTTTATTTCTTCTCTCTTTTCTCTCTTCTCTTTTCTGTTCCATTCTGTTCAGTGAACAATCATCTGCCAGCCAACAATGCATCAACTTACAGGGAGGTGTAATAGCTGCCTACCTTGCAGAGGTTCTGTGAGAATTAAGTAGCTAATGCTGGTAGTAAGTGCTTTGCAGATGAAAATTCCTAAGTAAGTGCTAAATATAATTACTGTTATTATTAGAGACACATTTCAACCCAAATGTTTCTTTGATTTTATAGCTGACATAGATTCCATTTGGTATAATACACAAAAATGGCCTTTATATGAGTGGTCAGGTAATAAAAGTTCCTGTGATGTGTCTTGCTGAGCTGCCGATGACAATTTGCAAGCCAAGAATCAGATGTATTTTTAAACAAACAAGTAGTCTTGCTGTTTTTAATGGAAATGCTTGCAAAGTAAAGTAGTATTCTGCATGAGGCAAAATGGCATGAAAAGTCTCTCAGATCTGAAAAATAATCCCAACAGGGACCAGATCCTGACTGATATGTTTGTGAAGATACAGTTGTTGTCCTTTGCACAACCACACAAGCATCAGAAGCGTTAGCATAAAAGAATTTAGGTGTGTGCCTAAATGCCATGTCAGTTAGTAGATTTCAGTTGATTGGGGCATTAGTCAAATCCACAAAATTTACCGATCTGTTCTTTTATCTTTAAGGATTTTTAGATTTATACTTGAAGAATCCCTAAGCAACCATGTTTCTTCCAGTGAGCATAAAAATGGTCATCAGACTTTCATGATACCTAAATACTTGAAATTCATATTTGCTTCAGAACCCCTGTAAATTTTAAAATTTAAAA
This sequence comes from Ibycter americanus, assembly GCA_035590275.1. NCBI lineage: Eukaryota > Metazoa > Chordata > Aves > Falconiformes > Falconidae > Ibycter > Ibycter americanus. Next base: position 35,648,928 of record JAVJGI010000014.1, read on the forward strand.
TTTCCTTGTCTGTCTTGGTTGCCACACATGGTGTGATACACTTTCTGAAAATGCTCCTACTAGATTCATCAGTGCTTAAAGGACATCCTGGAATGAAAGTTTGAGACCTAGAGATGAGAAATAGCTATTCAGACAGTGATAAGAGCTCCACTCCCTACCTGATTTAGGTATTAATTACAATGCTACCAGAATACAGGTTTCTTTGGCTTCTGTTATTTTCATTAGATATACATGTTTATTTACAATACTAAAGGTTTGGACTGCAGTGTAAGCAATCCCTGACTGTATTACTGTTGCTTTACCAACAGTAAGTAAACTTAGCTTTCTGCTAACAAAATCACTTGGTCATTTGTTACAGACTACCTGTATTTGCATCACGTAAACATAGCCATCTAAGTTTAACTGGCAAAAAGGGAAGAAGGGGTAGTACACATGGAACATTTTTTATTTACTGTGTAGGAAATAGGATGTGGATATTTACCTGTATAGAAGTAACATAGGTATTTTAAGGTTTCTGTCACACTATACTGGGAATCTTGGTCTTTACAAGTTGTGCTGGGGATTATAGTAATCTAAAAATAATATGTGCTAATGCTGAGTAGTAAGACAATTAAGACCTGTTGTGGAAATAATTATGTGTGAAAGTCTTGTTGTTATGCATCCTGGGGGCATGAAATATACCCTGTCAAAAGGGGAGGACCACAAAATTCCATGAGGCATTATCAGTATGAATCTCTCACGGCTGATGCCAGTCAGAGTACACTTCTTTAGGTCTATTCATAAGACCCTATGGGAAATCTAAAGAAAATGGAGTGGCCAGCCAAGAAGCTCAATCTCCTGGGGAAAAAAGAGAGAAGAAAAAAAAAGGAGAGAAGAGAGCTGAAAGCAGCTTTTTACTGTTATCTTTTTATTCAAGCAACAGTCTAGCTAGATCCAGCATAAGCTACAACTAGAATACCAGAAGCCACAGTTCCAGGAGTCAATATTATTAAATATTTTTAATTTTTAAAATTTAATGTATGTAATATAACACATTTATTAGAATTAGCATTACTAATAACAATGTATTAATAGTATTACTATTATTCCCCTAAACAGTAAGGCTATTGCTATTCATTATAAACATCTCTCTAATTCTTACACTGTAGTAGCAATCATTTAATTCTATAATTTCTTCTAATAATCAAATATGGGTCCAAAGACTATAAAGATTGGGTGAAAGGCTTTGAAGGGACATAAATGAGATGAATTACCCTGATCTTTTGAGATGTCTTTGTCTTCTATGGACACAAGGTATCCAGAGGGCACATGGAGAGGCTTTCACCTTTGCTGCTGCCACACAGCTTCTTACAAACTTCTGCAGTGGATGCATCAGCATGACTTGCTCAGAATAAATCTGTTTAAAAGAAAAACGATTCCTCCTGGGAATTATACCTGTCCCTCAGCATTCATTGATGGCATCAAGGTCACAGTCTAATATGAAACTAAGCATTTTTTTGAGTCTTTATTCTAACGATTCAGTTGACAATCAATACCATCTCTTATTTCTTGGGCAGGCAACAAACATTTTTTAAGGAGGTTTAGGTTTTGGCACTAAGTTTTAGACACTATTTAAAAACACAACTAGAAAAAAACATTCCTTCTTTTGTTGGTTTTTATTTTGAGTATGTTTCTGTTACTATTGCAGTTATGGGTTTTTCATTGCCTTCACCACCACCACCCCCCACCCCCCATCAAGATGAGTATAGGAGCAATTCTTGAATTTTGCATAAAAATACCAACTTCAACATAGCTTTGCTGAAGTTATGTTAATTTCCTCAAAGACCAAAGGAGAATTTTAATACAGAGTGCTACGAGATCTGAACCACAAACTAAAATGAACATACACCTGCAATTGCGTCTGTTTCCTTCTTTTTCATAAAAGTGATTTCATTAATGATTACTTATTCATATTATCATGATGATTTCAAATATAAATGTTTCTTTGTGTGGAAGACTATACACAACTTGTTTGTTAGTATCCATTTTAAGATCAGGTATAAATGGGGGGGCGGGGGGGGAGTCCTACTCAGTTATACGTATTCTTATGTTCATTTAGGGGATCAGTTTGTGACTAAAACTATGAATTTTATTATCAGCTTTTAGTGTAAGTGAAGTAAAATTTTAACAAAAATAGACAAAATCTCCAAATTGAGAACTATCTTAGAGCTTTGTGTCAAATTTACATTTAAAAAATTGAAATAGATACATACTAAGGCAATATATAATTTAAAGAGATGTAGTATTTTCGTATTTGAATTTGATAACAGGTTTCATCTTCCTACTGCTTCATTAAATCGAATATACTAGATATCTCCCTTTTCTTTATTGGGAAAAACCCAAAAATCATTCACTCTCAGAGACGTGATCAGATTACCACAATTCAAAGTGTAACAGACTGCCGCAACAGGCAACGTTGATCTTAGCAAACACCTAAAGGAGGTGTACTTTACAGTAGTTTTCCAAGTTACCATAATTTTACGTGTGAAGTCTCAGTTGGGTCCTAATCGTGGTCTTGGTTATGGTGTGGGAAAATATCAATCACCTTCATTGACATGACCATATAGTACACAACCTTAATAAAGCCCATTTCCTGATCATATACCAGACGACGGTAGAAGTTATATCTACACTAGATAACTCAAATAAAAATCTTACTGTCCCCATCTTTACCTTGATTGTGGTGAACCCTCTCTCAGCTAACATTCATTCAAAGCTGAAGAGGCCATTTTTATTAGCTGGCTAAACCTAAATGCTAAATATCTGGTTTTGGTGATAGACTTCACTGATTTAAAGGAACCTAAAGTCTATAGATATATTTAACTTTTGCTACAAACACACAGAAAAATGCAACTTTAATAATGAAATTTAACAAAAATCCTCCAAATATTTTGTTCTATCTTCATCTCAAAGATTTCTAGCAAACTTATTTTTATTTATCACAGTAAATACAAGTGAAATTAAGCTACTCCATGGCAACATTGAGGTTTTACACCAGACGTCTCAAACAAGTGACTACATACTCAGATCTGTCTAAGTACTGACATCTGAATCTGAATAAATGTTCTTATTCTGCAATTTTTACCTGACTTGAAACCTAAATGACCAAAAGTTTATATTGGAATAACTTAAACACTGAAAAATATGTTCTAATCCTGCATTGTTTATAAACTCTTTATGGCTATAGTTATTTTATTCCTACCTTGTTTTTTGCCCTTTGCCATTTGAGAAAATAGATCCACAGAGTTTATTTTTGTTTTGCTTTCATATAACACAAACCAAGACAGTTCTCCCTGGGTTATTACAGTCTAATTGGTCTGCAAATTACTGATGGCCCACACTACTATGGGCAGCAGTTTGCAATTCATGTGTAATCCACAGTACGTTGAGATGTCAGTACAGGTTCTCATTAAATGTTTGATGATAGAAATCTGTGATTTGATGCTGAATTGCAATAAATGTTTGTTTCTGTTGTTTACTTGGCATAAGCAGTGTCTGAGATTCTACTGTGTGTGCCTGTGTGAGAGTGTTTGTACAAACTTGTACTCAGTCAGGACTTCCTACTGCTGAAAGACTAGATGAAGAAGTTAGATGAAGGCAGATCTCAGCAGTGATGCCAAATGAAAGTCGGAGGTACTCAGATCAGACTCCTCCTGTTAACAGGAGCCACTCTCAAGAAGCTTCCTTCTGTCTTGTGCTGAATGTCACCCTTGAAATGTTCACCTCTACATAAACAACACAGCTCTAAATAAAACACAGCAGTGTGAAGTCTCATATTAATGATATTTTAGACAGTAGCTCTGTATTTCACTTAACATGTTCTTTCACTGTTGGTTAATTGGTATCATTAGCACAAATGTCATGGTTACTTAATTTAATTAGTTCTTACTCATACATAATGCTAATTTTCTGTTTCAGAAAGCCAAATGAAGAAATGCAACTGAAAACAGTGTTTTGGCTTGCTTTGCTTTTTGTGTAGTATAGGTCTTCTACATAACTGATTTTAAGGAAACAGTTCTTAGGAAAACTGGTTTTTAACAAGCAATAGCTTTACTTCAATAGAAAAAGCTTCTGGAGATTTCCTGCCATATTCACATCTTTTGTCTACAAACCATTTGTCTGTACTCATCAGTCACTAATTCACTTCAACACTGAATCATACATTTACTTTGAACATCAAAATCTTTTCATGGAACCCAGTATGACTATTTGTGAACATCATTGTTTTTTTGTATTGGGGTCTTAAGGTATTTCTGATTTTGTTGTATATCCATACATAATGTAGAAATTATTTGAAAGTGTCCTTGTTTTGGCTGGGATTGAGTTATTTTTTTCCTATTAGCTGGTACAGTGCTGTGGTTTTGAATTTAGCATGAGAACAATGTTGATAGCACACTGGTGTTTCAGTTGTTGCTGAGCAGTGCTTACCCTAAGGCAGGGGCTTTTCAGTTTCCCGTGCTCTGCCAGCGAGCAGGGGCACAAGGAGCCGGGAGGGAGCAGAGCCAGGACAGCTGACCCAAACGAGCCAAAGGGATATTCCATACCATGGAATGTCATGCTCAGTGTATAAACTGGGGAGCGTCGACTGGGAGGCACTGATCGCTGCTCGGGGACTGGTTGGGCATCGGTCAGCGGGTGGCAAGCAATTGTACTGTGCATCACTTTTCTTTCTTGGATTTCATTTCTCTCCCTTTGTTGTCTCCCTTTTCATATTATTATTGCTGTTTTTGTTGTTATAGTTTTTATATTTATTTATTTAAAATATTTAATTGTTCTTATCTCAGTCCATGGGTTTTACCATTTTCTCATTCTCTCCCCATCCCACCGGGCGATGGGGTGCCAGGGAAGGAGGGTGAGTGAGTGGCTACATGGTACTTTGGTGTCAGCTGAGGTTAAACCGCAACAGAAAGTATTTACCATGGAATGAAAATTAAGTGATAGTAGTCACATCCTCACTTTTAACTAGCTATGGAAGCTGCAAAAAACCTCTCCCATACTCTGCCACTTTTTGTTTTTAAATAAGTAATAAGTATACTGTGATGTCTAGGTGATTCTATGATAGCAACTCCTTATAGTAAATAAAGTGTTAAGTACAGATTTTTCTATTATAGTAACTTCTGAAAGTAAAAAATTATAATATATCTTTCAGTGGCTCCAGACCACTGCTGATGTTAATAGAGCTGAAGACCGTGGCTTGCTTTTGGAAGTGGCCTCTGCCCTGAAGATGTGCCAAACTAAACACAGCAAAATACAGTGAGGAAACCAGAATTACTTAAGGTCACACAGCAAATGACCAAGACAAGTAAAGAACTGAGGGACTCTTCCTTATAGTTAGTGATCTTGCACTGCCCCAGACGTAAACCTTTTCTTCATTGTCATGCACTGTAGCAGGCTGGGAAGATTTCAGGATCAACCTCTGTTGTGTCTTCCATTGATATCCGAGCATTTTCTAAGGCATGGCTATATGTGTCACCTACCACCCTTTAATATACAGCCCTAGGCTTATGTTGAAATAATAGGTAAAAATTACTGCAGAATTTCTTGGGGCAAAAAAAAATCAGGTGACAACTTTATAAAGGTTCATATTGGTGCTTTCTTTTGCACACTATGAGCAGTGGAAGTCAATAGAGCCCAATGAGAAGTCATGAAATGAAAGAATTTAAGCACTTACATCTCTCTCTCTACAGCAAATCATTGATTTAAACAGTATTCACTGCTTATATTATAGTAAATAAAATGAGGTACTGCAGTATCATGATGCTACGGATTAAACGTGGGAAGAGATCAATTTTAATGATTACAAGAAGGAAGTTAAATTTTATTAGTTATTTGAACACAATTGGATTTGGAGGAAGGGATATAGTAGCCTTTCTGAATGTACAACTCTCATCTGACAGCTTACAGGTATGCTGATGATTCATACAAAATGTCAGAATTTAATTCACTGTATAAATTAAATTGAACCTTCAATTTTGGTAATTTTCATAGCAAGAAAAAAGATCCAATAAAATCAAGCAAGTTTCTTATAATGTGATACAAGATTGTATTTACCCTGCAGCCTTTTTAAAATGCAGTACATTTATTATGTGATATTCAAAGTAATAGAATTTGCTTTTTCATTTAAAATAATTTTCTTTTAAAAATATAAACAGATACACCCCAAGAAGCCCGAAAAGCTAGAGTAAATTAAATCTTATTGGTTGGCAGTAAAACCTACTTTCATGTTTTAGCTCCATTCATAGTTACATAAAAAGATTTTTAGGAAACATTAAGAAATACCTGCCATTATCACATTTATGTAAAAAAGAATTTATTGTCAAAATAAGTATTTATGATAATTTCTTATTTGCTATCTGATGGCCTGTATTATGAGTCAGTTCTCTCAGATGATATATGGACTCACATTTCAAACTTTTTGATGTTTATTTCACCATATTTATAACAACCTGAACATGGTTTGATTATTTTCCTGTGAATAAAATTTTAGCAATATGAACATGTTATACTGCATGTTGGAAATTTCTGAAGAATGTGACAGATCACTAATTTCTCTCCCTCTCCCTCTCTCTTCTGCCCTGCCCATCCCACCCCTCACCCCCTTCCCTTACATATTTTTGTAAAAAGAGATGTTTGTGCATATGCACAACTGCTCAACTGCAGTATAGGAAAAAAATTCAGAACTTCAGTAGGTTTATGTTTGGATATGCAGTGGATGATCTTATATTGAGATGAAACATAAAATATACAGGCCACTTTTGAACATGATTTAAAACCTCCATATAAAAGTTTAGTCAAGCAAGTGTATTTATACGTATATATGTATATACGTTTATATGTATATAAAGTGTTTACTTTATACATGTTATTTCCTAGTTTACCTTTAATTTCTTTTTTCATATTTCTTGTCTGTATTCTATTTTATTCTGTAACAGAAGTTGTAATAGTGGTTATTAATTATTTATAATATGATTTCCATAAGGTCATGCCATAGTTTTCACTTCAGAATTTGCCACTAACAAGGAAGCTTAGTCAATGAAAGTACTTTAAACAAAATGTTACAATTATGTTGGTAAGACATTAATTTTGGAATTGAAGTATATGATAATGGAAAAATTTGATCTTCCACTTCTCTTGAGACAGAAAATATATCAAAAACTTGCCATTGTTATGTCTTTCTGGGAGGATCCATACAAAAGGAAATTGCATTTCAAGTGACATTATCTTTTTTTGTTTGTTCTATTTAACTATTTCTTTATCTTCTGACAACTACGTATCTCCATGTTTGTTTATTTTTGGGGGTGTGTGTGTCCTGATTTACACTTCTTAAACATAGAACTTTATGAAGAAAGTTTTAGAAAGAAAAAGTAAACTCTAAGTTCCCTAAAGAGACAAAGGTAGACAAAAAGCTACCAAGTCCATAGAACAGATACACAGTGAACTCAGCTGCAAAAATTTCAGCACCAATTCTATTATAATAATTCATATATTATAGGCTTTGCAAAGGAGAAAGGTATTATATTGTTTGGCAGAAAAAGATAGAAGTGACAACATAACCTTGATCTTTAGGCTTCATAAATGAGTTTTTAGCACACAAAAAAGAAAAAAAAAAGTAATCGATTCTCAAAAAATTCAATGTTTTACATGTACAAAGGTTAAAGACACCATTTTCTTGCAAGCAGCAGAGACAATTTTGTTTTGAAATGCATGAGTAGTAACATGCTGGACAATGACATTTGCCACAAATGGTCTGACACAACAGAAGAGTTATCTAGAAAAATGTCAATCATTCATTACTTTTTCAGGGAAACTTATTAACAAGTTTCATTTTGGACTCTAAATTTGTGAGTTACGTTTTCATACATGAATGGCACATGATGGTCCAAACGAAGAGAAAGAACTGATTTGGCAACTCCTAATCCAAACAAAAAAAGCATGTATGTTCACCTTCTCTTAAAGTTGTTCATCCTCATCCTCTACTTACTTCTGCTTAGCAAAAATTATAAAAGGGATAGAGGAGAGTAATTTCCTCTGATTAGCCTAGTGCCATGGTGCAGCGTTAGCATCAGTTACCCTCATTGCACAGACACAAATACCATTTTATTAAAAAAGCAATTTATTGGCATCTTTTGCATAGGTAATACTCACATTGGGAAGAAAACCTTTCAGATGGGATGGTCAGCTGCTCTCTGAATGGTAATAAAATTCTCTGTTGCACTCTCAGCTGAAGGTGGTGATACTCCCTGAACAGCTCTCCTGCTCTCTCCTCATGACCCATCTGACCCGTGGGCCTACATCGCTGGGTCTTGTTGAATCTAACAGTCCATCAGCAGTGAGGCTGCTGCAGCTGGTCCAGCTAGTAGCAAGACTGAGCGTGTATGCCCAGTAGGCACAGAAACAAACATACAACATACCTAAGAGCATATACACACATACTTGTTGGTGGCCACACAGATTGAGACAGACAGGTACACCCCACACTCACACAATCACAAAGAGCAGCAATGGTCTCCTTCTGCTCCTCTCCATGGCTGATCAGGATGACAGTCTGCTAGTGGGAAACCTTTATATATATGTAAAGGCTATATTCTATATATCATAGAATCGTAGAACCATAGAATATTTCAAGTTGGAAGGGACCCATAAGGATGATCAAGTCTGATTCCCTGCTATTCACAGGACTATGTAGAAATAAACCCTGTGACTAAGAGCATTTTCCGGATGCTCCTTGAGCTCTGACAGGCTTGGTGCCATGTCCACTTCCCTGGGGAGCCTGTTCCAGTGACAGACCACCCTCTCAGAGAAGAACCTTTTCCTAACGTCCAATCTGAACTTCCCCTGACACAGCTTCATTCCTTTTCCTTGTGTCCTATCAGTGGTCACCAGATATCTATCTATCTATCTGTCTGTCTGTCTACCTATCATTCTATCAAAACATATAAATAAAAAAAAATATATGCAACATGGATCCCTCTATCAGCTGGACTCAGACACCCAGTCTGCCCAGTAAGTACCTCTGCTCTGGATCCCAATCTCCCCTATTGCTGCAGGACATAGAGGCCTCCAAGGGCACAGCCCCATTTCAGCTGCTGGTACAGACTCCTTTGCACACCAGCACACACATACACACATATACGGTGGATTCATTCAATACCTGGGTCTACACAGATAGTTCATACAACAGCCAGCCCCTTGTTCGTGGGCCTCCCCAGTTGCCTTCCATACACAGATTTATACACAAATGAGTTCCAGCTTATGGTCTCTCCAACAGCTAGCTGGAACTCTCCTGGTTCCTCCAGTGAGCAGCTCTTCAGGAGTTCCCCTCACCCACACACTCCCCTGGTTCACAGGCCACTTCACCTACTCACTAGCCAGGGCAGCTTGATCCTCACTAGTGATCACCACACTCCCTCGCACACCTGCACTTGCTCCAGGTTCTGCACCATGGACACATGGGCCCCTGTGATCTGAGGTCCCACTTCAGCTGCTGGCACTCAGATCCCCATGCAAATATATACCAGAGAGCCCCTCATCCAGGGAAAATAGTCAGAAATAGTTTAATAAGAAGATAGGACAGACTGCACAAATCAAACACAGGGTATGGTCAGACAAGTGGATCGACACCCTTTTAATCTCCTTATCCCTCTGTTTTCTTATGTTTGTTCCTCCCCAAATCATCTACATTCTTTCCTTTCGGTTCCTCCACTAAATAACCCATAAATAGCCTTGCTGTCCTAGGTAATAATTCCTGATTGCATTCATGAACTGTTTCTACTCTTTAAAATTTTCTATGTAAAGTTTGGACAATTCTGCAGCAGAATCTGACTGAGGGAGTCAATGAAATGGCCAGATCTCTCATTTAGGATGTTAACCAGCTCCCAGACACACACAAACGGTACTAGTCAAGTGACCTATGAACAGCAGAAGCTGCATGGGGGAATCTCTGGGACAACATGAGACTCCCACATGGAGAGCTCTTGCAAGGATTAGACAAATGCTTTGTCAGAAAGGCCGTTATGGCATTCAGTCAACCACCTGGTCTCAAGTTGGTCCATTCTCTCATCTCATCAGAGACTAATGAGGTAGTTGCTGGACCACCAGGAAACTGGTGACTGAGAGAGCCAAGTGTGCACATATGTGCAGTCCTGATACCCCAGTGCACCACAACTACGATTCCAGAAGTTGTCTCCATTTCATAACACTATTCCAATCTCAATTCCATTTAGCTAGCCACAGCCCATGCTTGTTCCCAGACTCTCCTAGCAACTGCAGCCTGTGACTGGCTGAGCTGAGGTGAGCTGGTCTGTACTTCTCTGAATGGCCATACTGTTTTCCACCTCTAACAACTATTTCTGCACAGCAGATATATTGCATTAAACCAGCAAGCTTAGCTCATGACCTGACTGCTGACTTTGCTCCGAACAAGTCAACAGTAAGGTTTTTTTTTACTAAGGATAGAAAGGGTAATGCACTTTTGCAGCTAAGATTTTTTTTTTTTAAATAATATATTAAAATTTGAGCTTAAAGAAGACCTGAGACATGAACATATGGGAACAATGAGATTTTAAAGTGTTTTATGGGACAAAATGTTGATTAACTGGAAATCACATTATGGGTGAAACAATTAAAAATGAATAGTCATGATTGGTTTGTCATTGATCTACCAGAGCTTTAATTCTTAATAATTATTAGTAATCCTTTATGAGGTCATTGTGTGCTATAGGTCAAAGTTGTCAAGAAAGTTAATTTCTCAAAGACCACAATCACATTTATATATTTATCTATATATATATATTCAGTGTCTCAGGAAAAAATATTGAAAAATATGAGTTTGTATTTTGGGAATAATTCACTTGATTAGGCATCACTTGTTTCACAAAACAAAAAGAAATCTTTTGTGTATTTTTTGTCCTTTATGGAAATGGACAAAAAAAAATTCAAAGACCATAGATAACTTCTGAAGTTGCTCATTTTTGGTGCTATGTGTGAGAGAATACATATTGAAAGAATATTAAAAATGTGCCATGTATATGTAGCAGACTGAAAATCAAGAAGAAAGGAAAGTCACTGAAGCATTTCCATATGAGAAAAAAAATTGCCTAGAAAGATCAATTTACAGTAGCTGAAGTATTCAGCTTCTAATAATACAGAATCCAGCACCACCAGACTCAGTTACACTAGTTAAGTCTGTAGCAATAGATTGCCCTTTGAGCCTACTGTAAAATCACAAGCTGCAAAAAACAAACGGTATGCAGTGATAGGCTCCCAACATTGTGGAAAGTCTTTTAGGGTCAAAATCACAGGGACTACTTTCAAGTGAACTCCATACTTCTGGATAATTTTTTTTTTGTTACCATGGATACATCAAAAAAGTTAGATAACAAACTGTTCTTATTAGTTATGTAGTACTCCTCAAAAAAGCAAGGAGTCAAGCAAGATTTTTTAATTTTTTTTTTTTTTTTTAATTAAAATGGCAATGAAATTAAGTAAAGCCACAAGGGACATCATTAAGGAGAACTGATTGAGCCTAGAATTCGTTTCATTATGGCCTTTTAATAACAAATTTCTATTTTGAGGTAGACAAATAGTTTAACCAGAGTATTGAAATTACTTGCATTTGCTTGAATTGCTCTAACATCTAGATCTGAGTTGTCCAAGAGACCTAGGGAAATGAGAATTTTAAGGGTGTTACATGCCTAAATTCTCCCAGCTTTTGAAATTTCATATTTATAAGCTGAAAATCACAGTAAGATAATGTTAGCCGTTATGCGGGGATGTCCTGAAAATTCTTTGTCCCAAGCAACTTGCTTTGTCTCAAGTAGTAGGTAACATTTTAAAATTAAATATAGTGCTGGGTGGTTAGGAACACAATAATGCAAGACCATATGGTTTTCATGTTGGGTTTTTTGGTTTTTATTTTCTGAAAGAAGTACTGAATTTGCCATCTGAAAATTTAGAGACATTTGTATGTGAAACTTGTACAATCAAGTACATGAATAAGGTATTGGTATACCACACTATTATCAATACTGTTAAGTTAAAAAGCAGAAGCTTCCTTGTTTCAAAGATTGCACGTCTGTCATAACCAATTGACTTTTCTGGCATTAACTTGCATTATACTTTCTGAAGGTAAAGAACAATTCTGTTCTAGTTAGTACAGACCACACGAAACAAGCTCTTCTTTAATACCTGAACATAGACAGGAAAGAACCCCAAATAATACTTCGCAAAAATAAAAATACAAATATTTTTCGGTGTGCAATGACTTTCTTGCTATGGAGTTTAGATCAGAACCTCTTGCTATCTGTAATTGTTCTCAGAATGGACTCTGTAATTTTTGTGTTTTGTTGTTTGGTGTTTTTTTAACTTGTAATATTTTAAATACTTGCAAATATATAAAATTATGAGGTGATAGTAATTTGTCATCCAATCTACAAATATACTGAAAGACCCTGAATTATTTCATTTATCTGAGTGGCCCATCAATTCACTGTTTTAACAGGTGAATCTCTATGGCACATCAAAATATTTTCAACTTCATACGGTGTCATAATCTTCTATTGCTTCTTACTGAACTTCTATAACCTCCACATTTGCTTGTGAGAACTGCTTTGTACCAACCATTATGGTTGCAAGTGGAATCCACACACACTCCTTGTTAAATTGGCAATGAAAGGTAATACTGTCCAAAATCATAAGAATTCCATAAATATTAATTCTATACTCATCAGGAAACTTACTATACAAATAGTTCAAAACTCATTCTTTTGACTGATAACAGCATCATGTTGCCATTTAAAGAACAGGAAACTGAGGGTAAAAGCAGAAATTAAGTTAGTCAATGCCCAGAGTCAATCAGAAATTCAACAGCAGAGCTGGAAACAGAAGCTACATCTATGATTCCCAGCTCTGGCCTCAGCTAGTAGGTTAGAAAATATTTTGCATACTTCTGTTTTCTTTAATTATTAATAAAAGGTAATCTGTATTATTGCTTTTATCTAAATTATTGATCTGGTTTTTTGATAACACACTGAAGATGGCTACAAGCTCTGCAAAAGCCAATAAGCATAGCCACCTGCATCCTGAGAACACTGGTCTGGTAGGTACTCATCATCTACATGATTTTCCACATCTATGATTCACAAAATATGCATTGGCGGGGTATTGTAGAGCCTGACTGGAGCTACTTCATGTTGCAATAAATCCTTGCATATCTGTTCAGTCAGAGAGGAAGCAAGACTGCACAATACCTTCCACATTTATTCAGAGTGGAAGGACAATTAGTTTTCATTCCTGCTGTCCCATTATTTCTTAGTTTAAAATGTTTGTGAATTTAATAGAACTAGATTTTTCTTATCCTGTGGTATCTGCTATGCTACAGAATCATGTTTGCTCATTTCCTTTAGCTGATTGAATATTTATTTTATCAAAATGGAATCATCTTCAGGTAGTCAATGAGCAAGCCCCAACTCAGAAAGCCCCGTAGCTTCTAGCATAGGTTGTTACAGCTGAACACCTAAAACTGATGAGATAGCGGAGCTTGGATTCTTCCTGAGTGCACCAAAATACTTCCTTTTCCTGTCTGCTACAGATTATACCTGAAGTCTTTGATACATTGAAAAGGCAGCTGAAAATTCTAAATGTGGGAAAACATCTCTTCGTATCCCAGAAACTTTAAGTACTTGGGGAGATTATGTTTAAAACGAACCCTCTGATAAGTTTTTCCTGTAGGTTAGGTGACCCACCCCACATGGAACAATGGGAAATGTCTCTTCCCTTCCCTAATAAGCAACACGGTCTTATTCAGGACTTGTGTTTGTGCTCTCCAGAGACCCCTTCCAACCTCAACAATTCTATCATTTTACAGTTCTGTGTTTTAACCAAACAAGTGCCAAGGAAAAGAAAATATGGGACAAATAATTGTCCTGTATGAACCCTCCCTTTGAGATACAGAATTTGCAAACATAATACAGGAAAGCCTATATTTTGTAAGAGTTGATAACCCTGCACAAGTTAAGGTCCTTAGATCTGCCTGGTGTTCAATGGATTTGAAGTGCTGTGGTGTGTTTTTTTTTTTAATCCAGCTGATTGGTAGATATTGCTAGCTGATTTCTTGTTAAACAGTTCTTTACCCATAGAAAGGTATTTCTCACTGACAGGAGTTACTAATCTCTTTCTTAATGCTCTGATTTGCAATATTTCACTATAAATTAAAAAATACACCCAAAATGGGGTAAACTTTCTTAAGATAAGTTAGTAACTTACCCTGAGCAGAACTGTAAGTGTCCCTTTGAGTTACTTGTATAATACTGACTAACAGCAGAAATGGCTTCAGCCTCAGCTTTGCACTAGTTTTGAGAGGGCGTTTACACCCATCTCTTCTTTTACTCACCTGTTAAAAAATTTTAGCCAGCCCACAGAATCTGGCCTGATATTTTTTAACATACTTCACTTTATTATGGTGTCCACATATATTTATTGTAATTCATCTCATATCTTAAAGGAATTATTATCTTCTATGCTGAAAGAAGAGTTCTTTTTATCTCACTCTTGGCAATACAGTTTACAACTACTTCAAATTATTTGACAGGAATTGAATCAGAGTTATAAAACAGTGATTTCCTTCAATTGGTTGTACTTTATATAATTTTAAAACTATTGCAACAACTAGTAGGGACATTTCTGGCAATTGCTTATCATACTTGTTTTGTTTGTCTGATATTTTTTCTTTCTTTTCTTTTTTTTTTTTTTCCACATTTTGCTTATATTTTAAGTGGGATTTCAGAAGATGTTTTACTTTCTTTAGCTTGCCACAAGGAGATCTATTTCTGGAATTGCAGGGACTGCTTTGAGGAGTAAATCTCTGAGTGAAACTTTAATTCTGCTGGGAATTTTTCGATAACATCCCAATGTCTGCTTCTGGCAATCTACATTTCATTGTCTGAGAGCAAATCTTTTCTGTTTACTATTAAGATATATAGAGATTTAATTTTGTTTCCCCAAAATACAGTTTCCTATTTAAGAAGCATTCCGACAGACATAAAATGCTGGTGCCATGTATCTTTTAGTCATTCTACTCCATCTTCTATTTTTAAATTATGTGAAATTTAGGCTTAAAAAGGTGATAGATGGGTCACTTACAGTACAATCCTGTAGTTAGCCAGACATCAATTTATCATAACTGAGAATTGATTTACTGAAAGAAGAATAAAAGATTTACTGAGAGTAGGCAAAGCAGTCTTATGAAAACAGAAGAAATGAATCGAAAATAATGTTAATTTCACAGGTGCTTATTCTGTTTGATCCCTGTGACAGTAGTTATTGTGAAAATACAAAGCAACAAGCATTACTTTTAACTGCCAAACTAAAGCACATTATAAAATTTGTTAGGACTAATACTAAATGCCAAAACTGGGTTGAAGGATTTTCATTAGAGTGGTTTTGGAAGCATATGGAAAATTTCTTCTACTTTGCAGAAAATATTCCCTTTTTTCAGGCTTTCCTTTTCCTGAGGAAGAAGTTCTCATTTTACTGATTCCAAAGAGTTCACCTTGATTTATTTTCATATGGACTATCTGTTAGATGAGGGGTTTTTTAATACAGTTCTAGGACTCTAACCAGCTTAATCAAAGCATGAATTCAAATATAGTTGTAGATCTTCAGAGCATGCAAGCCTTGGGAAAAGCAAAAAATTAAAGAGTTACTACCTTCAAAGGACCACTGTCTTCAACTACTTCATAGATGCAGGAAGAAATGGTCAGGGAGGGGTGGAGAAATGAGCAGGGCTGTGCTTGTGCGTTACTTTGGGAAATGAACAAGTGAGCTTCATCAAACTACAGAAAATGTAATGCTAATTACAGTAACATCAGTCCTTCACAAAAGGGAGGAAATTAGAGGTTAAATGTGGTTGGATCACAACCTGATTCTCATTCTGTTCTTACAGGGTAGAGCCATGACTGAATGGTAGTGAGAGGCCATGAAGTAAGTTCTCATTGAATCAATTATTATTTTATAAAATGAATCTTACATATCTATAACTGCTGTACTCTTATGGCTCTAAATAGACTCAGAGTATCCACTGAGACAGTAGTTTATTTTCAAACATTGTAACTCCCCCTTCCTACAGTAGACACAGTGAATCAAGGAATCACCAGATAATCCTATTAATTCTGAAAAAGCTACACATCCTGCTCCCCAAAATAAAAGTAATAAATAAAATAAAATAAAGCAGAACTTAACAAGTTTAAAGATGTTTAAAGATGCCCCCCATCCCCTCACCCCCCACCCCTTGATCTGTCTTATCTTTGGGAAAGCTGCATGTGAGTAGAAAATCTATAGCATACGTTATGGACACATGCAACATCATCACCATATGTTGTCTGAATGTTCTCAGGTCAGTGAAAAAAATTGTCAGTAATGAGTACTTGCTTGCTTATTTCAGAAAACACAATTTGTGTCTCCCCAACTCCCAGAGAACTGTGATATCCTAAAATCTCTTTTTGAATGAATGACTACTGATTTTCAGTACTCCACTCAGCCTGGGTCTGGATTTCTGCAACTGAAATGTAATTGAGAGAACTTAGCTTTCCACGTGACCTTAGTCTCTATTAACAGGCTAAAAAAGATTTCAGAGATGACTGCAGCTCTGACCTTATGCTACGTATAAATAGCATACTGTTATGCATAGGACAGAATCCAGTTCTAGAGCTAGAAAGCTAAATGTGTCTACAATATCAGTGTTAGCTGGTTGTCTAAGCTGCCATTATAGCTGGTGAACATAAGCATCCAGTGAAATGTAAAACACCCTAGAGTAATAACTGGCCTCCAGACAATGCTCTAGTACACCAACACTTTCCTGCAAGTCAAGTATTGTATCTACCTGACCTAAGTCCCTATCTCAGATACCTCAGGGCATCCCAAATGGCTCTAGCCAACTACGCTTCAGAAACCAAATCTTGCCCTCCAGTCACTGCTGAGCAGGGACTTGAATCATCACTTAAATAATTACATAACAACTAGTGCCATTTATGATACTCCAGGATGTCTGAGAAAATTGCACAGGCTTAGCAGGTATGACATGACCTTCAGAAGAACCATGATGTCTCAAATTAGAGGTCAGGTAGAATGATAGAGTATGTGTTTGGCATGAGAAACCTATATTTAGGGAACTAAAATCTGCTCATAATGTTAATTATTTTACAGTACAGAAATTTGTTCTGACATAAGTGTATTCTGTTTTGGAGAGAGTTTTACAGTTGTAGAAATTTTAATCAGGAAATTCTATCTCTAAGCACCTCCAAAATTTTGCACCAAATAGCTGATCTATAGATGAGTAATAATGATAATATGCTGTTAACTGGAGAGATGCTATACTCTCCCTCTTGAAGAAACGGGCAACAGTCACAAAGATAAATATTTCTCATTGGTGAGGAAGTAGATGAGACCATATGTGTAGCAAAAATTTTCTTTGTATAAGTAAGGATGACGCAACAGGATCCTGTATATTAAACATTTCTCATGCAATTTAAACGTTCGCAAAATATATTAGTGATGCATGTAGATCTTACTATATAAATTTAATATCCTTCAAGTGGACCAAATATAAATAAATAAATAAATAAACCCTTCAATTTAAAAATATATCAAAATTTTATGTATGTACTTTAGGGACATCTAATAAATTTATTTCAGTCAAAATACACTTGTAACAATCTGCAGTTTTTGAAAGATTTAGGAAGAATAATCTTGAATTCTTGCCAGCATCAAATCCTTTTTTCGTTATTAGTTTTAATACTATTTGTTAAACCCAGCACATTAATTTATGGCACATTCAAAACAATTAGATAAATTGTAATGAAGAGACTATCTTGTTTACATTAGGTCAAAACTAGCATGTTGAGACTATTAATGGCTATTTCACTCACGCAAAATACTGTTGTACACCTCAGGGGAAAATAAAATGCAGTTATTATCACTTGTCTTTTCGCAGGTCAGCTTCTAAAATGAAATTTCAATAACTGTTTTAGTGTAACTCAGATAATACATGGATCAGCTGTACTCAAGCAAGTTAGAGTGTTTATTGCAGTAACTAATGCTGAAAGAAACCCCAGCTGAATCTGGCTACCATGGCCCTAGTCATTCCAAATGGGCTTTCAGCCTGGGCTAATACAACACAAATTTTATATTGCTTCAGAATGATCACTCTGTTGCCTTTATTCCCTCCACCTTCTTCATTCTTCTTCTTTCGCCCGTGGGCACATAATTAGCATGATCCTAACTTTCCTAAATGAAGTGTTCATCCCACAGGATTTTACTTTCAGTA
Organism: Ibycter americanus; assembly: GCA_035590275.1. Classification (NCBI taxonomy): domain Eukaryota; kingdom Metazoa; phylum Chordata; class Aves; order Falconiformes; family Falconidae; genus Ibycter; species Ibycter americanus. The sequence continues at coordinate 35,667,286 of JAVJGI010000014.1, forward strand.
ACTGTGTCTGGTGGTGCTGAAGAAGGAAGTACATTATGTTCTGCTGTAAAAGTTTTAAATCTTATTTTGAAGACAGATTTTTTTCAGAGTTAGAATTGAACTTTACACAATGTTTTAGGAGTGCTACCTACAGTTAATATATCCAGAGCCCTAAGAGGACTGCATTATCAGAATAAAACCCCTCCACTGATGTTCTACTTAAAAGCCCAGGGGAGAAACAGTCAGACAGGATTACAAAAGCTTCAGTTGTAAGTATAGAGTTAGATGGTATGATCTCCTCTTCATCTTTCTATGATATATGTGAGATGTATTACAGAGCAGAGGCATTTCAAAGACCATGTTTTCTTTGGGTTTGTAGCAGACTTTTACATACATATAAAACATATGCTATTGAAAAGCATAAGCCTATCAAGCCTCTTCCAAATACTAAACTTTTCTTTGTGTTTTACTAGTCCCATATTCATGGAACATTACCATGTCTTCACTAATAGGACAACATATGCTTAGGAATTTATTTGCAATTAAACTCAAGAATGTGGCCTTCAAGTCTAAATGACTGCTGACTGGGGTAAATTTCAACCTCAACCAGAGAGCTTACTATTAGAAATTTTTACTTTAACCCAACAACCTCTGCTAATTGCATTTTGTTTGCTTTATGGTTGTCCAGTGACATGCAATGTATCAAAATGTTACCTGTTGTAGTAATGCCATATAAGCATTGGGCACTACAGTGGAGAATAAAGTACACTGGTAATAGTATAATCACCAATTAAACAGCAGCAAGGTCAATATTAAAACAAGGACATGCTTATATTATACCTAATTTGTGAAAATAGGAACATATGTATGAGTTTATGTTTACAAAACACAGTGAGACTTAAATTGTTAAAGGCTTTCAGGAATCATGTTCTATCCTTAGTCCATTTAAAGAAGATTTAGAGACAGAACAACTATTGTGATGAAAAACACAAAAAGAATTGGAAAGTGGTAGAATTTTATTAATCAACAATGCAAATAAAGCTCAGCCCAAAAACCAAGTTTCACATTCATTCTGTATAAACAAATTATCTAATAGTTGACCTTACCTACGAGTCAGTACAATAGTAGCTAGGTGAAAACAATTCAAAATATTATCCTTTTGTTCTACTAAAATTTTATATTTTTATATCTGAAAGACCAGGGATAATGATTAGTAAGTACTTTTATGTTTAGAATTCAAACCTTCTGTTATTGAAATCAATCTAATATTTTCCTATTCTTGAACAACAATTACTAGTTTCTCTTATAGTAGAAATGATACATAAAGGTCAAAACTAATGAGACAAATAACAAAATACTTATTTCACTTCCTAAATAAAAATTAGCCTTTATATTTACATTTTCACATACTTGAACATTTCCAATTTTATCTACCTGCAATATTTTGCTTAGTTAAAGTCTTCAGAAATGTTCCTTGAACTTTCAAATGTGTCTGTGTAAAATAATAGAAAGGTTTCCATAACTCTGTGATCAGTAAATGCATTACAAAAGAATCCTTTTTTCACTTATTTCACTTTGCATTTAATTCATGTAGAACACATTTCATTTAATTAATGATGGAAAAAAAAGCCTGAGAAGCCAAGTGATTTTAAATAAGTGTATACACAAACAAATAGAATTTTTCCAGCCTATGAAGACTACTAAAACCTACTTGGAGAAAATAGAGCTGTAAGAAAGAAATAAAGATACACTGGGAAATTAATACTGCTTTTCTAGATGATTAAATCATTCATGATTTGATACAACCAGTGAAAAAGTATTTCTCCTAAAAATCTGTCTTTATATGTTTGTTGCATTCTTTTAATTTCTAGGTACCCAGATATCGTGTTCTGTGGGCAAATCTAAAGCATAAAGCCAATGAGTAGGATCTACACTGAATAGCTGCATTAACCTAAATAACTGAATGCTAAACTGTATCTGAGCAAAGTGCTGCATTGTAGGAGCTGAATCTATAGGTGTAGCATCCCACAGTCATAAATGGAGTGATAACCAAAATCCATAGTGAGCCCATGATTAACAAGAATTACAAAGAGGAGGCAAAATAAAAGAAAGTATAACAATGTTTGAGATTTACTAATTGAAAAAGAGCAGTTGCAAATAGTCACAAAATTTAATAGTATTTTTAGAATTTCGGTAGCTGCAAAGATGCCAGGAAACAAACAACTTAACTGGACGACACACACACACCCCCCCCATTGCCTTTTTCCCACAGTTTCCATCTATTCAGAAAACAACTGAACTTGCCTTGTTCCTCACAAACCCTCCATCTTCCCTGGCAGCAACCACATAACTGTCACTAAACTGAAATCACTACAGTCAGAAAGCCTTTACAAAGATCCACTGAAAGTTATATGCAATACGCAGTAAAGCTGTAGGTTATAGTGTATCTTCATACACTCCAGGGCCAGGCAGTTGGACTAGAGGATCATTGTAGGTCCCTTCCAACCGTAACTATTTCGTTCTGTTCTATTCTATCACAAAGACAAAGACTTCTCTGAAGGACAAAAATAAAAATAAATGCAAAGAATGTCGATGTGAAACTGTGATGTGAAAGTGTTTTGGAGGCAGAGCTGTTTTTATTGCCTACTTTTTCTTTTTGGTGCTAAATAAATATGTAACTCCAGAGTTGAGTAAGGTGAAAGGAAACCAGGAAAATATACCTAAAATTCCACCTCTGGGCCACCATTTTGGGAAGGAAGGCAGATGAGGGAGGGGATGAAATTCCTTACATGAGATACAGGGGACTGTATGTATGTCATGCTTGGGAGAATTAGTCTGATCTACAAGTGAGTAATATGCCCTATGGTCTAGGGTGCTGGCATCAGCATAGTGAGATGTTATCACCTTATTCCTTTTTAAATTACTAGGTATATAAAATTATGTTCTTTAATTATGTCAAGTATAAAGTATAAATCTATGATTTATTCTTCTTTCTTTCTTTTATTTTTTTTTTTTTCTTTCTATTTTGTAACCTCAAAGAGAAGCACTGTGTTTCTCTAAATTCAGAATAAATGTGTATTTTCTGGAAGACAGAGAAAAAAACAAATATTAAAAAAACAACATACAAACAAATGCAAGTAGTCATAGCATTATCACAGAATCACGGGGTCATTTCAATTGGAAGAGACCTCTCCAGATCATCTCATCCACCCCCACTGCTGGGTCGCCTAGAGGAGGTTATCCAGGTATATGTCTAGTCAGATTTTTAATATCTCCACAGACAGGGACTCCACAACCTCCCTGGGTAACCTGTTTTAGAGTACTAACACATCCACAGTAAAAAAAACAACAAAAACACCAAAACAAAAAAGTATTTTCTTGTGTTCAGGTGGACTTTCCTGTATTTTGATTCATGCCCATTGCCTCTTTTCCTTTCACAGGACACTACTGAGAACAGTCTGGCTCCCTCTTCTTCATTTCTTCCCATCAGGTATTTTTTGATTTTGATAAGATTCCACCTCAGCCTTTTCTTCCCCAGGATGAATATTCTCAGCTCTCTGTCTCTCCTCCTACAAGAGATGCTCTAACTCCTTCATCATCTTTGTGGCCCTTCTCTGGACCTGCTCCTGTATGTCCACGCCTGTCTTGTATCAGGGAGCCCAGAACAGAACACAGAACTTCAGCCCTCAGCAGAGGGGAGGGATTATCTTCCTTGACCTGCTGGCAATGCAGCAGATCATTATCAGAACATGGACATTCAGCAGGAGACAATCAAAATTAACTGCAACTCATATATCAGGTAGGGGTAATATATCAGTTAGATTTAATTGCCATTCATTGACCTGTGTTGATGATCGAGAAAAAAACTCACAACTCACTGATCAGACCACCTTTGACCAGCTAATTGAGGGCATATCTACTCTTCATGAATTAGACTAGATGACTGAAGGGGCACTTGCAGTTTGTCCATACTGGTGTGTAAAGGCAGTGAGCAAGTATATCCTCAGAGTGAACAGGTATTCTGGCCTACTGTGAGACTGAAGTGCACACCAGTTATGTGCCAACAAGTGTGAGACATTCTCACTCCGTACTACAGGATATAATAAATGTATTTAACATATACTGCAAATATGCAAGGCTACAGTTCAATGAGATTAATCAGATTTTATAAATTATTCGTATAAACAAATTATTATCCTATCAGTAGGGATAATTTCAATAATATTGATAAACAATTGGAGACTATTTTAGCTATCATAAAAGGTTTCCACATCCTACTTGTTATTTTAGACTTCTGAATTATTATTCTCCTTAGTTGCTGTGTATGTCTTAAATTCATTTTCTAAGCATCATTCTTCCTTACTGAGCAGCAATTCAGTTATACCTCCTCTTTCACCTTATTCCATTATGGTCCTGTATTTATTTTTGGAACTAGAAGCAAGTAGGTGCTAGTGATGAAGCCTTATCTCTAGAGAAAACAGCATCTTCAGTTTTTGACCTGTGAAGGGGACACATGGTGCCTCTAGCCACATTTTAAATAAATAGTTTGGATATAGTGTATATATAGTTCTTGTTGTTTGCTACAGGTTTGCTTTCTTCACATTAAAGTAAAATACTTTTCATCAATATGCATAGCTCACACACAGAGTGAATCAAGTGATGTCAGGAATGTGGGCTGTATCCACGCATTTGATAATGTGAGTATTTTTCTTTTGAATTAACTAATGTTATGAGCTGGCAATGCAGAAACAGAAATTATTATCTTAAGTGAGACTGGGGGAAATTTTGAAACCTGAAGAAAAAATTCTGCATGTTCAGGTCAAATGTTATTTACATATTAACATAAAGATGTAAAAGCCTGATTTCCCTCTCAGTATGCAAAGACATTGGAATGTCTTCAAGAGTAAATGCCTTCATAAAAATGTTAGTATTTATAACAAATTACAAAATTAATTGAAGTCAACAATTTTATTCTCTTCAAATTTATCTAGAAAAGGATATGGAAATATTTGGGACATTTATTAAGAGACAAGAGAGACCATCTGCTATGGGAAGCATGTAATTGTGCAGATCAATGGGAGAATAGCTTTAAGGGACATTCAAAAGAATTTCTACATTGAACTGAGTAATGACTCACAAAGAAAAAGCTCATGGGGTTTAAACAAGGGGGAATGTGTGCAAAGTTAGGCCTAGGACAGAAAGGAGTGAGAGTTTTGTTTTTTCCCTGATGGTGAACAAACCAAGAGTTTCATTATACTGGGAGGAAAGATTCTAGTGTAGATTTTTTTTCTCTTTCACATGTTCCCTTAAGACATTTTCCATGCTTCAGTGAATGTTTTTTTGTTTGTATCAAACTGAAATTAGAAAGCAGTATCTCTTGAAACTATTATTTAAATATTGCCAACTGTACACTAAAAACTGTTTCTGGTTTTCCATATGTGCACCTAGTTGTGCAAAATGTTAGAAATTGATTTTAAAAGGTTAACTATGAGGAGATTTCAATGATTTAATTCTGCTACCTGGTTTTACCAAGAGAAAAGGGGCTAATGCAAGAGTAGCTGTACCCTTTTCAGTATTCTTGACTGGTATGTCAAACTTCTGAACATCCATCCAAGAAGCATCACAATAAATGTAATGAACTACAACATATCAATAAGTGTTTCCAAAATAAATGTATTTAATATTTCAGAATACCTCAGTGCTTTATTATGATACAAGGATTTCATCACATGAAAAAATGTCTTCCAAAGAGCGGTCAGGTCAGTTCAGGATGCTGATTTCTGTATTTTAGTGGCAGAATCCATCAGGAAGAAGAAGTGTCACTGGCTTCTGTTGCCTTGGCAACCTGTGCTGCCAAACAACAGGCTGGGTACCTTCTAGCAGGTTTAAACTTTCAGGCTGCTAAGAGACTGACTGCAGTGACAGAAGAAACAATACATTTTGCTGGATGCTTTCCTGATAGCAAAACAAGATAATATTTTGCATATTTTTTCACCACCCTCGATGCTCTTTCCCGTTTGCTTTATGTCATGCTTGTTGGTAGCATTACCTATAATTAATCTGAACTCTAAATCCTGCTCTGAGTCTCTTTCTTTGGCTGCATAATACTTTCTCAAATCGCCTCTTGATAGTATTTGTTTCCACACGTGGTCTTTTGTACAATAGCAAATTCTGGTGGGATGGCTGAAGAGGATGAGTGACTATTTATTTATTTATTTGTTTGTTTGTTTGTTTAATGTTGTTGATTTAATCTGTTTGCACCTTCTCTGCTTGTGGGTGCTACAGTTTTAAAATATTTGTAATAATAATAAGATAACTGGGTGGGATTAGGTACCTCTAGCTACAGGGCAAATTTAAGTGTAAGTACAGATATTCCTGTAATTGGCATGCCGATAAAGGCTACCTCTGGTGGGGTTGGAGCTTTAGACAAGCCTTTCTGGAGCAGATGGTGCAGAATTTCTCTCTGATCTAAGACACACTATTATCTACAGACACCCAGGTGAGAGTCCTCTGATCAAATGTAGATGCCTGAATTTAAGCTAGTTGCCCTAGGTTCTTTTTATTGCCAATGAAGAGAAATAGGCACTGTTAGGAAGAAATTTATTTCAACTTAATGTAGACTAATAAACTAGGAAAGATCAAATGTGCCCTATATGTTTGTATTTCTCTCCATTGAATATAAAAGAAGCTTAGTGCCTAGCTCAGACACAGACGTCTACCCACTGTCTAAAATTGGGTGAGCTGAACCCACTCTTATTTAAAGTTTATGGAGACCCCAGCTATCATTGCCCTGTCCATTAACTAAGTCTCATTTTGTGACTCTCCTGGCCACACCTTTTCTGCTCTCAGTTAGCTTAGACTCATTAGGTACTCTCAGTCATGGGTTAAGTTAATCACAAGTCATCCAATTTGCTTTAAAGTAGCAGGTATCTGAGTCTGGATCAAATTGCGGCACTTCTATGCTAGTCTTTCCAAATATCTGTACTATTTTCTCAGAATTCCTCTTAGTGCTGTGTTTAAGCTGTGCTTGCGCATCAACTCAAGATTCAAATGCACAAATTGTCTTCAATGCAGCTGTCTGCATGTGAGCTGAGTGTCTGTGTTCCGATTATAATTGATGGAGATACAGGACTCAGTGCAATGTAATTGCCAACTTATGGCAATCCACTGACATTTCAAACTCCATAGGGTGAAAGAGAAACATCAACACAGACAGATATGACACAGGAGCAATATAAGACCTGTATCATATTCATTCAGCTGGAGGCCAAGTGATATACCTACCTTAGGATATCTAAAATCACTTTATAAATTACGACACTGGACACCAAGCAAATTTTTCCCCTAGAAAGATATTCAGTTGACCAGCTATAGACGTATGCTTTCAAGTGAACAAAAAACCTTGACCTGCTTCCATCACCCAACAGTTCCCTGACAATAGGTAAAAAGGATAAGTCAATCTAACCCAGGCCAAGATACAAAGCAAATTTTAATATTCAAGGATTAAAGTTTTCATTAGTTGGTTGGGGTTTTTTTGTGAATGATTCTATCCAGATGGGTATGGTGACAGTGTTTGGAACAGAAGTGAAGGAACTCTTTGCAATAAATTGCAAAAGCAGAGTGTCAGTTGTTTAGCTGGGAGCCTGCTTTCCAGAACTGTCGGTGTTCTGGAAACAGTCAACTGCTGCTGAAACCAGTTATGGTGCAAACACCATGTATGGTAAGAAATGACCCTAAAGCACTGTCATCAGCTCATTTCTGACTATTTTGTTTATGAAAGGTTGGATTTGTGTCTGGTTGCAAGTCACAAATAAAGCACAGAATCATAGAATGGTTTGGGTTGGAAGGGACCTCAAAGATATCCAGTTCAACCCTCCTGCCAAAGGCAGGGACACCTTCCATTAGACCAGGTTGCTCAAAAACACATTCAGTCTGGCCTTGAACACTGCCAGGGATGGGGTATCCAAAACTTCTCTGCACAACCAGTTCCAGTGGCTCACCACCCTCACAGTAAA
>JAVJGI010000014.1:35677894-35702213 GCA_035590275.1 Ibycter americanus
AACTCTCTCAGCCTGTCTTCATAGGAGAGGTGCTCCAGCCCTCTGATCATCTTTGTGGCCCTCCTCTGGACTTGTTCTAACAGATCCATGTCTTATTTCTCTTTCTGTTTTCTGGGACACCTGAGCCATTTCTTTCCCCTCCAGCAACCTTGGAACCTCATCTGATATAAATTGGCAGATACCTGTTGATTTCATTGGCATTGTATTATCTACTTGAGCTTAGAGTAGCTTCAGAGTTGTAGGAAGTGACTGTATAGAACCAGGAACTTTTAGTACATATTCAGGACATCAAACTTCTATGTCAAAGATATAGATGCAACTTCCTCCACTGGGAGAAGGACTCACCAAATATGCACAGTGTATTGCACGTATATTTCAGAAATGTGTGGTCAAAAGTAATGTGCCTCGTCTCTCTGGGTTCAGAGTACTGACATTTATGAAACCCTTTTCCTTCATCAGCCAGCACAATTTTTTAGGGAACTAATTGTGCCTTTTTTTTTCTCTCTTTCACTCAAAGGTAATCTAGGTTTGGGGTTTTTTTGTTTTGTTTTGTGTGTGTGTGTGTGGTTTTTTTGGTGGTTTTTTTTTTAATATCCTGGTTTTACTTCTTTAATCTCACTCTTCCGTGTATTTCTCCTTATAAATCAAACACCTGCTTATAAATATCTTCACTGCTTCTGCCAGGAGGTGAATCCAAAATAAAAGATAAAATAAGTCATGGCTTAGTATTTCTTTCTAGAATGGCAAACAGAATATTCTGGTTTAGGAAAATGAAATCTTTTTCTCTGCAAGTTCTAACTGTCCTATTCGACTGCCACAGTTAACAACATGTATGCTTTGGACAGGGAAAGTATTTCATATTGCTCTTCCATAAGATCCCAGACAGGAAACTATAGCTTTCTCTTAAGGATTCAAATTCTTTGTCTTAAAATCCTTTCACCTTTCTTGCAAAGAAATGAAAGAAGTGGCTAAGACTGCAGATGCAGAAAATGCATGGAATCATTCTCAATGTATGTCCTATATGTCTCTTGAGAAAGAATGCAACAATGATTATTGTTGAGGTGCTCAGTAGAGCTTTGGTCCAAACAAACTGTAGTAAGGATACAATCTTTGTCTGGAAGTTAATTGCAAGGAAATTAGTAGAAGCTGTTCAAATTATATATTAAAGCAAAACAAAACAAAAAAAACTCTCAGCAAGCCACCAAGAAATAATACACAATAAAAATAATGATTTACCCTTAAAAACTGTGTTTTCATGAAAATCTAACCAATTTGCTGGCACTTGCTGATTTTGTTTAGGATGTCCTATTTTGGATTTCCCATTTAACCACTCTCTTATTAAATGCTATCAAAATATCATATATTATATCTGTTTAAATATTAATAAAATGTGCCAGAGGTATATTGTTCTTGTTCACAGTTTACTGTGTGTGTAATGTATGCTTTGCAGAAAAGGAGTGACTGGGCAAAGCAGACCATTTGCCTTGTTTTAGCTAATGCAGCTGCAGGAAGCGGGATCTTATGCCAAGGAGGGGAGATTATTTTGCTCTTTCCTCTAGAGCTCCTCTGCCTACTCACTGAAGGGATGTTTTTGGGGTACAGTATAGGACAAACAGAAATCCATTCAACACAAGATCCTGCAGCGCGACTTCAGATTCACAGACTCCTCAGGCTGTGCTTAATCTGAACTGAACTGAGGCTGGATGCACTGAACGCAGCTGCCTGCAGTTACCTGGCCGCTTGCTGAGCAGACTGAAAATTAATCCTGTTGCAAAGAAAGCAGTTAGTATTAGACAAATCTATAAGGCCAGAGCAGCAGAGGACAAGACGGAGGAAGTGGAAAAGCTTTCAGCAGCACCAAAGTGACACTGGTTTTGAAAGCCTCCTGAAAACATAAGATGTAAGCAGCAGGAGGGCTTTCCTGAAGCATGGATCAAGCCCACAGACAAGCCTGACCAGTGACAGAGAAGATAATTTTTTACATTTTTTTTTCCCCTGGAAATCACTGGGCTAGCAAGCCATGTAAAGCAAAGAATTTCTTACCAGGACATGGTGGACAGTCCTTTTTAAGCCTTTTAAGCCTTTTTTGTTTAATCTGTTTCACCTGAGAGGCTAGAATTTTCTCCATTTTTATACTCTGCTTGTTCTTGTGATGAAATGAAAAAGTGGCTGAAATGATTAGATTTGTCTGTGTATTCACTTTCTGGAGGAAGATGGGTAGTTTCACTTCAAAGCCCTGATCAACACTTTTTTTAGAGAGTGGAAGGTCCTGGCAATTTGTATACTTATTTTAAAGAGAGTGGAAGGAAGAAAGAAAGGAAGAAAGACCACTCTCTTCCTCACCATCCTCTGCTAAAGTTGGAACTTCAAAATAATTTGATTGTTTTTACATCGACATTAAACACAGTTTTGCTGGTTGTTTAACTAGTTTAACCAGACATTATGCAAGTCATGTTTGCAACTGAGGTTTTAATACAGAAGTACTTAATAGGTTATAAGTATAAAGTTATGGTATTTACAGAAATCAGGGCTATTAACAAGTCTCACTGTTTAGGTGCATTTTCTCTCTGCCATTAAAACTGAGAGCTTTTAGTTTTCAACAAAAAGAAAAATCAGGGCAATTCTGTATTTTTCAATACAATACTAAAAAATGTAGTGGGTCACTGTAATATGAAAATCATGCTTACAGCACCCAGGGCAGAAAAAGTCTAGTGAGCTCTTACACATTTCAGTTGTTACTTATAACTCACCAAGGACAATCGAAAAAAAAAAAAAAAAAAAAAGCAGAAAGCAGGTAAAAGAGAATGACACAGAGTCTCTTAAATAACTTTTTTAATATGTGCCAGTTCAAGGACAGAGCTGGTTGAAATATTTTCAGTGAACACTATATGAAATGAACTTAACGAAACAACCTGTTTGCTTCTTTGTGAGCAGTGAACTATGATTTTATTTCATAATATTAAACAAAAATAAATGATTGACCACTTTGGATCCATCTTTTAATTTTAGTCTCAACAAAACGCGAAGAAAGAAAACCTGTGTTCATGATTACTGTGAACTGGAAGAACTGATAGAAATTAGGGCTGGGAAACAGAAGAAATCAGAACCTCATGGGTTCCTGAAGGACATAAGAATAAGAAATGAGGGAAGAAGAATGGTAAATTTGATATAATATCTGATGACAGGGAAGAAAAGAATGAAAATACATATAAGTACTAGTATTATATTAGAAAACAAATATACTGTAAAGCAGATTTTTCCTAATACCTTCAAGCATACTTTTAAACAAATGTCTCTGATGATCAATCTCCCTTCTGGTTTCTAAATACAATGGTATTTGTAATCTTTCACAACACTTGCAAAAGACTAATATTAAGAAGGAGAAAAACTTTCTGAAAAATACAACATGAATTTAGGAACCATGGCACTTGAAGAATCAGGACAGTTTCAGTTAAAATAAGTATGACTCTTACCATGCAAGATTCTTAAGAAACTAATGCATGTCTTCCTTTATCATTTACTGTCATAAAGTTACCAACTCTTAACACAAGGTGTTTCTGTCCTTTAGATCATTTTATTTGGGTGTATTTAACCATCCTCAAAGAGGCTCTGCAAGCAGGACATATGCAGCTAAAGATATAAAGCCATTTATTGGCTAATACAGGAAAATTGTAGCTAGGTTTAATGAGCTCCTGGGTTAAACTTCAGTGTGCTCACCATTTCCGAGAAGTCACAGAAAAGTCTTTCCTGTCCAGACAGGCATTAGTGAGGAGGGGAAGCATCAGCCTCAGCTGCTCCCTAAAATGTTAAGTTTTGCTTAGCTGCTGATCCTTTCATCTTGCTAAACTGCCACCCCCACAGAGACCATTGACATCAGCAACAGATTGACATCAATGACACCAACCAACTCCTTGGGCTGTTTGTGTTTGGGTTTGTTTTGTCGTGTGTATTTTTCTGTTTCAATGACAACCAATTGGTGGTTTTCGTCTTGAATCTTTAAGTTACTAACACTCCCCATCTCTATAACTGTACCTCTGTCTGTAATTTTCCCTTTCTTATTCCTCTCAGCTCCACTCTACATTTTCTCATAGCTCTTTCTCACCACTTAAAAATTTCCTCAAAAGTCTGAACAAAGGTTATGTTGCTGAGCTACATCAGAGCTGGGCCAGGGGTTGTTGTAACATAGATGACCGGGCCCAGAAGAGGCAGGGGAGGTTACAGCAGAGGTTACAGTGAGAACAGCTTTTACAAGAGCTGAATTTCCATGGCTGGCCTGGACACATGGAGTAGAATTGATTGCACAGTGACTCGGTTTCAGCCCACTTTGCAGCAGTGCGTAAGTTAGATGCCTAATTACTGGAAGCTTCCCTCCTGTCAGGAGAGACAGAGAAGCTTCTCCAGGCAGAGCATTAGACCTTAATGGGCTAAATAAATATCTGTAGATGCCATCCTTTCCTTCCTAACTGTCTCTCCCTAGAGGGAGCTTTGTCCAACAACCCAAATTGTATAATTTAGTAAGGAGAGTATCTGTACTCCCTGGGATGAAACTAGGTCTTTACTCCCAATAATTTCTTATTGAAAAACCAGCTATTTTCCCAGCATTTACTGATAAATGATTGATCCTCAAACTCTTAGTCATGTGAATAACTTTTACTCCTGCATAGTTCTGCTGAAATCATTCACACTATTTACCTAAGTAAGAAGTGTTACATAAATGCATCCAAACCACTTTTAAAAAGTCTAAAACACACTCTGCTTGGTCTGGGCTCAGAATCCAATGCTGCTGCTGACATTTTGTGAGGCACAGAGCTAACTCAAGGCTTCTCAGACACATAGGCATAGGAAGGAAAGTGGAAAAGGGCTGGAGATAATCTGTGACACAAACCTAGGACTCAAACTCCTGTCCCAGTCCAGAACCAGGGACCTTGGAAAGTTGAACTTGCAATCCTGTTACTGCTGTTGATATGTGAAGGATGCTGACATGAATGATGTTGCTGAGAGAAGTCATAACATGGTCTTGCTAAGTAGTCACAACCCACAAAACAAAGACCGCTTAAGGCAGCAAGGGCTCTAGCAGCTTTTGGCCATCAGCCTGAGAGGTCTTCTCTGAACCACTCTGAACTGTTTGTCTTCTGCCAGGATCTCCTCGTGGTTTAGAAGTACTTGGAAGAGATCAGGTCCTTCACATCAACAAAAGTGAAACCTTCTAGCCAAACCCTTGTCACATGACTCCTGTGTGCAAGTGGTGGAGTCCCCCTCAGTGTACCAAGGATGGTTAGAAAGAGATTGGCTCTGTACTGCTTGTGCAGTCACTGGGGTGGTCCATCTACTCCATTTCCCCACAGTTTGCTCAAGGAAGTAAAGGGCACTTTGAATACAGGAATCCTCTCCTATTTTGTGCATAACCTGAAGGAAGATATGTCATGCTTACCCCCCACTGTTTCCTCCCAGGTTTCTTCCCTGTGTGTCTAGCTTCCCTGCACAGCCCTTCCACACATCTGAACAGGCTGCATAACATCCAGCCAGGCCATGAAATCATGAAAATAACTTTGCAAGCTCATGCTTAACTGACTCCTTGTCATCAGTGTCATGTCCTGCACACATCCAGGGTAAATAGACCCTTCACTACCTGAAGACATGATAAGAACAAAGTAAACCACCTTAAGTTCATATCTGATTCCCTTATCCACTGGACACATCAGCTGAAAACTACGTAATGAAGCGGTGAGCATGAGTGCGTTCATAGCATGTTTTTTTGTTAGGTTCCCCAACTGTTTCCCTCTACAAGAGCAAGAAAACTCAGGCACAAAGGTCCTCCAAGTGTGTCAGGATCCTGCCTCTGTCTCCAAGGTGGTAGCTGCACTTTCCCCTCACCTTTTTGTTTACACTGTCACATTCTAAGTCCTTACTGAGTTGCAGGACCTCCTCACCCAGTCCCTTGGCCTCATCCAAGCTGGTTCATCCCACCAAGAAGAGGAATCTTGATGGAGGAGTGTGTGTGGTGGGGGGAATCACAGCCACTGTGGGGCTTTTTTTCCCTTTGCAGGTGGTGTCAAATCCCAAGCCAGAGCACCCATGGCAACCCCTTGGATATCTTTATGGAGGGGTGGGTGCTTTTGGGGTGCTTAGCTTGGTGTTTCTTGCTTTTATACTTTGGATCGTGTGACACATACCTTTCCTCCTTTTCTCCTATTCTGTCTCATAGTCACTTTCTCCTTGTTTGTTTTTTTTACCCCTTTATCCCTTTCCCTCCTCAGGGAGACCTCAGGTTTTGTTCAGCAGGACTCCAGCACAAAGAAAGTGTATCTGAGCCTCTTTTGGTACAGCCAGGTATATTCTGGGCCACACAGCTGCCTAATTTACCCATGGTTGCCCCTGTCAAGCCAAGTTGCAATTAGTTTCCTAAAGCCTTACTTGGTTATATGTTTATGAGCTTAATTTACTGCTAAACAGGCATACACTCTGTAAATCTTACTCATGCAAAAGGTCTGAACGATTGCAATCAAAAGTAAAAATTATGCAGATGAGTAAGGGTTGCAGGATCAGACCATTCATTAATAAATGTCAGTAAAGTACTTACAATGAAGGATGTTGTGGGAGTACAGCATATTCTGATTAAAACATCAAATTTATTTCTGCAAGTTAGTCATGGACTTTATAAAAGATCAGTGTTTCCAGAACTTAAGAAATTCAAGAAATATTTCTTTGTCAGATAAACTTTGTTTGTACTGAAAATTTGTATTCCATATATTAAACAAAAATAAAGCAAAATATATTAAAAAATTAACTGGTGGCTTAAAGCTGCCTGGAGGAGACCTACTTTGCAGTCTATCACTTTATATTGCAATTACTGTGCAAGTTGAAAGACACTTATTGGTGACTCTCAGAAGATTCCAAGTAGTGAGCTGTGCCATAAAAGTTCTCAAAATAATAATAAAAATGAAAATCCTTCCATTCAATGCTTTATTTGGTAAAGTCCAATTTTTGGGGAAGAGATTAATTAATCACATCTAATTCCACTTAGCACAAGGAAGGAAAAAGAAACATCAGGAACTATTATTTTTCTTCTGGTTCTCAGTACAAGTTATACAGATGTGGTATCTGTGTATGCTGGCGTAAAAACAGAAAGTGAAATGACCGTGGTTTAAGTATTCCCTCTGGATAAAAAATAAAACATGTTATTTTGCCACAAAATTACAGCATTTGAAAAATATTAGGCTTGGTGAAATATTCACATTCCCAAAAGGGTATTTTAAGTGCTTTTGTAGAAAATGTTTTCATCTTCTTTTCCAGTATTAGAAAGAAAGATTGTCAGATTAATAGAATTGAAGGAGGAGGAGTATTGGATATACTTTTCTGATGCTAATAATACAACGCTTTTTTTTGTCACTAGAAAAGCAGTGTATTTAAACTATAATATTTTACAAACTTCCTTTGGCTCTAAACCAGCACATTGTAATACCCATTTTTCTAAAACAGTTCTCCAATTTATACTTTTTTCTCAATATTTTCCTTTTTTTTTTTTTCCTCCTATTTCAAATAAATGATCTTATAGCTGGAGTTTACACTAGAAAACACATACTCCAGAAACTATGACACCACTATCAGCAGGTCCATTTTAAGAATGAAGTGCTACTTAAAGATCTAGGTGGAAGAGCATTATTTTTATTACTATTTATTTATTCTTTTTTTAAGGAGAAAAATAATACATGCTGCCAGGTGGGGTTTTAGAAGCTCTCAGAGCTTTATTCTACATTTCTCATTATAGAAGCATAGTTCCCATGGCAACTATTACATCATTTGGCACACATGCTACCTGAGGAAAACAGAACAATTCAATAAAGGAACACACATTCACCATTGTGCAATGTGAATTGATTTACTTATTGCCTAATTATGTTTCCTAAAAACAGGAGACTGCACCAGTTTTCAGTGTCAGCATGACTGCTTGCCTGTCAAAATTAACATTTCTGCTCCCAGTTCTCTGCAACTCCAAACCATCCTCTGCATTCACTTCTGAGAGATCTTGACACTGCTCAACTATTGTAGAAAAAGTAAACCTCCTACTCTACTTCTGCCATTTCTTTCTGCCCATTCATGCTCTTTCTTCTTCTAATGTTGAATGGTATTGAGATTTATTTAAAAAATAGAAATAGAAGAAATGCAGTTTGACTCCTTGAGATGACTGGTTTTGCTAAGTGTATTTGCTTAAAAATTATTTTCACAAATCTAGCTAGCTGCTTGCAAGACAATTTGGATTGTACACTTCTTAAGGAGTATGCAAAGGACAACTACTTTTTGTGTGCATGTCCTCTACATAAGACCCACTTACATGTTCTACATGTGTAGTACCAATGAGTAACACAGTAAAGATCTGTAAGCAAGAATTTATGTTATCCAATACCCAACTTTTCCTATTGGTCAGGTTTTTTTCCTCCTCCCACTTGTTTTCCACATTCGGTGCATTTTCATGTAATTTCTGCCTCTCAGACTGGAATCTCTCTTGAGTACCTGTCTCAGTTATTTGGAATTTAAAAAACCTAAATCTTTCTTCCTTTCCTAACAATTAATTATTATCACCTATTATCTATGCCTAAACTTGAAGTAATTCTCTTGACTCCTTTTTCTTAATTTTTTGTTGCTGCATGAGACTCTGCTTTTTGATAAAACAAGAAAATCCTTCCATACTTCTGATTTTTAATTTCTCTAGTGGTTATTTGAATTCTGGCTTTCTTTTACTAAATAAAGTTGGGCGTATACTAGGACACCTCTGTGCTTGTCAATCGGGAACAAACGTAGGGTGGCTATTTAACTGCATTAACCTTCATGAGTCAGGAAGAAAAAATATCTTTTTTCTTTTTTCAAACTTATGCCAGGGTACCCATTTTCTAAAGATTTAAACCACAGTGTTGGAACACTAAAATGGACACACAATCTGCCCACAAACAATGTAACCCTGCAAAACACTGCACCAATTCGACTACTGTCTCCTTAAGAAAAGTGCTATTTAAATTCATTCATTTCCTGGGAAATGATTTTCTGATCTATCAAGGTAAATAAGTACTGAGGGATGCAAAATTAATCAAGAAAAAGGAAATGAGGTCTTTTTTATGTTTCTTTCTATCAAAGAAAGCTCTCATTACTACAGCAGACTAAAGTGAAGTCAAGTGGCCAAAGATAAGTGGAGGAACAGAATGTAGAAGCAGTGAGAAAAGGGCTTGGCTGGATAGTTCTTCTTTAAGGCAGAGGAAAAGAGGATAATCTTTTGTGGGTGACTGAATTTCACAAACATAAATGGTAAGTTATTCTGCAGAAAGTTCTTTTCCCTTTGTCCTGTATACAAGAATTGCAAAAGAAACAGAGTAAAAAATGTCTTAGAATTAAGGCTGTTTTTCCTTAGCTTTTCAGAGGGGATTGTGCACCTGAGATCTTCAGATGCATTGAAATTCTTCCTTCTCAGCACTAGTTACACACAGAGTTAAGATGGCTCAGTTTTGCAAAACTGCCACTGTTTTGTTCAAGCCCATATATGATTATGTACTTATAAACATCTGATCAGATTCTGCTTCTTGATTCATTCAACTCCTTTACATCCCTCTTCAATTTTTGTTAAGGTAATGCTTTAGTTTCAAGGGTTTTTATTTTCCTTGACATTTTTGCATGGTTAAAAACACTTGTATATCTTTTTCAATTTCATAAGGAGGTTTATAGGAAGCAATTTCCTCATAATACTCCTCATTTTGCTGTGTAGTGCCTTGTATTCCCCAGTTCTCACTCATGACCTTTCATGCTGGAGAGAGATTACACCTAAACAGACAACACCTCAGTCTTCAGAGAAGACTTTCACCTCAGAAAAGAGGCGAAATAAAAGTGGAGACAACTTAGCACTTTCATTACTTTCAAAGGTCTGCAAGTCTCCAGTGCTTTCTTAACAAAAAAAGTGTCTGCCGAAATTCCTGGTCATGCACTCATGTGACCTCGGTGGCACTGTTTCTTTTCAAATAACAAGATCCATTTGTTATTTAGGAACATTGCTTAACTCATGTTATTAATCCCACTATGTATGCTGACATGTGAAAGCTTGACTCGGTTGCAGGCACTGAATATTTTGATGTTTAATTTTTCCTCTGGCTCTAGCCTCAGGAGCCTGTGGACTCTTTTATCTTACTAGAGGAGTTAAAGAGGGAATCTGTGCCAGTGAGATCCTCTCACTCTGGTTAACATGGAACCCATAAAAGTGGGTCCCAGCAACCACTGAGTGACTGACGAGGCAATAAGATGTTGACTCCATGACTATTCTGTTACTGTAACCCACCATAAATCTGCCCTGCAGTTGAAAGAAACCATCTAAATCCCATATCTGCACAAAGTAAGAGCATTCTTCCAACCAGATGGCCAAACAAACAGATCACAGATCATGTCACTGATACTGAGCAAAACTGCTGGTTTGTTTTCTTGATTTATATGTCGGGTAGATCAATTTGTGTTGCTGCATGAATACTTGAGCTGAGAAATAAGAATGTGTAGTTGTGGGCAAGAAGAAAAGTGTGGCTATCCTTTTGGACAGCAGCATGAATTTATGCCAATTAAAAATGGTTATATACCTGTGATCTGACTCTGACAACTAGATCACAACAACTTCTATATACCCTTCCTCAAAATCTCACCAGTTCTTTTCATCCTAAGAGAAGATTAAAGGATTGTCATCTGAGAGGAAACATCTTGCCTCTTGCAGTTAGCCTCCCTATGACCTAGGAGGGCAGGACTTTCAATTGCCATCCCAGAGGCTATACGAAGCCAGCTCTCTTTAACATAAGCCATTGGTTTTATTCATCCAAATGTGAGGCCAATTGAGAGAGTACTCAGTAACACTGACGTCCTCAAGCTTCTTTCACCCAGGATGCTGCTCTGTATACTATGCTATTCAAAGAGTTAGTAAACCAACTCATACTTCAGTTTAAAAGAGCTAGAGAAAATCTAAAGTGAAATTCATTGTGCAAAACATTCAATCAAAAACTGAATTGCAATCTCAATTGTGGAGCAATTCCAAGAAAATGGAAGTCAGTCTGATAACAAGAATGCAGAGTGATGCAGGCTCAACAATTTAGATTTCTTCTTAAGGGATAAATGAAAATTATGTTCCTAGTGCCAGGCACGTTCTATTACAAGCATAATTAAAGCATTGATTCTGATCTAAATTAGAAACACAAGGAAAACAGGAGAATAGGAAATTTGCCTTTGACTTCAATGTAGTAATTAATTCACCCTTAAATTTTATCCTTTTTATTATTATTATTAATATTTGGGTACAGTACCCTTTCTCCCACAGCCTTAGAATACAAGAAATACAACCTGAAGCATGTTCAGGTGTATTTTAACATTACTGGGAAGCACTGAAGAAGTGCATGAGCCTCCATTGCTACCTTGGTGCTGTGGGGCTCAAGAGCATTTCCTGTATCTGTGGTCTGTACCGACTCTGGCTTCATTTTGACAGCATGGTGGAATGAGACTTAGATGAACAGCACTCATCCAATACACACTAAAGAAAAGTCTGTGTGCAGGGGCAGAGGTGGAGCTGGAGTATGTTCTAGCAGACCCCTTGTGACTAGATTTGTACATCTTCGCCATGGAGCAGGTGCCTGTGTGAGCCAAACCCTGGACTTACGTGAAAAGTTTTAAAATCTTGGTCTGTGAGTGAGTGAGTAACTGTCTCAACTGAAAACCTGCTAACTTTGCATCTTAATCCCTGTCCCTAAAATGTGACCTACTGGTGCTGAATCGGAGACCTGCAGAGTATCCCATTCCATAGGTTTGCAGGTAATCACAGGCATCATACGGACTTGGTGGATACCAGTGTCGGAGCTTCGTTCACCCCTAGTTATACTTTTTTTTATTGTTTTAGGCTCTCTTTTGTTATCACAATCATACTCACTTTTAGCTGGTTTTTGAAGATTTTTTTCAGTATCAAGGATGTTGAGATTTTTAAAACTCCTATTAGCCTATTTGAGACTGATTCCCTATGTTTTTCTGCTGATATGATTTCTCAGCCAGGTGAGTTCAGCTGAACAACTATGAACTGCTCATTTTATTTACTATGAAAGCAAGATAAAGCATGCACATAATGTACTATTGACACTAAAGCATAGAGAATAAAAGTAAAACATAGACAAATATTTATTTGCATTATTTAATGGACTTGCTTTGGCCATGGTCTCTGTTTTTTGTTATTTGCTTTCCATGATCATTTGAACAACCAGATTTTATTGGAACAAATGCTCACAGAAAATGAAGTTAAAAGTCATGAGTATTTGCATAGGCCAAACATTTAATTCAGACCAAAATATTCATGACAGAAATGCTTTCTCATTTACTGTGTGAAAGGATCACAGTAACACAGACAAAAAGAACCCTACAAAACAAGATAATATTTGACTGACTTGAAATCACAAGTTCCAAAGAGTAAATACATTTAAAAGAATGTACATTCAAAGACATTATGATTTGTCTGATAGAATACATAACAAAACAGACCTGTAATTCAGTGATGTATGAACTTATAAAAGAACTAGGATTAGTCAAAAAATTCTATTGAAACTAAATTTCTAAGGAAAGCTGTGTTTTCAACTGATTTTTGAGTATGCCTTGAAATGTTTTATTTCTGCTCATATCACCAAAAGATGTGAATGCTCTAAGATGAGTTTCAGCTCTAAGTTTTCAGTTATTAGCTGATATACTCCTCAAAATGACAATGTATTTTGATTTTGGAATGAAAAAATTTAGTAGTCAATATTACTCTTTAAGTTTGATATTTTCCTCAGATAAAAACAAACAAAACAAAACCCAAAACCCCCAAACCAAATAGTCCCAATTAAATATAATGAGAAGAGTGTCCTTTAAAACTGTTATCTCACTTTCATTTTCAGTACTTCTGTAAGCAGACCAAGCTTCTCTTCTTGCCAAGCTTGTCTCTTGAGTGGGAGATCTGATGAGTATCGATTCAGTTCATAAATATAGGTTTGTGGTGCTGAAAAATTAAGCTTTGTCACTTAGTACAATCCAATTCTGTGATGCATTTTTTTAATTATTTTTTTTTCCAAACCAAAGGATTTGCTTTGAAGTAATTTAGACAAAATCTAAATCTTTCATGTTACCAAGAAAGGAATAATAATAGTATCAGTAAATGAAAACTAGTATATTTTGCTAGTTTTATGTTACTTTTAAAACGTTTTTTTCTACAGCTCTTTTCAAGGCCTCCTATATTTTAAATTCTTCGAATAATTCTTATGTGGTTTGTGTTTCATTTTCTTTTCGGTCAGCTCAGGTCCACTGCTGAAAAGCTTTCACAAAAGTTATACACATGGAAATGATGGAAACAAATTGTAATTGATTTCATCTCTGAAAGTACCTTTTTTCCCTTTTTAAGAGTTGTTGAAAAAGTCTCATGAACTGGCAAGGTAACTGACTTGTATATAAAGATGAGCTAGCTAGCTAAATAAAAGTCTGCATAACACAAATATCTGTAATTCAGACTCTGTTGTTTTTACTTTCATATTTTTTTATCCAGAAACATAT
Source organism: Ibycter americanus (assembly GCA_035590275.1). Classification (NCBI taxonomy): domain Eukaryota; kingdom Metazoa; phylum Chordata; class Aves; order Falconiformes; family Falconidae; genus Ibycter; species Ibycter americanus. The sequence continues at coordinate 35,691,467 of JAVJGI010000014.1, forward strand.
TCAGCTAGCCACATTTTTCTAGGCATGTAACAGATTTTATTTCATGCCAGTGAAAATTTTAAAGACCATAAAATGTATAGATACCATGTACATGAAGTAGCTTAGCATTTTAAACAGGAGGAAGTTAGATCACTTCTGAACTTGCTGACTTGATTAGAGAGGAACTGAAACATGCAGGAGTTTTATTTCTTTGCTTTCTCCTATCAGTTGTCTTAAAACAGAAGTTCAGTTTTGAGATGTGATTTTTGTTGGGTTTTTTTTAATACCGTTTGCTGAAGTGACATAGGATTTGTTAGATGTTCCAATGATTTGATGTGTTTATTGCTCTCCTCTCTTGTTGAGCACCTGCAGGCAATATGTAATTGGAATACACATTTTGATCTTTTAGGACTTTTTCTATATCTCAGGATAGGATTATCTGTTTATTCGCTATTGATGCATCTGGTTTTTAAAGACTTTATTTTTCCTCTTGTTTTGGTCATTTGCTGTTACCTCCTGAAGACTCTGTAAGTTACATCAACAGCCAGTCTCCTGCAACTCAGACCCTGAGCATCTGGAACAGGGCATACTCAGAGCATAGAAATCCACATCCTTAAGAAGTGGTCTAGGAGCAGCAATTAGCTGTGCATGATTACCTCCTAACCTGCTAAATGGCTGTTTCAGATCTCCTGCTGTCAGTAAACAACCAGGGGCTGATTAAAAGTCTTGTTATCATTCCAAATCCCTTTGATGTATGCATGTGCTAGTTTTGACCTCTTTTTTCAATTCTATTCGTGTTTCTGGGGTAGGTTACCAATTCCAATAGTGGAAAGAAAAGAGTAATTCAGCATGCCTAACCTACAATGGAATATCCCTGCTGAATATGAAAGACCCAGTGTCTTCCTTGGCATTATTTCATAAGCCCTTTTTCAACCACCACAATATTCTTACTTTCACTGTATCTCACTGTGAATCCCTAAATGTTTTTTTTTCCCTTTTCTTTAAGCAATACTAGTGTTTACAGCAGTGACTACATTGACACTATCATAAGTAGAAATAGCCACAAAGCATCAACAAAAGTGCAACAGAAATAAGATTTTTCATGTTGCTTAAATAGTACCTTATCTCTACTCTTCAGAGAATTGCATTGCAAAGCAGGTATTAGTCCAGTTCTGTTCGGTTTCTAACTAGCTGATTGTTATATGATTTATACGTCATGTCTTATGAAGTAAATGGAAAGAATCACTTAAGTTCATATTATCCACCAAGGAGCTCATAGCTTGTATAGTTTCTGGGTAACAACATCATGGACTAGATTCAAACCAATGACCTACATGGAAATTTCTTCTGCTTTAATATCAGTTTTCTACACACCTTGATCTGATAATAACCTTCAGTTTAGTTAGAAACTGATAAAAAACCCCATTTTGCTGTTGTTTGATGACTGTTGAGATAAGAAGTTAGCAGCATAGGTTGATAACAACTGTTTAAGAATCCACAGAGCAACTTTAATGAGGAACACAAGAATCCATTCTCTGAATCATAGAATCATAGAATGATTTGGGTTGGAAGGGACCTCAAAGATATCTAGTTCAACCCTCCTGCCAAAGGCAGGGACACCTTCCACTAGACCAGGTTGCTCAAAAACACATTCAGTCTGACTTTGAACACTGCCAGGGATGGGGTATCCAAAACTTCTCTGCACAACCAGTTCCAGTGGCTCACCACCCTCACAGTAAAGAATATCTCATCTCAAACTACCCTCTTTCAGTTTAAAGCCATCACCCTTTGTCCTATTGCAACTGGTCCTGCTAAAAGGTCTGTCCCCATCTTTCTTGAAAGCCCCCTTTAAGTATTGAAAGGCTGCTATGAGGTCTCTCCCTGGAGCCTTCCCTTCTCCAGGCTACACAACCCCAACTCTCTCAGCCTGTCTTCATAGGAGAGGTGCTCCAGCCCTCTGATCATCTTTGTAGCCCTCCTCTGGACTTGTTCCAACAGATCCATGTCCTCCTTATGCTGGGGGCACCAGAGCTGAATGCAGTACTGTAAGTGAAGTCTCACAAGAGCAGAGCAGAGGAGGAGAATCACCTCCCTCAGCCTGCTAGCCACACTTCTTTTGATGTAGCCCAGGATTTGGTTGGCTTTCTGGGCTGCAAGCATTCATTGTCAGGTTGTGCTGAGCTTTTTGTCCACCAGCACCTCCCAGTCCTTCTCCTCAGGGCTGCTCTCAATCCATTCTCTGCCCAGCCTGTAGTGATACTGGAGGCTGCCCTGACCCAGGTGCAGGACTTTGCACCTGGCCTTGTAAGTTCTTCAAATATATACATATACCTCATGGGCAGTTTAAATATAATAAACTCTATTGATTTTCTATGAAAGAGAGGTATTCTGGCATATCTTCACCCATGAAGCATTAAACTTTGTAAAGATCACATCTTTACTGTCACTCTTTATTCAGAGTCCTGCTCAGTTTCATCTAATTGCTTTTAAGTGATCCTAAGGACATAAGAAATACCTTGTTCGGTAATGCTAGTCCAGGTCCATCCAGCCCAGGAGATGTTATTTAGGGAAAGCATGAAAGTCTAGCCATTTTTTGAAGTCCAGTCTCCTTGCACTTCCCCAGCATGCAGAACAGTTCTATGAGACATGTTGGAAAGTACATCCTGTTGGAAAGACATCCCAGGTCTTTTAACATCCATCAACACACTTTCTGCCTGTGAATCTTGCTGATCTCTTCCTGAACTTGCTGGTGTTGTCTGCTTCCCCAGCTTCCTGGGGCAAAATCTCCAGTTCACTATTGTCTCTATAAAGATGTCTTTTAAGCTAACGTTATGCCACCTTCAGAGAATATACCCTTGTTCTGTACTGTAAGTCTGTGATAAACAGTCATCAAAGTAAAAAATGGCTAAACTCAGACACAGCTTCTGTGAATTTCCGTTTGGAAAAGGAATTATGCCTTTGTCACGTGCTGAGCTGCATAAGTTAAAATCTGCACACAGGAAGCATACTAGCAGCTGTAGAGAGGACTATTCATCTGCTATGAGGACAATGTGAAGAGGATAACTACCCTCTGACCAACCACTGAAGGGGAGAGGTGAAATTTCCTGAATGGAAAGCAAAAAGATGACATATGGAACTCCTCAGTCCACAGCCATGGGCTGCAGCTCTCTCTCCACAGCAGTGCACGTCAATGCCTCCTTAAACCATCACAACATCAGGCCTGTCTCTTACTCTCCATGTTATCCAAGGAAGTTTTAATCAGGTTAAAATGGTGTTCTTAACTACCAAAAAAAATGAAGGCATTTAACAAGAAATTTAGAAAACTAAAATAAATAAAACAAATAAATAAAATATGATTCAAGAACTAGCATGAAATATCTTGTTGATGATTGTCTTTTTTCTGGCATGGTGATAATATTCATAACTGGAGTAAAGCTCACCTGTGCAGAAGACAAAGTTCTTCAGGACTAATCTCAGTGTGGTAAAAATCCTTGTGGGAACTGAGAATCTTCATGGTTTGGAATGCAGAGCACATTCTTTGACCTTGCTTTCTTTAACATAAACACACAGCGGTATTTAAAAAAAAAAAAAAAAAAAAAAAAGAGGGGAGGGGAAGGAAAAAAAATGCCCAAAGACAGACAAATAACTTTCAAAACAAGATACTGCATTGCACATACTATTCATGAAGGAGAGGTGATGACAGAACAATCAGTACTTGGTATATGTTAGTCAGGTGTTGGATGTTTAGTCAAGATGCTTAGATATGATGACAAGTATGGTATAAGAATCCATTTACAATCAAATATCTGCTCCAGTCCCTGAGTGTTAGACATAATGATATGTTCCCCTTCATCATTCACTTACACAAGAAAACTTGTGACAGATCTGCAGCTCCAAAAACCAGGAGCTCCTATAGCATATCTTGATAGTCAACAGGGTGATTCCTCATACCAAATACCTGAGTATACAAGCAAACAATTTAGCAGTTAAATTCTGTTTAGATCTAACATACAATTTGCAAAGCTGTTTTGGACCCCTTTTTCACTGACCCACATTTCTCACACTCTGACATTTTGAATAATCCAGAGATTTCTCTGTCTTCTCAGTAAGAAATCTAAATTATAAACTTCACATTACGGATTAATACTGATCGTTCCTAAATTAATGTCTTGCTTTGAGTGACTTAAATTATCCTCTCCAGCCATTAGAGATTCTGTGGATAATCTTTCTATTGTGGTCTTTCTACCTGTTATTCACTCTTCATTTCACATTGATACTTGTCTCTTCAGAACTCCTGCCCTTTGACTTGAAGGAGGAAATTATTTTCCATTGGATTGAATTTTGTATTGCCCTATGTGTGGAAAAAAAAAAAGAACAATTGTGCTTCAAAGGTCATAGTACTACATTTTGAGGTCCAAAATGCAAAATGATGACCATTGTATGAGTCAACAAGGCAACCCAATAATTTCTCAGACCACAAAGAAAACAAATGCGTATTAAAAATACTGATGAAATGTCAGTTTTAGTAGGTGGATGTATTCTCTGCTGTCGATAAGATGCCAAAAAAAAGTCTTTGTAGCTACATTGTCATAAAAAACCCCAAGAATCTTTCTTAGTCAATTCTGATAGCTTTAAACATATTTCAGCATGATCCTTATGTAATCTGAATATTTAAAAATTAATCTTTGAAACTCAGCTTCGGGTGAATACTGATTTTTCACACTGAGATGAAGTTTCCTTTGTTTAAAACCACAGAAAGTATATAAATAAACAGTACTCAAGAGCAACTTGGAACTCTGAGTTGACAGAAAACAGAGATGCCATCAGCTCATCTGTGTTTATTGCACCTGAGGTGTATTGATGGGATGGTCTACTGAAAAAAGTAGGTCATCAATACACAGCTTTAGTTAGAAAATTAAGGTTCAGGGAGAGGTATCGACAGCCTGAGAAGGAACAGTAGAGGTTAGAAAGAAAAATTACTGTTTGCAGAAAAATGAGTAGAGTTGAACCCTAAGAAAGACACTATGGTTTTAAAAAATGAGACTAAGAAAGAAGGGCCTTATTCCCAAATGAAAACAAAAACCTAAGTGTAGATGCTGCTATGAAAGCAGGTGGGATTTCCGAGATGAAGGAGTGGTAAACTCTGCAAGTATTACTTCACTTCCTGACAAATCTGTATCAGACATATATGAGGTGGTCTTATTGTGACAGTTTATTTTTTCCACCATAAATTTAAAATGAAACAAAGCAAACTGATGCTATAACAGCCTTTTTCTCCTGGAAGGTGTTATGTGCTTTGTGTTTCCCAAAGCCACTCTGGTCCCTCTGTATACAGGACAGAAAGGTTGGCAAAGTCTGATCAATCAGTTGTCAGTGCCTTAGCCATGTACAATTTAACTTTATAGTAAAATAAAAGGTTGCAAAAAGAAAGGAACACAAAAAAAGAAAGTAATTTTCTGGCCTCTAGAAATGAGACGAACAACAAGGAAACAGGAGGAAAGAAAACTGAAAGGAAGAAGAAATTAAGAGTATCAGAAGAGGGCAGAATGTGGATGACACAGGCCAGCATTTCTGGAGTTAACAACTCAAGATTTTCTTTTACAGTGTGTACCTCTGTGTTCTGTAGCTACAGGCACTGTATTCTGTCCCCTAATGTTGCATGTATGCAGCTGAGCTAGGAACTGCCATGACTGTACAATTATTTTGGTATTCAGGCAAAAGGTGGATTCTCCATTCCTTCCATTGCAGCTGATCACTTTTACTGAGTTTTGGTCAGAAATAGCCCATGTGATGGACCATTACTGTCCCAAATGGTAATTGACAGATTAAACATGTTACTGAACTTGCATTTAGTTTCTATGAATTCTTGCGAGTGGACAATACTTCTACGCCGTTATCAGGTCATGTGTTGATGCTTTTATTATTTTGCGATAAACTGCATGGCTTAGTTGATTACTGAGGACATGATTATGCCAGTGTACCAACACTAAATTTCTTAACAGTTAACCTGAAAGCATGGCACAAACTGGCTTGCCTTATTGTTGACTCCAACTCTAAAAACAGAATTTCACTGGCATGATTTTCAAGAGACCTTTGTGTTTTAGGTGTCTGTGCATGTTTAGCTGGGGACAAGGTGTTAGGTTTATTTTTCACTTTCTGAATACTCTGTTCTTTCTGAACGTTAAGTCCTTTAGGGTTTCTCAAGTTGGATACTCAAAATTGTCAGGTGCTTTTGTAAAGAGTGGTCCTACTCTCAGTAGATATTCGCTGAGTTCCAGTTACCATTACTCTTTCTATCTCCATGTTCACAAATTAAAATTGGTATGACCCAGTTCTTGCAAATGTGGCACTTGAGATTTACACCCCTGTGCAGAGCTGTCTTTGTACAAAAGAAAGCAGATCCAAGATGGATGATATTTTTGTCAGGAAGATTTTATGACTGGCAACAATTTGGGGAAGGTTATTCCTTTTCATTATTTTGTATTATATTTTATGTATTTCTATTGCTTTTTATTATTTTATTATCTATTACTATTATTTAGAAAGGCAAAGTCAGAGCAATCACAAGGTAAAATGCTGCTTGACTCATCCTCTGCAGTAATGTCATTAGGGACTGAAATGCCTGCTTTAACACAGAAATCTTTGTTGCCTCCTGACACTGAGCCACACTACACCTGCCAGTCTCCCAATCGTCATTTTTCTAGATTCTTTTTTTAAAACTAAGCTGAAGCATCTAATTAAGTTTAAAATAGAATGGCCCTGGGAAGAACTCTTCTGAAAGCTGCAGTAGGGATAGCAGCTCATCTTAACTGGAGGCTAAGACTTGCAATACCGCATTCTTTCATGAAATCACGAGAGCTTAATGCAAACAAAAATGAGACTTTTGCAAAGTCAGCCAGCACAAAGCAGCTGTGTAACTAAAGAAAAGAAGCCATTCTACACACAGAGGATAAATTAACTTCAGGGAAGAATGAGTGCCAGGTGAAATGCAAATGGACAGATGAGCAGTATTTGTGCTGGCGTGGAGTTCCCTGGCCTGGTTTGGCATCAACATGGTTAAAGGGTTAAAGGAATGGTTAAATAGAGTTCAGCAACATGTTCTAAAAATTTCAGCTTGGCTTAATGGCAAAATCTCAGCTGTACTTATCACAGTCAATGTAAAACCCTAGGCCCTTGTTTCAAGGAAGCCTTCTGCATCAGAAACTGTTAGGTGCCTGAGGGATAAGCTGAGATGAGGAACTGTGGTTGAATTTTTGTACATGTATGAACTACCAAGACCATTTTCGGCTAGAAAGCCTGATTCTAAATGCCTGCAGTATAAGTTGAATTAATTAACTTCAGTCAGCAACTCACTGAGGGTCATATTCTGCTTTTCAGGTACAGACCAAAACAATGAGCAGTATGAAAACTACAGTAGCTAAGAAAGCTCAAGCAATGCAAATCCCTTTCCCTCAGCTCCTTCTCATATCCAGTGAAAGAAAAGAGCAAGTTACTTGTGCTGTATACTGTTGTCTTTATACTTTCTCAGCTGTACTAGGTAGATAGAGAAGTAAAGGAGAGAGGCCTAAAGTTAAGACCCTTACTATCCCCTGAGTCAGCTGTAAGGAGTACAAAGATGGTATCTGTCCATATACACCTGCATGAAAATCCTGCATTATTTTGACAGCAGTTTACAGGAGTTTCTCTTTTTTATGGTCTTGCATCAGATGTAATCCAGCTGACAATCTAGCCCCAAACTGTCACTGTTTCAAAAGTTACAGTTATAATGCATAAAAATCAATGATCATTCTGCAAAACTTCATTTAAAATGAACAGTATCTGTTGACCTCCTACTCCAAAAATTATACCTTCTGTATTATTTAAAAAGGTATACATTATACTTTAGCAGATTACTGTGCACTTTAGTATTCATTCCAGTGTTTAAAAAATCTTCACTTTGACTTCTACAGGTCTAGTATTTCATTTTCTTAAAACAAAGATTTTATAACAGAAAGAGTACTTTCTAAGCACCCTTCAAAAGCAGAATCCTTAAATCCCCACCCAAAAGACTTATCTACTGAAAAGTTTATTTTGTTGAAACTACCAGGGTTTCCTTTTATTTTTATTTGCATTTTTTTCTCAGAGCCAGAGATATTAAACTAAATCAATAGGTGTTAACAGAAATCCTTGAGAGTTAAAACCCATTCAGTTCTTTTTACAGTATTAATAGAAAAGCAATACTTTTTTCCCCTGAAATTTAACATGGTATACAAAAATTTGTTTAGTAGTGAGAAGAGGAAACATAATCAAATACCTACAATGACAGTTGACCAGTTTCTTCCTTTAAGTTTGAGAGTTTGTTTTAATATAATAAGATATATATGTTTGATATTCCTTCAGACAGATGGCATCTATAAATTTATGGAAATATTTTCTAGCAGTTACATGGTCTGTTGGATGTAGAATAACTGTTCACTGGCACAGTTTAAACATCTTGCTTTTGCTCCCAGGTTTCTTCATTAAAAACTCAAGTATCCTCCTCTTCTGCCCCGTAACTATATAAATGATCCAGGAGTATTTAGAGAATGTAGAGAGAGAGAAGTACCTACTTTGGAGCAAATCTCAAGAAACAATCTTATTAAATCATAGTTTTGCAGGATGGTGCCAACAGTAAACAACAAAGGAAAAAAGATGAGATTTGCAACAGTTAGAAACAGACTATCAGAATAATATCTACCTTGACAACAGGCCTACTTACTTGCTTTCCAGAGCTATACTTCTAAAAGACAGAAGGGGTACCATTTTAAATTATGTTCTCAAGATAAGCATATTCAAGTAACTTTACAGGAAGATGATCCACCAACACCTTATAGCCTGCAATCGCCTGTAAAATCTCTCTCAAAAAGACAGTCATTTTGCCTATGTAATATAAATGTCAGCTTGGCAGAAAACAATAATCTCTTTTTTAAGTGTTTTCTTGACAAACATTAAAGTTTCAAAGCATGGACTAAGAGAATGCTAAAGTGAGAAGTCCCCAGTGCAACAACTATGTTTTTAACACCTAATCCAGAGACTGAGGTACTGGAGTACAGCTAGATGCAGAAATCCAATATAATTTCAGACTGTATGGCTTTGACATCCATATTTCAAAAGGTTTTAAACTAGGAAATTATTACCCATATATAGACAATAATTTGTTATGCATCTTTCCCAAATACTCTCTCTCCTTACAATTCTTTCTCCCCTTGTGATTAGTTTTTTCTCCTGTGTTAGCAACTGACAGTGGTGACAGCAATGTTTCCAGTGACAATATCTCTTCCTTTCACTGTTGTCACTTCCTTTTTTTGTAAAGTAAGAATTGGGAAATGGGAGAACGAAATAATAAAATATATTAAATAACAACAGCATGTTCTGTTTTCCTTATATCTACTGATGACTTACAGTAACATCATATTCTTCTCTTTTTATAATAGGATTTCTTTTTTTTTTTATAATTCAACCCCTCGAAGAGAATTATTATGAGGGTTCTTTTTCCATGTTTGTGCCTAGACATAAAAGTAGATTCTAGGTGTATGTTTAGCAAATATATTCCCAGAACACTATTAGTACCCAATGTTGGGTGTTTTGTGGGAAAAACAACATAGTAACCACTCCCAGAGGCTGCCACTAAGATGTTCTTTAACAAAACATCTCACCTGGAGAGCTTTCAAATGAATCCTTAAAGCCAGTAATCCTTCTTTAGCAACCTCCCTTACAGGAAATATAAACATTATATAACACTAGCATGGGTTTTCTGGTTGTTTGGTTTTTTTTTTTTTTTTAATTTTTATTTTTATTATTATGCTCTGTTCCCTTCCCCTTTTAGTTTCTACAGCTTTTCTAGAAATGACTTCCTGTGTAGCAGATCCCCCTCACATCAGTGTTCTATCAGTGTTTATACCCCTGGAGCACTGCACTTCATGATGATCTAGCTCAGATCAGCCAGGTGCTGCCCTAGATAGCAGTCTTTCCCTGTAGGCACACCCTTGTTTGTAATGTAGGCATGCAACCTACTTTAAAAATTCCCACCCACGTGCACAGACACACTCATATGGAGCTAGCCTTTTCCTTGCTGAAAGCAAGACTTTAAGGAAATATCCTCATTGAAGTATCCACATTGCTATTTGATAAGTAAACCAGCAGCAGGGGAGCCTGTAATTTGGCTTAGTGTGACCTAGCTCTCAGATATGCAGCCAATGATATCTTTTTTTGTGTTTTTTTACTAAACAAAAGCCATTCCATAATTTTTACTTAATAAGCGAACTTCTGCTTCATTGAATTACTCCTCTTTCCAAACTTTCCAAGAGGCAACACAGTTCAGCTAGTGTGGGAATTTGCAGCCCTCTGCGGGACATTTATAAAGAAATGGTATGATGTGGCAGGTATGACCTGGCTGAACACCAAGTGCACACCAAAGCAGCTCTATCACTCACCTCCTCAGCTGGACAGGCGAAAGAAAATATAACAAAAGGCTCATGGGTCATAAGGACAGGGAGAGATCAGTCACCAATTACTATCATGGGCAAAACAGACTAGACTTGGGGAAGTTAGTTTAATTTATTACCAACCCAACCAGAGTAGGATAATAAGAAATAAAACCAAATCTAAAAAACCCCAAACCAAACACCTTCCTCCCTCCCCTCCCTTCTTCCCGGGCTCAACTTCACTCCCGATCCCGATCTCTCTGCCCCCTCCCCGCCAGCAGCGCAGGGGCCGGGGAATGGGGCTGGGGTCAGTCCCTCACACGCTG
>JAVJGI010000014.1:35702542-35733609 GCA_035590275.1 Ibycter americanus
TGCAGGGGAACCTCTGCCCCGGGCCTGGAGCCCCCCCTGCCCCTCCTGCGCCGGCCGGGGGCTGCAGGGATGTGCCTTGTGCCTCTCACATGCTCTCACTCCTCTCTCGGGCTGCAGTTGCACGGGGTTTTTTCCCCCTTCTGAAATGTGTTATCAGAGAGGTGCCACCACCATGGCTGATGGGCTCAGCCTTGGCCAGCGGTGGGTCCATCTTGGAGCCGGCTGGCACTGGCTCCATCAGACATGGGGGAAGCTTCTAGCATCTCCTCACAGAAGCCGCCCCTGTAGCCCTCCAGCTGCCAAAACCTTGCTACACAAATCCGATATGTATGACTAGGAAAATACTTAAAAATCACAGATACAGCAGCCTGTAGAACTTGGTTATACTGGGGCTTTATTTAGAAAGATAAGCACAGGAAAACAAACTAACAAACCAACCACAACATCCCTATAAAAGGCTAATGTGGACTTCAAGCCCAGGTTGCAGACTGTATGTAGTCAGCCATCATTTAATTGTAATACGAGTCTGGTCCTGCATGTTACTAAACGCTTTAAAACTCCTTACAGAAATCAGTGGGAATTATGGAACCTAACATTAGGTTCCAGCATAAAATTCACACTTCAGCTGTGCTGCCGGTCAGCAAAGGCACTGCAGAAAGGCAGTAGATTAAGTAGGACATACATAGTGTATGGGTCTTCAATACTTCTGACCTCCCCACAAAACAGTAAATTTCCTTCTGCATCCTTAATCCTATGCAATCCAAATCTCTGTAACAATGCCAATTTTATTGTTTTGATCATTTTCTTGGCAGCAGTGTTAGAGCTGGTCAGCTGCAAATTACTCTGTCTGGGTCTCCAAACATGAATACGTTTATGAACTATAAATTATGTTCAAAGACATGTCACTCCTGCCTTCCCAGCACTATAGAAAGAAGTCCATTAAACTGTATATAATATGGGGTTAATGCTATTTCCTTTGATGTCAATACAGAAAAACACTGGCCGTGTGCTCATTGCACTGGTTAGTATTTTGATGAGCTGGATGCACAGACTGACTGCTACAGTGCTATAGCGTCTTCCCATGCCATCCAGGGGAAGTCAGTAAGAAAACAACCATGCAACCATACAAGTTCTGTATCAAAAAATATACATGTTTGTGTAGTTAGGTTAAACTGATAAGTTTTTTCTAGCTAAGGTTTTAAGCCTCCTTCTTCCATGTGTTTTATTATAAGGGAATAGCGTTACCACCTCTGGCTGCACATAAAAGGAAAGTTGCAACTCCCCTTTATTAACATTTAAGGCTTTGAAGCTTTATTACAAGTCTCTCCCTCCCAGTAACTCTGAAAGAGGTGGCTCAACCCTGGAGAAAAATGAGAGACAGAGTAGGACCAGTGGGGGAACTTGTCTAGCTTAGTCTCATGTATTCATTACTGCCTTTATAGGCTATGGAGAAAAAAACCAAAAATCAATTTAGTATATAATTAGTCTAATAAGTTTTGGATGTTTTCTTTGGAATGCTGTAACATTTACCACTGGTAAGCACATTTCTTTCCATAGGAGTTTAGCTTAGCTGTAGCCGTCTGCAGATGTCTACACCCAGTCACATTGACCTTTTCCAGTGTGATTCCCAATGCTCCTATTGGCAAAGGTAGATAAACCTCCACTCAGCTAACTTGTATTGAGGATTCCCACTCCTAACTCTCAGCCCATGAGGAGACAACCTGTGGAGCACAGGGCTCTGAGCTCTGCTGGAGGAGCCAGGAACTAAGCAGCTACTTGTGGTGGTGTTGGCTTTTCCATCATTACAGCTTCTGAAGCTTCATATATATTGTTGACTTAAATCATGATTTAAACTCATACTTAATTTGTAACTCTGATCATCAACACTGCCTGACAACTAGATTAAGCCAGTTGTATCTCTTATGTAGAAAAGACAGGCTGAAGGGTCAAGATACTTATGCTTGAACAGAAATCACTGTCAAGAAACCATTCCCATTTATAAAAATAGGTTGTATAGATGTAGTTCTTCTCTATCATCACTATGATCATTTATAAAACTTCATTTTTGTCAAATACCCATCATTAAAGCACAGCAAAATTAATACATCCTTTCTCTTATTTTCTTGCCTACCCTTAAGATGGAAAAAAGTCTATTGCAATATGCAGTTTCTGGACTTATTCTTGTGTACTGGGTTCCTGATCTTGTTTAGGAAAAGAATGTAGTTTAGAAGTCTATGATACTAATTATCTTTTATAACCATTTATTTCATTGATAACAGAAGTTCTCTGTCTTATTCAATGTATTAAATATTTAAAAGTTGGTATTATGTATTGTATCATACTTTATATTATATATTGTATTATATTATATATTTGAGACAACCAGCATGGCTTCACCAAGGGCAAGTCTTGCCTGACCAACAAAGTGCCCTTCTATGACAGAGTGGCTAAATCAAGTTGCACCGGGGTGGGGGTTACATTGGATATTAGGAAAAATTTCTTCATGGAAAGAGTGGTCAAGCATTGGAACAAGCTGTCCAGGGAGGTGGTGGAATCATCTTCCCTGGAGGTGTTTAAAAAAATGTGTAGATGCGGTGCTTAGGGACATGGTTCGGTGATGGACTTGGCAGTCCTGGGTTAATGGTTGGACCTGATGATCTCAAAGGTCTTTTCCAACCTAAATGATTCTATGATTCTGTGATTCTGTGATTCTAACATCCTTCTCTCTAAATTGGAAAGATGGATTTGATGCCTAGACTTTTTGGTGGATGGGGAATTAGTTGGATGGTCACATCCAGAGGGGTCAACAGCTTAATGTCCAGATGGAGATCAGCGATGAGTGGTAGCCCTCAGAGGTCTGTATTGGGACCAGTACTGTTTAATATCTTCATTAGTGTCATAGACAGTGAGATCAAATGCACCCTCAGCAAGTTTGCATATGACACCAAACTGAGTGGTGCAGTTGACATGCCTAAGGGATGGGATACCATCCAGAGGGACCTGGACGTACTCAAGAAGTGAGTCCATGTGAACTTTAGGAGGTTCAACAACGCCAAGTGCAAGTTCCTGCACATGGTCCAGAACAATCCCTGGTATCAATACAGATTGGGGCGTGAAGGGGTTGAGAACAGCCCTGCAGAGAAGGACTTGGATGTACTGTTAGATGAAAAGCCGATTATGTGCACTTGTGGCCTAGAAAGCCAACTGTATCATGGGGTCCATCAAAAGAAGTGTGGTCAGCAGGCTGAGGGAGGTGATCCTCCTCCTCTGCTCTTCTACTCCACTTTCATGAGACTCCATCTGCAGTACTGCATCCAGCTCCGGAGTATCAGCACAGGAAAAACATGTACCTGTTGGACCAGGTTCAGAGGAGGGCCACAAAAATGATCCAAGGGCTGGAGAACATATCCCACGAGGACAGACTGAGTTGGGATTATTCGGTCTGGAGAAGAGAAGGCTCTGGAAAGATCTTATTACAGCCTTTCAGTACTTAAACGGGGCTTATAAGAAAGAAGGGGACAGACATTTTAGCAGGGCCTGTTGTGATAGGACAAGGAGTAATGGTTTTAAACTAAATCAGGGTATATTTAGACTAGATATAAGGAAGAAATTTTTTTATGATGAGGGTAGTGAAACACAGAAGCAGGTTACCCAGAGAGGTGGTAGACGTCCCATCCCTGGAAACATTCAAGTTCAGGTTGGATGGGGCTCTGACAACCTGATCCAGTTGAAGATGTCCCTGCTCATTGCAAGGGGGTTGGACTACATTACCTTTAAGGGTCTGTTTCAACCCAAGCTATTCTGTGATTCTATGGTTAATCCAAAACCCACCACATCCTATTTATAGCTGGCATACAACGATTAATAGGAATGCCAGATGGCTCCCCCATTACACAAAACAGGCATACTTGAAAACTTTAGTAAATGCAGGTCTTTGAGACCTCCACCCCTCCACTCTGAGGGGAGAGGTCTTCCCTTCTGCAAACTCCAGCCCCAGTGAATCTCTCCTTGATATTTATTTCATATAACTATGTCACCATCAAAGATGTTTTCAGACTGAATTAGGTGACATCTCTGAGCTTTTCAGCACAGACCCAAGAAATTATATCCTGAAGCCTAACTGAGCTGTGTTCCATTACCACCTTTGCATTCCACCCGTCTAGAAGACGGCTGGCATTGCATTATATTTTTAACACTATTTTCTCCTTTACATGAGTGCTCTGTTCTTAGCATTTGGAAAGGATTTCTGAAATCTAAGAATTCTATGATGGCAAAAAAATCCTATTTATCTGATGTCTTTGTATGTCCTTCTAGCTACCATCTGCCTGTGTATTGTTTTATTTCCAAAACAAAGGATAAACAGATGATACTGTTTCTTCTGCAATGTTTGTTTACATAGGTGGGGCTTGCATTATAAAACGGAATGCTGCAAGCATCCTGTAATGCACACACAGCTTGGTGCTTACTGCCAAGTCTGACTATGACTCTTCCTAAGAAATTTAAGTTACAATAAAATAAAATATTTAGCAGACGATTTTAAATACCAGATTTCCTGAATGTTTTAATGTTTCACAGCAGGTCTCAGTGCCATCACAGAGCGTGCAAACTGGTTATTTGCACACACAAATATGCATAGTCAGCTGTTGATGTTTTTGGCTGCAGGAACACAAAGGCACATTTAATGCATATTTATGGTATGGTTTCTGAAATTATACTGATGTATAACTACTTCATATTAAGATTCCAACCTAGCTATGCAGAAATGTATTGATGCTTGAGTGAGTTCCCTAGATCTTGGCTTTGAATGTAAGTGGACATGGCCCTTCCTATTTATCCAACTTCTAGAACAGATTATTAAAGGGTAAATAGGTCCAAAACAGTGGGTAGAATTTTGGGTCTATTACTTCAGCCTCATGAATTAAATACAGGGAAAGGGTAATAGGTAAGCAGTAATACTGAGGTTTCTAACTTTCTTCTCTGTCCCTGAAAAATCACACAGTTATGAAATGATGTATACAAATTCATTGTATAATTCTAGATTCAACGTGGGCTGCATCTTACAGATCTGTAAAAGGTATTTTATAGCAGAAAGTGTATCATATTATATAGCAATGTATGTGTGTAAACAAAATTTCTAAAAGTATGTGCCCTTAAACTGGGAAATTAGTGAATACAGAAAACTATTGGAAACCACTGTTCTGATTGGTAGCATAAACAAGTACCCTTTTTGGAGGGAAACTCATATTCACTTGAGAAGGGACACTGATACCAGATGGAGGATTTCTGTGCTACTAGAAGATTTTTTTAATTTTTTTTTTTTCCCACAACTCTTTGCCATATAGATGTACACTACAATTAAAACTCTCTAACATTGAACAACTTTACAAAATTTGATATATATTGAATACATGTATTATTTTGATTATATTTAAGATGTAGAACACTTTTTATTATTGCTGTTATTTGTTTCAACATTTTTAAACACTGCTTAAATGGAAGCATTGCAAAGATGCCAGTATCAACTTCAGCTCCCTGACAGCTTTTATGATTCCCTGCCCTTAATTTTAAATACTGCCAGACGTTTTGTAGTTGTTTACCCTTGTTTGACTTTTAGATAATCACAATGTACCTTTTGCCCATTTTTTCAGATAAACACTTCTCAGGTTTTTGTCTGTTTATTTACAGTCTGCCCATAATATTGCAAATTGTAGGCTTACAGATTTTTCACATTTCAAAGTGCAATTTCAGCTCCATCATCATAGATGTTCAGTCTCAAATTACCAATTCATTACATTTCACTATAAATGAATGGTCAAAAAACAATCAGTCCAATTCCATAAGCAATAGAACCTCTACATCTCCTTTACATCTACACACATGCAAACACACATATTTTGTTTATGCCAATGACTTTCGCTCTCTTTCCTTCTGGAAGCTATTAAGAAAGCTTTTTATAAAAATGATCTCCATTGCAACAGCATTCCTTCTGATGCAGACCATCAAATCTCATGATAGCTTGGACAGCATTTTTGACCCTCAAGATCCTCTAGAGTCACAGGGCACTTTGGTACTCAGCTATTTTCTCAAATAAACTATAAAGTACTATGGCTGTAAAATGTCTGATCTTTAGTATTCCATTCTGAAGGCATTATCTAAGCTGTATATTAACATTTTGCTAAATAGTTATGTGATACCTAGCTAAATAACTTCTTCACTCTGCTCCACAGCTGCTATCTAACCATAATACAGAGGACTGCCAAACCACAACCATGAAAATCAATAAAGCAGAAACAGTAGTCAGTCTTATCTTTTTAATACCAGAACTGCATATTCACCCTTATCTTATCACACATGCTAGAGAAGGTTTGAAGCAAGCTGGATTTTTTTTTAATTTTTCCTGAAATATTAATGGACAATGTGTTCTTTATTCCTTCATGTGAGTGCACAACATACTGTTAAGTTGTTATTGCCCCTGAGGTGGCCTATTTTCAGCAGCAAAGTAAGTGAATATAGCTTATGGCTGCTGTTAATAGTTAAAACTAAGTTTCAGCTCATCAAAATGGAAGACATTTGTGAAATTCTGGTCACAGTGAAATCAATAGCAATAATCTCATTGACATAAGTGATGTCAGGTTTTCAACCACTGTGACATGCAAAATGACTTTCATTAAAACTACAATAATTATAAGGCTGTTGACGATACTGAGTCCTAAATTCTTTATTCTGTTGCGTTGAAATCTAAAGTAATGACCTAATAAGACTAAATACCTCAGAATCCAGACTAACAATAAAAATAAAATATTGCAGCAAATACTGTATTGCATTTACATCTATACTTTCAGACTTTAGCCACAGGCTACTTACTATAGGAGTAACGAGTGCCACAGGTAGCAGTTTAATGTCCCCATTTCTTGTTAGAATGGTGAAGAGACAGATAAACACACATCCACAGACAGCTCAGCTGATCAATTTTCCAACCAGTCGACACTCGTTAAGCGGGTGTCCCTGTCCCAGTGTGCAGAGTCTGGGAGCAGACCCCTGGAGGGCATTTCAGAAGCCAAACAGGCTTTGTAGAACAGCTGATAGAACTGTGCAGAAACCAGCAGGCGATCCATAACTTGGAATAACTCCAAGATTTCTTTTCTGCAGGACAATGGAACTTAGGAACATAGCAAATCATAATTTCTACCTGGAGGGATATCTGAAATGGATGAAAACAAAACACTATTTTCTTCTTCTTCTTCTTCTTTTTTTTTTTTTTTTTTTTATCATGACTCTGGGTTTATTTACCACACAGTACCTGTTTCTTTAGTTTTGATTTCACTTCTGTCCTACCACAAATGCACTATAGCACATTCCTACTTTCAGATATGAGTTATGACCATTCATATTCAGCAGTGCAAAGCTCTAGCTATGCTTATCTGAAGTTGCTGACATTCCCAATTCTTCTTTAAGGACCTAGCTCTGCAGTCCACAATAATGTTGTCTCCAGCATACATGCTCCTTACTATACTGCAGCCTGCATAGATATGGTACTGAAGGGTGATCAAAATGCCTTTTTCTTTGGACCTTCAAACTCCTCCTTAAAAGTCACCTCTACGGGAATGCATAAAACCCGCTGCATTCTGATAATGCCTAAGCAGGTGGTGACTTGTAATTACTGTGATTACTGCTATTGCCTAGTGTTCTGCTTTTGGCTGGGGTAGAGTTAATTTTCTTCATAGTAGCTAGTATGAAGTTATGTTTTGGATTTGTGCTGGAAACACAGTAGTGTTGATAATTCAGGGATGTTTTCGTTAACTGCTGAGCAGTGCTTACACAGAGTCAAGGCCTTTTCTTTTTCTCACCCGACCCCACCAGCGAGCAGGCTGGGGGTGTGCAGAAGCTGGGAGGGGACACAGCTGAGGCAGCTGGCCCCAACTGACCAAAGGGATATTCCATACCATATGACATCATGCTCAGCGTATAAAAATGGGGGAAGAAGAAGAAAGGGGGGAACCTTCAGAGTGATGGTGTTTGTCTTCCCAAGGAACCATTATGCGTGCTGGAATCCTGCTTTCCTGGAGATGGCTGAACACCTGCCTGCTGATGGGAGGTGGTGAATGAATTTCTTGTTTTGCTTTGCTTGTGTGCATGGCTTTTGCTTTACCTGTTAAACTGTCTTTATCTCAATGCACATGTTTTCTCATTTTTACTCTTCTGATTTTCTCCCACATCGTAACTTAGGGTTGGGGTAGTGAGTGAGCAGCCATTTGGTGCTTAGATGCTGGCTGAGGTTAAACCGTGGCTAGCTACAAATTGGGCACACAGTGTATCTGTGCTAAAACATCCTATTATTTTTGTTATCCCTTTCTCTTTACATCCCACACTTGTCCTGTTTTTTATTTTCCTATAATGTCATGTCTTTAAATTTTAAGATCTGTAGATCAAGAAGGTTTTATGCATGGGTCAGCAAGTACAATACCATTCTGGTACCAAGTAATACCCTCTACCACAAGAACAGATTCAGCAGGACCCCTTGTGACATAATGGGCACTTGGCAAAATTCAAGATATTCCCTTCTGTCACATGCGTGTCTCTTTCATATACATACCAGTGTGTGTGTGCACATGTGTTTGTGTGAGTGCATTTTTATACATACACACATGCACACGCACACACACACAGTCTCAGCAAAGCTGGTTCTTCTAAATCCTCCTGCAACAAAAGTGGTAAAAGTTGATAATAATAATCTCATAGGAAGTCAAAACTGTTATCAGTCCTAAAACTCTTTTGAAAATTTTTGCTGAAAGACTGAATTCTCAGAGTTCATTCTGGCCCTTCCTAATCAGAACACCTGTCTAAATTCGAACAAGTGTATATATATTTCTTGACATAGAATTATCCCTCTTCTAGGTTGAACTCAAGAAGTTACAATTAGAAACATTTCCACTGCAATCAATAGGAATATGGAGCTCATGATTTGGCTCAAATAATAATTTTATCTTTTTTTTTCATTTCTATTTTCTCACATCCCCACCCTATGATATTCCATCATACATTTCTGTCCAGTGGCAGTAAAGCATTGCATAAGGTACCTAATTAGTCATGACTTAATGCAAGCTGCATTAAAAACAACAAAGTAGAATGAAACATACCAGAAATAATTCCATCCCTTAAGCTATAGCTATCATTTAATATAGCATATGGCTAACAGAATTGGAGTAAAATGCTGATTTTCCCTCTGTTGACTTTTTGCAGAATAACAGAGACTGAAGTAACCTATATTCAGAGAACGCAAGAGGCCAAAGTCTTTGGTGGTGTTTCTGTGCTTGTATGAGTCAAGGTGAAGTCAGAGGTGCAAGCGATATGAGAAGATGGGTGAAGGAAGAAAAATTAGCAGCTTTCAAATATTCACAGAATCACAGAATGGTCGGGGTTGGAAAGGGCCTCTGGAGATCATCTAGTACAACCTCCTTGTGAAAGAAGGTTCACCTAGAGCAGGTTGCGCAGGATCACATCCAGGCAGTTTTTTAGTATCTTCAGAGAAGGAGACTCCAGAACCAACCTGGGCAGCCTGTTCCAGTGCTCTGTCACCCTCAAAGTAAAGCATATCTTCAAATATTCCTTTCTAGCAACTAACTTCATGATCATTACATGATAAATGTCATCTGTCTAGATTGTATATTGTCTTTTTTTTTTTTTTTTTTTTTAAGAAAAAGATAGACAAAATGTGGTTGCTCTGTTCTGAAGTGCACTATAAAGACATTTCTTTGGTTCTATTGTCATCCTGTTCTTCCATATTTCATTTCAGGTTTTTCAATTAAAGTAGTACATTGATTGTGAGTTAAATTTACTTTAAGGTGATGCCTTTAATCTGATTTTATGATAAGTATTGATTTTTATTTAGCATCTACTGTGTGGTTTCAATAAAACTAATAATGAATGTTGTTGATGCATGTTATTTACCATTTGATTTGAGTTTTATAGCTTGGGGACTCTCTTGAAGGCGTGTACTATGTTAATAAAAATCCTGACTTGCTTATCCAGTTCGGTTGTCAGGTATGGAAATGTTCCTGTCATTGCCAGAATAGCTTTAAGATTACATCTTTACACTGGAGAGTGCAGGTACTTTAAAATAGAATGTGTTTGTTTACCTGCTGTTTGACTTTTACAAGTGGCATATTAATCCTCTGCATTTATTTAGCTTGCTTTTACTTTATCATATGATTGCACAATCACATGCACCCTATTGAGCAGGTAGATCATGTGGATATGTGCAGCTCCCTTCTGGAATGTTCCCACTTTGCAAGCCTCATTTGGCCACATATATATTGTTGTGCCATAAGATCAAGCATGAAGGGAGTTGCACATATCCACATGGCCTACCTGCTCAGTATCTTTCAGCCTGAATTTGTGGCCATCCAGCTGCTAGGAAGAAAATGTGAGATAAGCAATACCTTCTGTAGTTTCCTCTCAGATGCACACAGCTGATCTGGAAAACTTCCAGTCTGTTTCCCCTCTGATGACATCTCATGACTGACACCAAGCACAGAAAAGGACCAGGGATCTTTCTTGGAAGATTCTAACATCATCTGCCTCAAGGACAGACAGGTAATATTTTTAAATCAAGATGCTCACAAAGGAAATGTAAGGAATCTCAAGAGGTTCCTTACTTTTTGGATTCTCCCAAACTGTACAGATGAGGTGCCATGACGGTATGATTTGACCAAATAGGATTCCTATAGGACTCCTATCTATTCTATCCTATAGAAATCATGTTACAACAACACGTGCTGTATCACTGCTCTCAGGTTTCTTTATCTAGGAGGCCCACATATAAGTTCATGGGAGTCTAAATTCTGCTTTCAGCGTTTTAGCAGGAATCAAACAATTTTACTGAAATGTTGGTCCAGTTATGATCAACACATATTTTAAACACAAGAACTGTTCACAAACTAAGTTTTGCAAAAAATTGTAAGCCTTTTTGATATTTTGCGAACAAATATCATATAAGAGGTGCTGGTTCAGTGCTCAAATCAATTATTCATATATTATTATATGTTAATGATTTATGATTAGGCACTGTTTATAAATCAGAAGGTACTATTTCTCTCTCCTGATACAAGAATGAAATTTGTTAGATCAGATGCCAGAGCAAGCCAGCATCTGAACACGTGACTTTTCAGGTAAAACCATTAATGACAAAATACTGACAATTTCAGATTTTGCATAAATTGCCATTTTTAACACACAACCTTGGAACAAAATGACTCAAGAATGAGAATAAAAGTATTTTTTTTTAAAAAAAGTCACCATAAGTTATTTCAAAATATTTGGTCTAATTTATTTATTGATAAATTTTTCCCATTAATCTATAGCTAAATGTATGAATCTGTAAACTTTGTAAAATTGTATTGCTAACAAACTGGACATTGCATTATAAGAATTAAGACTCAAATAAAACTCTGCCTGTTGATATAAATGAGTTTATTTAAAAGACAAAGCTGAGTTTAACATATTCAGACTATACTTAAATAAAACAAATGGCAAAAAGAAAATACATAGCTTCTTTTTTCTTTTATTTTCTTTCTTTTTTTCTTTCAAGCTGATTAACCTAATGGTCACTATTTTCATTACTTTTTTGGCTTAGAGGACTTTTATTTATTTTGAAGTATTTCCCTCTTTAGAATCCAGCGTTCTACAGGTCACTTTTGATGAAAGAATCTTTGACCATCCATTATCTGCAGGCACTGAAAGATTAGAGCTGTCATTTCCAGAAGTACATATTGACAGAAAACTGCTATTTTTTAGTCTAATTTTGTTTTGAGAAACTGTTTAATACAGCACTGTGCATCAAGTGGATATAGAAGACCAAAATATGAAAGATAATTTGAAAGCACTCAGTGTCAGTGTTATGTCACCTACAAATTATAGTATATAGAAAGCATTCTGAATGACATATGTTCACATTTTATCAACAAAGATACTGTATACACTAATATGTATCTGATGAACAGCTTTTACTCTAATTTTCTAACAATTTTCAAGTAATGATCTGTCTTTGTATGCTTACCTGTGTCTGTCTGTCTCTTCTTCTGTATGTTATCTATGAAAAGCATTTTTGAGCTCACTGGCAGATTTGACTCAATATAAGACAAAAAGACACAAAGGTAATGAAGTTTCCAGAAGTTTTGTGAAAACAGACAGTGGGGTAAAGAAATTCTGTGAGTTCTTCAGTTTTATATTAAACAGCAGAGACCCTATTTTATAAATGCCCCAATCACTGGATAAAGCATCAGCCAATGATTGCAGTTAATTGCAGGACACAAATCTGAAAAATAACCTGGACTTCACTAGTTCCATACCCACAGAAAAATTTTTTTACAACTTCTGTGAACATTGTTCTATGAGGAATACTGTATTTGCATTACTGTTGTGCATGTAGTCTGTTAAATGCCTTGTTCTTAATTTTCCAACAAAAGAAATATATGTGAAGCAAAAGCATACATATATAAGAATAACGTATATAGACATACATGTGCATGCATACACATGTTGATGCAAAACTTGGAGCAGTTCTTTTTTTGGCTTCTGTATTACTTTAATGTCACACTTAAGTCTTGAGGTTCTATAATTTCTATTTTTACTATTGTAAGAGTCATGGAAACAAATTATTCCAGAAAAAGAGAAACTTCCCCAAATACTGATCTGCACAAACTCACTCCTTTTTTCCTTCCTTTTTTCCTTTTTTTTTTTTTAAATTATTTTTTTCCCATTACAGGGTAATGATCTGATTGTATGATGTGCATTCTTTTCGTCCTCTGTGAGCACACAAACTAAATGTGAAACCATCTGAAACAGAATAGCCAATGCAATAGTCTTATGTCAGATGAAAAAAAAACACCAAAACCCAGTTTGAATTAAACAAATTAATCATTTATAACTATTTCAATAGAATCTTCACTTGGCCTTGAAGTGCAGTTCAGCATAATAAATGGGGTATGATGTCTCAAGGGAATTTAATCTGATTCTTTTTCAACACTGGAACAATTCTTGAAAATTTTAACTGAGGTAGTTAAAATTGTAGATTTTTACTGAGGTAGATCTCATTGCAGATCAAACCAGGAAAAGCACTAAACCTCCTTTTCTCCAGAAAAGGAAAAATTCAGAAGGAGGATTTCTGAGGTATTCAATTCCTATATATTCAGATAAGGGAACCTGTATATGTATACACATATACACACAAATTTAATATATATGGTCAGGCCAGTAACTGAACAACTATTCAATATTATTAGTAAATTATCATTATTCTAGGACAAATCTTATAAAATTCTCAGTAACCATTGTTCTCAAGTGAGGTGTTTGCAATTTTACGCTTCTGCAAGTGCAGTCACTATGCTAAATGAGCTTTCTCTGAAGAACTAGCCAATTACTTAAATCCTTCAGTAGAGGTGAGAACTTTAGAGAATCTGACACTGTTATTCAGACACGTATTTCAAAAGTTATTTAGCACCAGGATCTCCAAATGTATTTAGGGCTCAACTCATTTTTCAAGGCCAGATATTTTGAGTCAGGTTCAGTTAAAGACCACAGGAACATTTAAATGGCTACACACAGTTTGGTTTCTGAGCTTTATAATAATCAACAAATACTTGAGCAATAAGGCTAGATTCAGTTGCCACAAAAAAATGTCTAATGCTGTTTGAGATGCCATGGGGTATAGCCATGCTGTCAGCCACTCCAGAAGAGTGGATATAATTGGATATCTTGGTCACATGAAGAAATAAGATTTTGATACCTAGATTTGGGTTCCTGCAGTCTGGAACAGAATCGTACCCCTTACAGCTTTTGATAGCATTCACTGAACTATTGGGTTTTCAGCACAATACCCTCAAAGACAGTGTACAAATCTCTATCAACAATGTCAGCTTTGCCAAAAGCTAACGTCATATGAATTACCTTAGATCAGCTGACTAATGTGCTATTGACTAATGACTAATTCATTGCTCTGTTTCAGATATTAAAATCATAGACATTTGCATGTGATCTAGTCACAGTAATGTCAGTAAGTACCTTGAGGTACAATTAATCTTATCAACAGAAATGTCTGTATTAAGACCTGTCTCTTAGAAGGTCTTGTTTTTATCATTGGACTACATTGACAGGGTGGCCAACTCATCTGTAGACACCTAACATGTCTGACGGATCCCTACTTATAGGACTCCTCAGCCACTTATATGTGTGTCTCAGTCCAAATTTTTTTATGATCAAAAAGGTAGGTACCTACATCAACTGTGGGTCTGAATGTTCAGTTCACCAAAAATTATGTTTTAACCAGAATTTTAAAGCATTAGTTTGAAATTACTGGGAGTTAGCTGACTATGCCTTAAAGCATTGACTACTAAAATCGCTGTTATACATAGAATGTGGAAGACAAGCACAAAATAAGGAATCATTGGCTATGTCTCACTCAGCTGATCAGAGGCAGAACTGATGATGTTTGCGACTGCTAAATAAAAGAGAACTGGGGATCTATCTATCTCTGCTTCTCATGCCAGGTGTCACAAAGTGACTTAAGGAGTTATATTGCTTAAAGACATACCTCTTCAGAAGTGACAAGAGAAAACTGGGGAGGAAAGTCAAGCCCTTGACACCTCACCATATACACTGTTTTTTGTTGTCTCATTTCACAGCGACATTGTGAATTTCTGAAGGATTCTTTTTCTGTCTCTAAAGGCCTAGCCATTACCTAGGCAAGTGTGAATTTGAACTAGTTGATAACTACTTGGCCTCAAGGAGAGATGTTGGTCTTTGACTCCCTTTTATTAAGCAGTGTAGGCAAAGAGCCATTTATGTCTTTAATACATAGCTTTTTAATACAGACTAGGGCATTAGTAAGACAGTGGCTCCTACAAATCTTCTCTATGAATGAAATATCTCCAGGGGAAGAGACTGAAAACAATCTACTTTTTTAACAGCTACAGAAGGTTATACTTACAAAATGTTCATGTAATTGCACAAAACATGAGGTTCTAATTCTTTTTTCACTTTCATTGATGACTTTACTTGACAACTTTGCTAGCTTCCAGGGAAATTTTCTCAGCAAATTTCACCAGCTTCTTTGTGAAGAGAATCAAAAGGCTGAACAGCATAATATTTGAATATAAATTACAAGAAAAAATCTATTATTTTTTCAAATCTTCTACTTAAAATTTGAAATTCAGTACTTACACCCTAATTATGCAGATGTATTGCAAAACTGCTTTCTCATCATTGTGCGTTAACTAGCAATTGTGCTATAACAGTTCAAAGTCACTTCTTTAACTTCAATCAAACCTTGCTGATTCCTACAATCTTTTGTTTTGTGATACCATAGTTATGGTCACATTTGTGATATATATTATCCACATCAGTGACCTCATGTTCATTACACTTGTTTAATTTATTAATACAACTGTTGGAGGTATTGTCTCAGTACTTGAAAATACAGTGGGCTGAGTTTCTTGCCATTTCTCAACCTTCCTTTTACTATACTTGCTTTCTGGTTTTTTGTAAAGCTGCTCTTTCACCTGTTCCTACCCCAAAAAAGTAATTTCAGGTATTAGATATCACATATTTTATTAGCTGATGTGACAAGTGCTTAGCTTGGCACATTCTTTAAAACATGAGCAAAATGCATTTGATAGAAAAGGACTGAGTACTTAAGTAGTAGAAGTAGTAGCTACTATATTAGGTACTGAAATGATTCAGTAGCCAATAAAAATAAGAACACATTCTTTGCTGTCTGGTTCTGAAGAGCTTCCAGTCTGAGCATATGTAGAGAGGAAACTATAATATAGGGGGAAGGAGAAAATGGGACTATGTGGAAAAGAAGAAAGATCATGTAATACAGTTGATGTGAAAAGACTGAGAGAGGGGTGAAGCAAAAATACCAACTCACTACAGTGCTAGGAGGCTGTGTCTACTCAAAGCAGTGGTCTCTCACTGTTGGTCTTTCATGAAATGTTGGGACTGACTCAAGGGGTACTGCTACCTTTTCTGGCTTAGATTATACTTGTTGATGTACCAAACTAACAAGTAAACAGTTACAGTCACTCTGTATCTTCCACAGGTTACTGACATGTGGCAAAGTCCAGAGTTGTTCCCCCTTAAGAGGATCCCCACACTGTCCAATTGCACAAGTAGATGGCCTTTGCAGGAAACTTGGCCACAAATGATGTTCAGAAGGGAAGTGTGAACATAAAGGAAGTAGGAAGTTCCTCAGAAATTATGTGGTTCAGGGTACTCATTTTTGTAGATACAGTGCTGGGCAAGAGGATTACCTTTCAAGGTGCTTCATTTCTTTCTAATTTCAGAAGTAAAACCTCCCTGGTGTACAAATATCTTATTCTACCTATGCCCTGAGTATGCTGTCCTCCAGGGCCCACATTTTCAAAATTTGAGGGCTGAAGTCTGAGTTCATCAAGATTTTGTTCTTTTAAAACTTCTGTAAACTCAGTTCTAGATGGCCATCTCATGCTCATTGTGCAAAGAGGCTCACAAATTATTTGCTTTAGTGCTTACTCATTACCTGATGCAGATAGAAACTTTCACATTTTAATTTATGTAAAATGTAACTAGAACAAGTAGCATTACTTTCCTTTTGCAGTGTCCAGAACACTCATTTAGGTCAAGAAAGTAGAAGTCCTTTCTCTATTAATGTAGTTTTAAAAAAATTATTTTCTATAAAGTCCATAAAGAAAATGCTCTTAGTACTGGACTGTAGAACAGTTTTCATTTTTTCCTCCATACCATTTGTCTGTTCAAAGCAGAACAGCTTTAACTAAAGAAGGAGTAAGTTCACATTCCTCTCTAAATATTGTATCTATTAGGATTTTCTTTTGGAGATATGGCTTAAGTATCTTCAAACAAAGGAAGAACTGCAATGTGAATATACACTATAATTGCTGAGACTTCTATCTACTAGGCTGTGAGAGCAGAGGAGTGTACTACTTCCTCTTTCTGTCACTGTCTAGAAAAGAAACTCTTAAGTATCTAATACCAGGGTGATATTCAAGGCTTCAACCCAGTAGAACCCCTAATATCTTTATAGAGTCTTAGGCTAAACTGTATTTTTATCAGCGTTCCGTATTTCTTACATTAGGTTAGTTGTACTTTTTTTATGTTCTATTTTGTGTATCTCATTCTAAGGTACTTCATTTTGTAGAGAGCCTGAGTTCACTGTAGAGAAATCATCAGACACAAAGAACAAAGTTTGGCTCACTGTTCAAATACTAAATCCACTTAACCTCTAATTCTCAGAAACTGAGTGTGCAGAAGGCACAGTTAAAAGCACCTATCAATAATATGACTAATATAATCATTCAGAAAGGTTTCTCCTTACATGCAATGAAATATCACGTTTCAGCCTCACTTAATTAATATGTACCACAAATTCATTTTCATGATCTTTCTTTTCCATTCATCACTGATTTAGCAACGTGCAAGTGTGTGGTGCTTCTGCAAATTACAGGTGTTTGTTCCATTTTTACTAGGCAAGGTATAATTAATATGTAAATTCTTTGCTTTCTTTGTGGGAGAGAGGCAAGTTGGTATTTTAAAGAGCAATGTGTGAGCTATGGGACAGTGACAGGATAAATATAAGGAAAGTTCATTTGTGTATGTGCTGAGGGAAGTAAATTACAAGCTTCTCTGTTCCTTACTACTAACAAAACTGTGCAAAGTTATGCATCAGAAGGCAGCTTCAGAAATAGTAGAAACTGAGGTGTAAACACAAAGAGGAGATGGGAAGAAAAACACAAATGGTTGCCCTGTAGGCAGGCACAGTAACAAAATCATATGGGTGGGGGAATCTGGGGAAGAATATCAGATAGGAAACAGAAGAAACAGCAGTGCAGGTGGTTCTGAACTTCACTTATGTAGATTCACATCAGGAGTAAAATCAGTGTAATTATTTTGGGCATAAAAAAGAGCAAATGGGAGGTAAGTTTGAACAATTACATGAAAAATTTCTCATGTCCATGACTGTGAGATACTGTCAGCACCGATTTTGCTTTTTTGAAAATATTTCTACTCATTCACAAATTCAGTGAAGGTCTTTTTCAGAATCTAGAAACCAGTACAGATTAAGACCGGTGCTATTTCACATCTTTGTCAGCAACATGGACACTCTGGGATTGAGTGCACCCTGCGCCAGTTTGCTGATGACACCAAGCTGAGTGGTGTGGTCAACACGCTGGAGGGAAGGGATGCCATCCAGAGGGACCTTGACAGCTTGAGAGGCAGGGCCGCGCAAACCTCGTGAAGTTCAGCAAGGCCAAGTGAAAGGTCCTGCATTTGGGTCAGGGAAACCCCAAACTCAAGTACAGACTGAGTGGAGAATGGATTAAGAACAGCCCTGAGGAGAAAGACTTGGAGGTGCTGGTTGATGAGAAGCTCAGCATGGCCCAGAAATGTGTACCTGCAGTCTAGAAAGCCAACCATGTTCTGGGCTGCATCAAAAGAAGCATGGCCAGCAGGTCAAGTGAGGTGATTCTCCCCCTCTTCTCTGCTCTCGTAAGACTACACTTGCAGTAGTGCATTCAGGTCTGGTACCCTCAACATAAGAAGGACATGGATCTGTTGGAACAAGTCCAGAGGAGGGCCACAAAGATGATCAGAGGGCTGGAGCACCTCTCCTATGAAGACAGGCTGAGAGAGTTGGGGTTGTGCAGCCTGGAGATGAGAAGACTCCGGGGAGGGACCTTATGGCAGCCTTCCAGTACCTCAAGGGGGCTTTTAAGAAAGCTGGAGAGAGACTTCTTACAAGGGCATGTAGCGGTAGGACAAGAGGTAATGGCTTGAAACTTAAAGAGGGTAGTTTGAGATGAGATATTAGGAAGAAATTCTTTACTGTGACGGTGGTGAGCCACTGGAACTGGTTGTGCAGAGAAATTTTGGATGCCCCATCCCTGGCAGTGTTCAAGGCCAGACTGAATGTGTTTTTGAGCAACCTGGTCTACTGGAAGGTGTCCCTGCCTTTGGCAGGGAGGCTTGTAACTAGATGATCTTTAAGGTCTCTTCCAACCAAAACCATTCTGTGATTCCATGGTTCTATGATAACAAACATAGGAGAGCTCAGTTTAGCTTTTATCCAAGACCCAGCCAGACATTGTTAATATTGCATGTAAATTTCATTCTATGTGATTTAACCACATTTTCCCAGGTGCTAAAACTAAAACTTCTTCCTTGTGGCTGAAGGAATCTGAGAGTTGAGAGCTACTGCCTTTCACCTTGCCATTTTCCTCCACTGACATTTCAATACCCATGAGATGTGATGGTTAACAATCTGGCCTTACATCATCTTGCTGGACAGTATGAAAGTCCAGTGGCTTCAGGGCTATGTGTCCACCAAACTCAGCAACTTGAAAATTGTCAGTAGGTTTAATGTTCTGTTAATGCAAACAGCCATGTGAAATGATATCTTTCAAGACTCCGTTTTAGAGTCAGTTGGATGTTTTGCCTGTTACTCCTACAGGAAGGCTATTCCAGGAAACATTTTTTCTAATTTTCACACAGTTTATAGACATTTGTTTTTGTGATAACTTTGCCCTTTAGCTCAGATAAATCTCTTTCTTCCAGCTGTTTACCACTGGTGGGTTTAATATCATCCATCCTCTCAGACTTAGGTTCCAAGATCTTTCCATCTCTTCTTTGCATGAAGAAGTGTCTATTCCCTAATCATCTTAGCCTGTACCTGTTTCAATATGATTTCGTCATTCTTCAAGATAGGTGATCAAAACTGCAAGGAGTCAACCATGAGAAGTCTTACCATAGTCAAGGGTACTTGGGTGACATAGCCATCAACCCCTGAGACATGCAAGAATACCTTGCCTGTCATATCAAAAGTTTTTATTTACCTTCCTGGTTTATATGGTCATATTCAGTCCCAAAAATATGAACACAATTTGAAACTATTTCATTAATACATGGATATTTCACTGTTTATTACTGATTGTACCATATTGTCTAGATAACCTGTATATTATCTTCCATCTTTTTAATAAGTATGCGGGCTTTTTTTCATAGAACTCCCAAATAAATTAATTTTGGTTTTCCTCAATGTCCATTCTCTAGTATCCCAAATTTTCCTTTTCTTGTATTTTAAAGCCTGGAACAGGAACAAGAGGAATTACAGTTCTAACCTAAGATTTCCATTTGTAATACTAGCGTTGATCTCAGAAGAAGTAAGAAAAACTTTAATGTGATATGTTTCTTGTAATTTGTATTAACTTTACAAAGGCAAGTACTCTCTGGCATAGATATAAAACAAATAGTGCTTGATCACAGTGGTAATGTTTATAATATTCTGATAGATTCAGACAGTAGTAGAAGACATTAACTACTACAAAAGTATTATGATTCGAGCTACTTTCCTGACTCAGAGATTTGGAGCTTGTGGGTATGGGTGACATTGCAAATGAGTGTTTGAACATGATTTTCTCTGGCACTTTATTTTGTTCTTATTCTTGCTGTGTTAATGATTTCAACAGAAAGCTACAGAACCTTGTCTTAAGCATGCCAATTGAACAAGTTTTTAAGTATATAATTTGGAGGGTCATACAGCTGTTTGTTAGCTTTTGAATCAAATCTGCTACATGATTGCTGCACACTTCACTCTTCTATAAGTGCCATTCTTCTGAGATAAGTGAAGTTTCATGTCTCCATTCTGCAAGAAGCTCCACTTAGTTGGACTCCTGTGCCCACATGAAGCCAAAGGTCTGATCAAAGTCTTGGTTAAGGAAATTGCCCTGGAGCTAGGAGGGACAAACTGAATTGCTCATATGAAAGAATTTGGTTATGAGAGCTTTTCCTCAAGCCTCTTGGGCCTGTCAGGGTTTGCTATCAGAGCTATCAAGGTTTTAGGGGGTTTAATGTCATATAAACCCTGTATACGACTGAAGCTTTCAAATCTTTTGCTCAGCCACAATCCTATTGCTACAGATATGAGCGTTTTTCATAAGCAGAGAATATCTTCTAGTAGTGAGGCTTCACTACTGAGCATATAGCTTAGAGCACGTCTGGTGAAAAAACAGATACTTGACAGGATTACTGTAGAAATTATCCAGAAAAAAAAAATATTACTTTATTACAAAGACTGTGAAAAACTTATGAGTGTTTCAGCTTCACTACCTAAGCAGAATCACTCTCAAATATCCTTTTAAAAGAAGACTCTTAGGACATAGCTGGACTAAGAATCCACTGGGAACACTACCTGATGCATTGGGAAAGAAAGGGCATTTCAAAAGCAGTGGAAAAGCACAAATCTGCCACTAGATCTTCATTAGAGTGCATTGCTCCTGAGGGAATCAGGAGATCAGTACCTAGGCTGACCATTTCGATAATTAACAAATTCTTGGGGATTCTGAAATTTCAGAAGTGCTCCTGAATACCTTGCTGCACAAGTATATGTCTTTCTGATAACTCTGATTGCTAGAAAACACTTCTTTGACCCCTTGGGTATCAACTCTCTACCTAGACTGTGCAGCTTCTAGGGGTTCACGTGCTGTTACTCTTTGAGTGCCTGACATATGCCCTAGGGAGCTGGAAAATTGTAAAGGCTCCTACTGCCCTGTTTGCTTATTTGTCAAACTCTCGGGTAAGGAGAACTCAGTCATTATTGGTTGCCCCCCCGAAAAAGACTGAAATAATTGCTTAGTTAGGAATGTATAACCTACTGTCATGTCTATGACTGTAATCAAAAGCAGATGAGTATGTATGAGTACAGAGAATCAGACAACCATATATAATACTTCCACCACACATTTTCATAGCCTTCAAGTATTTGCAACACAAGAATTTCTTGACCCAAAAATTGTTTTCATGTTTTCAGAAATCCTCAGTGGATTTTTCTGTAGGAACTTGTTCAGTCTCTCTCAAAATACATGAAAACTTTTAGCATATTGTAACAGGGAGTTTTATACTTTGACAGCACATTTTGTAAAGAACCTAGTGTCTATTAACGCAGATCAGGAAGAAGTAAATAGGGAAATAAGATAAATAAAGCTATTTATACACAAAAAATTCACTGTGTTGTTTTGCTACACATCACAGTAGCAAAATGGAGGCATAGATGAGGAAGTGAAGGAAAAACATGGTTAACCTACTGGGCTAAGATTAAATATGAAATTCTTTCTCCATCCAACTGATTGTTTGTAACCTTTCCTGAAAATAATCTTTCCTACATATCTTTTTTATATACCTTAAGTCTCAGAGAAAACGTCATCCTGAGGAAGAGAGTCTCCTCTTCAGAGTCCTTCCAGGTGTCTGCATGCATTTAACACTTTTCTCCAAAGCAAATTTACTTCTTACTTTTCTTAAGAGACAGTCCATCCATTGTCCTTAATTAAAATATGTAGTGGCTCACTTCCTCACTCTCTTAGAAAGGTGAATGTCTCTTTGTTTGAACAGGTGTCATTACTTGACTGACTAGTTAACATCAAGTTATAAACATCTTCTCCTTTGTGTCATGGCGTACTGTACATGTTCCATTATGACTCTAATTCTGGCTCTTATTTCTCATTCTCAAAGATAAACCCACACATTTTATTGCTGGCCTTCAACCGACATCATACACAACAAGTATTTATAATGACTGTATCCATCTTCAAGCTTGCTGTAGAAAAATTAAAAATGCATTTGGGGGGTTGATTTTAACACCTATATGTACAGAGTGTTTACACTCTGTTACTACATGACATGAAGAACTATAAATTCTGCCACTTGGATCAAGACTTTCCCAAGTACCATTACAAAGGGGTGATGGTACATGTTAAAATCACCCTAGTTTCTAGTTTCATGACTAAGTCTCCAGCTGCTGTACAGGCTTTTAAACGGATTAAGCCATTTATACTGATAGTGAGAACATCAGTGGTTACTTCTGTAGCTCATGCATCCAAAAAGAAAATTATCTGAAATGTAAACCAACATATTCTAAAGAGTAGTTAGAAAAACATTTATCTGTTATGCTGTAATGCCATTCCATAAGAAGGGACTACATTTTGAAAAATATTTTGCCATTACAATTGCAGGTAGATTTTCCAATGTGTCGTGTCATGTGTCGTCGTCCGTGTTCGTGTCTGTCCCCCGTTCTCCCCCTTCCTTTCTTATATATATTCTTATATCAGCATGGAGTAACAGAATTTGTGGATTTCTTTCCCAGTGGATCTTTTAATAGGTAGAGAGCTGACCTCCTTTCCAAACTTGTCTCCATATTCAGACTTTTCAATGTTGGATGCTATAGTCTTTTCGAGAATCAGGATCTGAATTTTTCATGAAATATCATGCAAATTATTGCTGACAAACGATCTGGAAAAAATATCTAGCTAGTGGAACTGATGAACACAGTCTTTGAATTCTAACATGAACCAGTAAAATTTTGCTGCTTACTTCAGGTAAAATATGTTTTGTGGACAACATATTTCCAAACATGAAATTCTTCAATTTCTAGTGTTCAAAATGATGTTTGTCTTCACATATGAAAATTCATATTTTTGACAAAATGGGGAAAATAAATTGTTCTTTTTTTCCTTGTTTTGGGGTTTTTTTTTTGTTTGGTTTGGTTTTGTGGTTTTTTTCATTTTTCTGCTTTCCTTCTCTTTTCACTATTATTAACCAAAATTAGAGGAAGAAAAAGGGAGAAGTGAAAACACAAAATATGGAAATTGCATAAAGGATTTTTTTAATGAGAAACATTCAAAAGTCATATTAGTAGAAATTCATTAAATCTACCAAAATATTCTTTAAAAATTTTAAAATTTTGCATGCATCTTTCATTAAACAGCTCTATCAAGCGCCTTGCTGGATAAAACTCAAACTAAGTATACACAGTTTAAAACAGGTTCTGAA
Organism: Ibycter americanus; assembly: GCA_035590275.1. Taxonomy (NCBI): domain Eukaryota; kingdom Metazoa; phylum Chordata; class Aves; order Falconiformes; family Falconidae; genus Ibycter; species Ibycter americanus. The sequence continues at coordinate 35,726,414 of JAVJGI010000014.1, forward strand.
TGTACATTGATCTGTATGGGAATAATAGAACTATTAGAATACAGTGACATGATTTGCTTTCAGATAGTGACAGTAATGACGCACAAGGTGTACAGCCCTTGTATGTATGTAATCTCACATAACAAAAAACATCCTTTCCTCCTATAAAGAATGATTCTGAGGAAACAGCTCATCCACAATCGTTCTCCATTATTTTTTCTGTCATCATAAGATTTTGGTTTCCTCTAATGCCTGATATGTGTCATAGAAGCCAGTGAAGTTTAATTAGAACAAAATTAGAATAAGATATGAATAAAAGGCTTCCAGAACATGCATACTTGTTTGTAAAGCATATCACCTCATCTGTACTCAGAAACAACACAGCAAAAACTAGCAGGAGCTCAAAAAGAAGATTCCTGCTTTTCATACTAGACATTGGCCAAGTCCTTGAGAAATTTCTACTGAAATAAAATAGTACTTACTTTCATAAGTAATAAAATTTTAAATAAGGATTTATCTTGAAAAATTATCATGATATATGATCGTTAGTATACACAGAGATTTCTGGAGCATTTTAACGTGACCAGTGTCTGAAAATCCCCAAACTGGTGAATTATAAACTAAAACATTATGAAAATTAAAACCATTTTAGCTATTTCAGGTCACATCAACAAGTATACTCAGCAAAACCTTTAGTAAAAATTATTATTTTAAGTGAATATAAGAGGAAGTAACTACCAGTTGAATAATGCGTGGATTCTGGTTATTCTGCAGGATCAGCCTTTCAGTGCACAGGGTAAGTTAAACATGTGGTATAAAATATATAAAAAGCAATTGAAATTACTGGCATCTAGAGCAACCTGATACTTTTCAAACTCAAAAGAAATATAAAAACCACTAAAAATGAAGAATACCAGTTTTCGTATCATATATATGAAACTTTATTTAGGTATTAAAGAAAATGGGTAAAGACCAGAAATGGTTATATGGAAATAATGAAACCCTTTTTAATGCAAATACCACAAGTAACTCATGTCCTATATAAAACAGATTACTATATGGTTTAAAAACTTAAAATCAAAATACCTGAATCACTTCTTTATTTCCACATACATGTTTCTGCACCCATTACAAGAGACAATGGAAAACAACTTACATAAAATGTTCTCAATTTTCTTATTAAGACAAATTATTATACAATTATTACACAATTTCTTATAAAATAATACAAAAATGATAACTTTCTTAATAAGTCCTTTGATAACTCTCCATTGAATCTAAGCTTGTTTAGTTGAGTTCGATCTACATAGAATGTAGAATCTCTAGATAGCAAACTTAAGGGTAAGAGAGACCCCAGGAGAGAAGCTTTTGTTCTTTACATAAGGTCACTGATTTCAAACACAATCTGTCCAGTTTTACTTACCTTTTAAAATTCTCTTCCTAACATTTTTCAGAAGACAGTGACTCACTTTCTTCAGGGTATTATTTAGTACATAAATGTTCTAAAATTTTATATATAAATGTGTTCTATTAATACAGTAGAATCATGCATTAAAATCACAAAAGCAAACTATGAACAAAATTTCAGTAATGTAGCAGAATATAATACAAGGAATGGTAGAGAAACAAAACTGTATTTTGAGTAAATGTTGCTTGCTATCAACTTGGTTGCTTGCTTGCTTGCTTTTTCCCAAAAGGAGATTTATAATCCCATCACTCCAAGATGTGAACTTGAGTGATATACACATTTAGATGTGAGTTCCTTTATTTGTGTCTGTATAATAAACCAAGATATTCAGCTACTAGCATCTCACAGTTAATTCATTTGGTTGCTTAGCATTTTTGGAATTCAGGCCATCTCTTCAAATTCATAAATTCAAATTTAGGATATAAATTGCGGGCATTTATTTCCAAAAAAAATAAAAAGTTTCTTAAATAAAGAAGGTAAGCAGCTGGGGATCATGTCAACTTATATTGGACATTTTTGTCCACTCTATACAAGAAAGGTTGTCCCCATTAGCTGGTCATCTAATTTGCTGAATCTCTTTCACTGAGTTTATAGGGAACAAACTGGTGACACCAAGTTTTTTTCTTCAGTGTGTTCAACTGCTGCCTAAGAGCAAACTGCTAACAGAGGCAGGGCATGAGGGAGGAGGTGTGTCCAAGCATTTACACAACTTCTAGAGCATTTATTTCAGAAGCAGAAATCTTACAATCTGAACTCTAGGCAGTCTGCACATATGAAGTCAAAGAATTATATCTAAATCTATGCAGACTCGAAATCGCCTCCCCACAGGCTAAAGGGGTCTTGCCCATCATGCTATGAAGTACCCTGCAAGGAAACATTTTCTACCCTTCTGTTGGAGCTGAACTATATCAGCCAAGAAAGCAGGCTAGTCAGCTAAAGACTAAATCTGTCCAGAAGGTAATGCGTGGAGCTGTGACATTCTGCTCTTTTGTCTCAGTGTTAGTTTTATTGCTTCTGTTTTTAAATCTGTTTTAAATATCCTAAAGTAAAATGAAGTCAGGGGAAGAAGAGCTATGTCCCAAACCCAAGATCTGCTCCTTTTGCTCCTGAGTTAGATTTCCTATCACTAGCTCTTCATCTAATTCTGTAATTCTGATACGTCTGGCTATTTAACCTCAAGAGGAAAGTTGGCATTAGATTTGTCCAAGATGTATCTTTATTTAGTCATACTCTCTTCAAATGTGGATTTAACCTTTTCTATGTTTACCTTCCAATCCCCAAAAATCAGTACTCATTTATGCAAAAAGTTTATTAGCATGCTCCCCTTTTTGGCAGAGATTAGACAGACCAAATGCAAAGTGGATAAAGGCACCTCACATTTCTTATCAATGTACTTTATAGTCAATAGAAGACTCCTGGATGTGATGGTTATGACATTCCCCAGATGTGCAAAGGGAACTGACCAGTCTTTCTCTCCTTGGCAAATTAAAAGCCTTAAAGCATCCTTTTCCTTCTACTACTCATCACTCATTTCCAGAGAAGAGCCACTTAATCAGCTAGTGAAACAGTTGGGGGTGGGGAATCATGCATCAAAACACTCAGGGGAAGTGATTCAGTTGAGAAGTAATGAAGCTGTTTCCATAGCTGAATAATTTTTTGTATCATTACAACTGAAGGAGCAATGCTGGAAGGAAGGGGAAGATAGTCCACTTAAAGCACCACCAAGACAAAAAAGAAACAAACAAAAAACAAAATAAAACACAACAGAACACCAAAAAAACAAACCAACTCAAACCAGCTCCTAAATTAAGCAGACTATATTATTCTCTGTCAGTCCTCAGATACACTAGACTTACTTGGAACACTTCTTTGCTGGCCAGACACTTAAAAATTTTAGAGACACAGTAAAATCTCAAAGCAGTAGTATCTTAATGTGTGGGACTGTAATACACTCAGAATTTCTGTCAAATTTCTGACTTCAAATTTTTGTGTTCAGTCCGAGAAATGACTTCACCTTCTTCAAGTGTCTTCATGCATTTTCCAGCAAATATATGGTTATATGTCAGAAAAAGATCCAGAAAATACAAAGAGACAGAGACTTGTGGGCTAAAATTGCAGATTTTTTCCAAGCACGTTCATGAAGTTTCCTTTTCTATTATCTGAACCCTGTAGGAATAAGTGAGCAAATCCATTGCTTTCTGTGTACATTCCACTTAAATCTGTATTTAAAATTCGTTAAGTATATGACAGTTTTAAGATGAGCTTATAACAGAACTTTACAATGTTGCTGAGTATCAATCATTTGGTGAAAAAATAATTGGAATTACTTCGTTGTTTAGTAATTTATGTCTGGATTCAAGTATGTTAAGCCTTTTTAAAATATACCATCTTGTACTTCTGAAAAGGAACTCTTCTTTATTTGGTAGCTATATTTGGTGCTAGAAACTGGATACCAGTGTTCCTGGTGTGCACAGTGCATGTGCACACAGGTGTGTGCACAGGTTCCAAGCTCTGCAGGTGCCCAGGTGTGCCTGGACAGACATGGTCCATTCCAAATAACTCTAATGGACCCACCACAGGACACTGTTGATCTCCTCAGCTAAGATGGTGATGCCTCAGGGGAAAATTATTTATGACATGCAAAATTCTTCATGGCAGTGACGAGTGAGGAAAAAATGTGAGAGGAGCAGCCCTGTAAGCACCAAGGTGAGAGAAGAAAGAGGAGGAGAGTGCGTTTCAAGTGCCAGAGCAGAGATTCTCCTGGAGCCTGTGGACAACCCCATGCCAAAGTGTCCCTATCTTGACCCACAAGCTCTCTCATCCTATATTATTCCCCCTCCTGCTGAGGAGGAGTGAGCAGCTGGGTAGGAGTTTGGCTGTTGACAAAGGCTAACCCACCACAATTATTTATATTTGTCTTTTCACATATTGATGTAAAAAAAGGATAGCTACAATCTCTTATTTTTCTTTTACATTTTGCTATTAAGCTTTAATTCATACAGGCATATTTTGGTATTCCTTTTATGTTACTTACATTCATTTTCAAGCTATGATCCTTGTCCAAACTGAATTCTAAATTGTATGTACATACAAATCCTTACAGTGTTAGATAAATGTAAACTGGAAACATTTAAACAGTTTTAGAACAGTTCTTGAAGGATCTCATAATCCTTATATTTATAGGAAACTGACAGCATGGCACTAATTCTAAAACAAAACAGTTTTCCAAGCTCCTCTTTGTATAAGTGTATATAAAGATATATTCATCTCAACTTAACAGACTAGATTTATTTTATTGCTTTCAGATTGGTAATAATTGCACAAATTATCCCTGAGCTGAAAGCTGTAAATTCACTCACTATACAAACAACAGTATAATTCATACTTTGCAGCACGACACCCTCAAAGTATATTTGTAACATCATATTATATTGAAAAATCTATCATATATCCAATTCCTATCCTAAAATTGTGGAAAAAAAATGTTTACCAGAAGATGAAAAATAAGACTTCTCTTCCTATGCAATTGAAACTCAAAGAAGTATAAAGGGCTACCAGACTGATCAGGGAATGAAGAACCTTTCATGCAAAACAAGGAGGTTAAACAAGGTAGGCTGAAAGCTAATATGAGCTCTTCAAGGGGACTGCTGTATAAACACTTCAAAGCAAGGGATCAGACACAGGGAAAATCTTTTTTTTTCCCCATTTTTTTTTTTTTTTTTTTTTTTTTACTACAGAATACAATGTCACCATGAGCTCAATCTGAATATACGAATCTGGAAAACCATAGAACTCTAACCACTAGAGTAGTGAGGTTCTGGAGTAGCTTTCCATTATAAATAAGGTCAAAAATATTATACATAAATAATAATTAGCAAGTTATCTGGATGATATATGAAAAGACATATAAAAGTATGTGTCTGTGCAAGACAGCAAAGCTCGGACTCGATGGTTCAAAGGTTTCTTTCTTTCCAGCTCCTTTTGGATTGATTGGTTGGTTGGTTGGTTTTAAATCAGGAGTTTTCATGTACACTGGCTCATGTTCAGTCCTAGTGAATATGACACACAAGAGAAGGGGTCTACAATCTGCCCTTAATTAATTTTTAAAACAGATTATTCCATCCTTAACAAAGGTTGCTCTCCATTAAATCTCAGATCAGTATTCAAATTGTATTGCACTTTTTTTTTTCTTTAAACCACAATGCCTTAATTTAGCTAAACATCAAGAAAATAGATTTATTCTCCTGGAAGGAAGATGGATAATTAAATCTTCCATGAAAATGATTAAGTCTTATTGAAAAAAAATCTACTGAGAAACATTTAATTGTAATTGACTGAGAGTGCCACATTAAGAAAATATAGATCAAAACATTTGGCATGCACAATTAAGACGGGCCAAAACAGAAAACTCTAGTACTTAGACAAGAGGTAGACACCCACACAGAGTAAGTTACCTCTACTCTGTTGTGTGTCTTCAAGCACATGGCAGCAAATATCACTAGGAATGACACTGTGAAATCATCATGGCTATGCAATTCCAGTTTTTGCATGACGCGTGGCTTCTATTACCACTTCCCTTAAAACAAGTCTAAAAACATAAGAAGAAAAAACCCATTAAAAATATCATGATTCCATTTATAACCCCATTAAAATGCCCTTCTGTTTCTATGGCATAGTAATAATATACAGTCTCACACACTCATTTTTATCCCCTTCTTTGCCTTTGCTGTTGGGCAGTGTCTGGCTACTGCTGCTCTGGGAATTAGCTTACAAAGGCTGCTTTATTGCTCTTCACTGAGCACCTTCCCACAGGGACCTTTAGTGTCACATTGGTAAAACAACTAGCTGCCTCCAGTCCAGAGCCTGGAATCCAACATTTATTTTTACCTTTGATTGGATTTCATTTTCTCATGATGTCAGAAAACATTTGCAAAAGCTGAGCTTGAATTCTACTTTTGGTAATGTTGCATATTCTGACTGGCATTGATTAAAGTTTTGGTGATGGGGGAGAAGCAAAGAGAGGGAGTCTCTGAAAAAAAACCCAAACCCCAAAACAACTGATGTGTTGTTAAAAAGCCACTATGTTTACTTTTAAATTCAGCATGTATTTAATTAAAGTGATAGTGTGCAGGCTGGTTCTAAATAAAGCAACAAGCTATAACGCCCAAGGCAAAAAGCGTATCAGTTCCCTCATTATTGTACATTGAGAGGGAAGCAGAGCTAAGGAAGGGGAGCATAGAGGGATCCTTTTTAATTTAATTCTGAGTACAACCTGTATGCATTTTAAACCGTTGAATTTAAACAACAGACATGGGAACCCAACACTGGATAGAAAACAGGTATTTATTGAATAATACAGACAGACAGACATATTCTTAGACTAGTTTTTGGATCAGTTGCAATTAGTCTCTTGATCATGCCAGAAGGCAGAAACCAGATTTTATTTTGATTTGGATACTGATATTTACACAAATCTACATTTGAATTAAAGATGAAAAAATACTTCTACCTTTTATGCAAGTTATTATTTTGAGACTCACTAATGGAAGACACTTCACTCTAGAGAGAAGCTGGATCAATCTTGGCAAGACCGAGTCAGGAGAGTTAAAGGCTTTGTGACCTTACAGTGTTGTTGGTTTAGGGTGTTTTCTCCTCTTTGGGGTGTTCATTTGTGTGCTGGTTTAAAAGTAAACCGGCAGGAGAAATGAGCCCAACTCAAAAGAGTTTAGAAGTCAGAACTACAATTTAA
>JAVJGI010000014.1:35733709-35743834 GCA_035590275.1 Ibycter americanus
AGAGAGGGTATAGAATACACAGTTCCAGTTACACCCACACAGCGATAAACTGGTCCCAGCCACTATAACTAGGACAATTTGCTAGATTTGGATTAATCTGATTTTAAATAACTTTCTTTAGGGGATTACATTGCATTGCACAGAATGACACTGTCTATACACCTATTATTCACTCTCAGTGGTCCATAAAAGTCAGCAAGCATTAAAGAAATACTTCACTGCAACATTGATGTCATCCTCACATTTCTGATATTTAGAATATGTGAGGGAGCACTGTACTTTTGCATCTGAATAGGGATCAGATTTTTTCTCCCTTCCTCAGTCTGAAGGCACATTAACATGGCTATAACTTCAGTAAGACTGTGGCAGCTGCACAGTCACTTTCCCTATTCCAGTGCCCTTTGTTCCAGAGGGGTAAACCAGCGAATGTTGTCAAGAGCTTTTTCAGATCTGCTCTATTCTATGCTGAACGTTAAGATTCAGGGCTTGCTTTCCTACCTTTTCCATAACCTTTACCCACCCTATTTACAGGTATGTGATACAGAGAATCATGCAATGTCCTGGTTTTCTCTCAATTCGCTACAGCCGAAATGAGAATTAAGGGGACAGGGGAATTATATTAATTCTTCCATATGTCCAAGTGAAGACGGAGACAAGTTAAGCATCTCTTTATATTCAGAAGAATACTCCCAGAGTAAGCTCTTACTTCTAGTATACCCGAGGGTAGAATTCATCTCCCTTAAATTTAAACACTTACTCTATGGAGACTGTGTGTGATCTTGATATGTAGCCTCCTCTTACAGTTAATGAAGAGGAACAGGCACTTCTAGGGTGCAGTTCATCTCATTCAAAAGTAGTTGACTAAAATAGGACAGATAAAGCATGCCTTAGAGTAACCTATTTCTCTGTTTATTTTTGACTATAAACAAGTTTAAATTACTATCTCAGATGAGGACTTCTACATCTAAATAATTCCAGTGTTAGAGCAAATGAAACTCACCTTCATTCTTTTGATCATACTTTTCTTCACTGAAGCTAAAAGGAAATTGTTCATAATTTGCCAGAAGTATAAATATTGCATCTTTTTGTTTCCATGGGACATAGTTCACATGCCTTTCCATAATGAAATGGTACTTACATAGTAATGGGGTTTTGTTAAGCACATAGTTATTGACCACTTTGGTGTTTGACAATACCAAACCCAATAAATTTACCCTTTTTTTTTCTGTTGTCCTTAATGCAGACTGCAACATCATAGCCCTACTCTATAAATCTATTTTAGAATTTTCATCCCATTTGTGGTAACCGCAGTTGAACAGTCTACAGGAATGTCTATTATTCTGTTTTATTACACACAAAACCGCCCATCTTTTATATTTAGCCTGAAAAGTGTTGCTGTGGAGTTACAGCACAATATTAAAAAAAGGAATAATTTACAAAGGTGTTTTGTTCCTGTGTGGTAAAGAACACATCACTTCAGCCCTGATATGCAAAGGTCTAAAAGGTCACTTCTTTCCTTATACATGCAAGTTCCTCATAAAGCTAACATTTTTCTGAATTCTATTAGCTTTTTTATCAAAGGCCTGCAGGTGTTTTGATGTATTCAACAAAAAATCTATTTAGCAGGCATAGTGGCTGCAAACATTAGGAGGGATTGGGAACAAAATTACTGAAGATGTGCTTCAATGCATCCCTTTGCTTCAATATATTCAGTGCTTAACTGTGTATATGTTGTTTTTTCAATCCACAGAAGTCTTAATTAACACCTAATGGATCTTTCATGTTACATGGAAACCTCACATATGGTTGTTGTACAATTTTATTTGCATAATAATGCATGAATTCATTTTACATTAACCTCAGCAATAACCAAAATGTGATTGCTCATTTCCATTGTCAAACCAACTTGTTACTAAAGAATTCTAATGTTACAGACTTATTTTACATGATTTATTAATGAGATATTTATAGTACCAGGGGTGCTCTTAGGAGCAGTTTTCCCAGCCTATGAAGCTGGGTCGTCCTGATATTAATGTAATGTTTGTGATTTACTTGGCTAACAACCTAACTTTTCTGAGCAGCATTATCAACTTACACATTTATGCAAAATTTCAAGACATCTGAACTCATTATTTCCCCCCTGACTGCTTTCCAGAACACATCAAATAAATTTAGTATACATGAGGAGCACATATTATCGAAGTACTCCATAAAGATCAATACCTGAAACACGCCTATTTAGAGCCATCTCTTCCTCTCAGGCTCATATAAATCTGCTTATTACAGTGGAGTTCTTTCTAATTAACTCCTGAGAAGCATCAAAACCTTAATGTACACATTAAAAAGGAATGCACTAGCAATGAATAATCTGCAATCTATTTAAGCTCTGGCTATTAACTTCATTGCAAAATCATGGGATGTCCTCACTTATGTGAGGTGTAGACACGTAAAATATAATAGCTAATACAGATTTGAAGTGAAAAAGAAAGGTTCAGGGCTGTGAAGATAATGCAAAAATGACAAATTATGATTTAAAATACAATTCAGTCAACTTTAAAATAATTTTTATAAAAGCAAGTAGCATGTATATGGCTCTGAATAAACTGAATTTGAGATTTTAAGTTGTTTGTAGAATGGATCGGACTTTTCCTGAAAGAAGTTTTTTTGTAAAAAATAATTTTTCTTTTATACTTCTTAGCAAAAGAAGGTATTTTATTTTCAAATTATTTGACATGTAAGTATTTTCATGGTATTTAGTAGGTGGTTTGTTTCTATCTGATTCTTGAGCCCTACATTTTCTGTCTAATTGGATTATGTTTCCTAGAAGTACTATTAATATTGACAGAGCTTAAGAGGAGATGGTTCTAAATGTTTGTGCAGAAAATGTGTGGAAACAGAAGTTTGAAAGACAAAGGAGTTTGATTCAGGTGATCACATGCAGGAGTTGAAAGCTATTTAAGATTATGACCTTCCTACTCCAGATGGTTATTAATATTCTGTTGATTTTTGAAGTATCTTCTAATCCCACATATCTCAGATTCTTCTGAAATGGACTAGATACTTATATGTTGGGTAACCAAAGTGTTGAAATTCTAGATGGGTATAGATTGATATGAAGATTCTAGATATCTTTGATACATATTGCAGTATTTTGTATTTCATAGACTAGAAATCTTAGAAAGTAAGATGAGATTCTAAATGTGAATTTGACAGCATTCTAGTATGCACAAAAACATTGCTTAGAGTAGTTATTAATATGCTACATCCTCTCAAATTTTGACGTTAATCACTGGGAAAACTACTGTGAATTACTGTGCTTTGAAAGAGAGTCAACAGACTAGTAACAATAAAAAATACATCAGAAACTCACCTTTGTACGTTGCCATTTGGTCTTTAGTGTTTATGATAATAGCTTTTCATTATGCTTCAAGATATTTCACATGAAGTCAAGCACCAGTAATAAGAAGCCTTGCTTGCTGTGTTTGTTATTAAATCTTTGCTGATTTCAAGGGTGACATTATGCAGGTTTGTCAGATTTTAAAAGACATGGATTACTGTTGCGTTCATGAAGAAAATAGGTTGGTTGGTTTGGGGTTTTTTTTCAACATGATAATGGAATGATTTCTTATATAGAGAATTTCAGAAAACTAAATGATTCTTCTGAGAAGAAACACGTATGAATCCAATCTCTATGTACAGGACAGAAAAAACCTCAGACTTTCCCATTGCCTATTATGAGTGTGCATAAAGAGTGGAAAAGGGTAGCAATTAAGATAATCTTGAGTGTTTTGGATGAAAGGCTTCATTTTAATCCATCTCTGTCTTATCAAGTGTAGATTTTGACAGTGGTTTAATGCAAATGTTGTGAATGTTACTACTGTTCATTGTACATACTAAGAATGAAGAAGCTACGGTAATTTTATGATTGGCTTATATGCACAAATGTATGTGTATGTATGCATACATATACACGGGGGGAAAGGGTAGTAAGGGGAAACTTATGTTGTTTCCTGTGCTCTCTGTCTATGTAAATTCAGAATAAAAATCCAGATCATTATTTCCATGAATGTTGTATTAGGGTTCTAGCTTATCTTCCATGGCTATAGGGAAAACTTATATACTACTGGGGAAAATCACATAGGGCTTCTTAAACTAAATATTGCTAATGTTGTTCAATGCTGCAGTTTAGAAAAAGGATGAAAGAAATAAAATTCAGGTTAGAGTTCCATTGAGGCAAAAAGTGAACATTGGTTTATAAACTAAAATACAATGTTAAGTTTCTGGTTTTTCAGGTTTATTTAAAAATATAAATGTAATAAATATTTCCACTTAGGGTCATAGGGTAAAACATTTGTTTGTTTTTTTTAGTTTTGGGGTTGGTTTTTGTTTGTTTTTTTCCTTTAGTTCATATTGTACAGAAAGGTAGAGAAGTTACTCAGTCACACTGAGCAATACGTTGCTATTAAGATATGAACATTGAACAGGTTTGTAAAATTTTTCTTGTGGCTGCTACAAAGTTTTATTTTAAAAGACCTTTTTCGCTCTGACAAATAAACCCCCAAAACCCCACGAACCCAGCAAAAAATATGAAGGTGTTAAAAAAAAAAAAGAAAAGAGAGAAACATTGTTCAATGGGGATGGGAAGTGCCAGCTGTAGGTCATGTAAAATGACTGAGAGTTCATGAAATCTTATAAAGCTGAAACGCTCATAAAAAATAAGGCATTTTGTAATCTACCTCCTAGCTTCCTAAGCAATGAAAGGATTGACTGGGTGAAGCCCAGTGTTTCAAAAGCTGTTGCTATACTTTTTCTCAAGGATAATTATTTTTTCCAAAACTAAGTTTATCCTGCTTTTCAGTTCAACTGTCTTGAAAGAATATTGAAGACTGCATCCAAGAACCCTGCTCTGTCCTTAACAAAATGTAGTGTTTCCCAAGTCCAAGACTGAAATAGAGGGTAAGGCACACCTTCTCAAATTCAACCCTATAAATGTACTTTCCCACACTATATTTATCTTGTTTCCAATTATAATAATTAAAATTCAAACATCACATCTAGGCATCTTAAAGAAGCTTCAAACAGATATAGCAAAAAGACCTTTCACAGTTTTCCACCAGTTTTGGACAAAGAATTTCTTGAAGAACAGACACTTCAGAAAAAAAAAAAAAAAAAAAAAGGAAAAAACAAAGGACAACAGGAATACAGTATTTCAGCATGAATATGTATGCAATTTAGACTAAAAAAAAAATCTGTATTTTCATTGGAACAGATTTTCATATATATATGATTTTAAATTCCACAGTCATGTGTCTATAACAGGAAAAACAATTTAGGTTTGATTGGTTGGTTGATTGTCCTTTTTCAAACTTCTAATTCTTTATGCAGTGGAAAAAAGATGCATGATGGAAGACAAGAACTATTTAAAAAATGTATCTTCTTTTCCCCCAGAAAAATCAGAAAAAATCCCAAACGGCTATGCACAGTAGATGAAGTTCCAGAGATGAAAGAGTTATTTACTACTACTACTAAGTGCATTGTTTGTTTCACAGTAGTACCACTGTTCATTTTCAAAGCACCCGCAGACATTTGACTTTTATTTTCCAATGACCATTTCAGTTTCAAAAGAAACACTCTGAAAAATGTCGGAAAGTATCACCACCAAAAGCACCTTTCCTCACTCAGAAAAGTAATGTAAAATGTCACTAATTAAAAGCATTTATCATCTTTCTGCTCTCTCCTTTTTTTGTCCTTAACTACAATGCAATCATTTTCATGACTGATGTCTCCAAATTCATGTGTTTAATTTGTCATATGACTAAAAATGAGTTAACTACTTAGAGGATAAAAGCGCTTCTCTGAATGTTAGAATATTATCATGTGATATGTGCATTCTTTAAACTCATAATGTTCGTCTAAATGCATGTTAAATTTTCTCTTGAAAGACATGTTAAATGAGTTCAAATATACTAAACTGTACAGAATACCTTCAATTAGTGTTTGAAACATACTGTTTCAGTATTATCATAAGTAAAAGGTTTAAGCATTTAAGATTTAAAAATATTGCTGAAATGGTTAATGCCCAAACGACTCTGTTAGCCTCTATTAGGACTGAACAGGATAGGCAACTTTCAGAGCACAGTTTTGCATCCTGTGTAGTTCTTTCCATGTTTGGTGGTTGTTTTTTTTTTCTTAATATGAATAATTTTATAGTCATAGCACATTTGGTACCCAGAAAAAAAAAAATTAGCTTTCCCTTATTTGGCCATCGTTGACAGAAAATAGGACTAGAAGTTGCTCTCTTAGTGAATCAGAAATTCTAAGCAACAGTCATTATCAACATGTGAATGTAACAAGGTGTGGACAATGAAAGAGTTATCTTGGTAAATGTTACAGAAAATAAGTTGAAATTTGAAATTTGGTCTAAAACCAAAACAGATGGTTGATCTTGGCTGAATCTCATTCTAGGGTCCATCTTCACTGAGGAGTGGAAGTTAGGTATGTATTTGTCCTGGTTTTGGCTGGGATGGAGTTAATTTTCTTCTTAGTAGCTGGTATAGTGCTGTGTTTTGGATTTAGTATGAGAGTAATGTTGATAACACACTGATGTTTTACTTGTTGCTAAGTAGTGTTTAAATCCAGGACTTTTCAGTTTCCCGTGCTCTGCCAGTGAGCAGGTGCACAAGAAGCTGGGAGGGAGCACAGCCAGGACAGCTGACCCAAACGAGCCAAAGGGATATTCCTTACCACAGAACTTCATGCTCAGTACATAAACTGGGGAGAGCTGGCTAGGGGCCACTGATAGCTGCTTGGGGACTGGCTGGCTGGTCAGCGGGCGGTGAGCAGTTGTGTTGTGCATCACTTGGGGTTTTTTTCCCCTTGGTTTTCATACCTTTCTCCCTCTCCTCTTCATTACAATGATTATTGTTATCATTATTATTATTACAATATCATTGTTATTACTTTATTTTAATTATTAAATTGTTCTTATCTCAACCCATCAGTTTTACCATTTTCCCATTCTCCTGCCTATCCCACTGGGGAATGAGTGGTACTTGGTTGCTGTCTCGGGTTAAACCACAACACTGCTTTAAAAGGATCTATTTAGAATGCAAACATTGAGAAGCAACTTATATGGACTGGATGCCAGATTTAATTAGTAGTATTTTGCAGAATATAGGGGAATTAAATTTGATGCAACAGAAGACAGAAATTAATACACTAAAGTGGAACCATTTATTTAAAAGGACTGAATAAATAACACAAGTTTGCCAAGTAAAGAGGTGACTGAAAGATGTGTGGTACAATTACCAACTCTTTACAAAAACTATCACAATTCAAACGAACCTATCCAATTGCAGATTTAAAACAGATAAAGAGGATTAATCCCTTTCCAATGAGTAGGTCTTAATGCAGGATATTGAAAACGAGAAAAGTTTGTCTGCCTTGAAAAAGGAACTAGAGAAGTTCACAGAAGAGGAATTCAAGGAAGACTATTAATTACATAGACACCATATTAAGAAGTTCTTGAGACAAAACCTGTTTGACCTGGGAGAACATTCCGAGCATTATTACTACATATTTGTCCTAAACTTACATACATGTAGATGTGGTGTTTAGAGACATAGCTGAGTGGTAGACTTGGCAGTGTTAGGTTTATGGTTGGACTTGATGATCTTACAGGTTTTTTCCAACCTAAATGATTCTGATTCTTCTCCAGACATCCGCTTTTGGTCACTGTGAGAAACAGGATATAAGCTTACATGGACCTGCTGTTTAATGGGGTTTAGTTGTAGTGTTAGCAGCAGTGGCAAAGCAAAGTCCATCTATTACTGTTTTCCAGCTCACACTTGATTAATAGAGTTAGTTAATACTGGGAAGATGTAATCAAGGCTTTTGTTTGGGGGATTGTTTTACTGCAGGCTTCACCCATGAGGCTAATTCAACCTGAATTCATTTATACTTCCAAAATGACCATGCAAGTAGTTAAACCAAAATAACTGGTATGATTTTATGTCAGAGTTTAATCAATTTATGAAGAAGTTCATGAAGTTCACTACGTTCATTGATTCAGGGTGTTCTTTCTAATCTTATGTTCCTGATGTTTCCATTTTAAAAAATATAGGTTTAAATTATATCTTTTAATTATATTCCTTTCATTATGTTAAAAAACAAATATATTGAAGAATGGATTAGTGGGAGCTAAGGAACTTGTAGTACTTCATAGTGTGGTCAATCATATGCTGTCATCATTCAGAGATATATATTCCAGACAGCTCTATTACACAGAAATATTTCTTTTAACATGTGTGGATTTACCACCAAGAACTAAAGAGACTTTAACCTTCAAAAAAATACAGTGATGACATTCTGAATTCTGTGATGTAGTCTGCACTCTAGATTGTCCCCTTTTTGGTCTGCCTTTATTTCGTAGGACCCTAGTGTCAGGATTTCATCTCATAAGAAGCATATCCAGTCTATCAGTTGAGATGTTTTTTTAATCTCGTTAAGTATAAGAAATTTCCAGTGCAAAACTCCCAGCAGAGGCATATAAAGTTCATCCATATAGCACTGAGTGATCATAGTTCTGTCAAAATTAACATAATACATTTGTATATATTATACTAATTATCATTAACTCCATAATTCCAAATGTCTAATTTTGATTGTTTAGTAGACCAGAAAATTATTTAATCAAGTGATTAACGTCTCCTTAACCAAGTTTTATTATTAGGTTAAAGCCTTAATCTGATTTGAATTATTACCAGGGCTTCTGGCAGTTTGTTTGTTTGTATAATGAAAAGAGTGCCTAAACCACCAAGCATTAATAACCATAGCATAGCTGTACTGTCCAGCCAAGTATCCCAATAAGCTTTTCAAGGTATTCCACCAGGTTTGGTTTTGGACTTGCCTCTCTGTGGTTTTGATCAAGTACTCAGTACTTCAGAAATACATTCCCTCCAGTATTTATGCTTGCTGCCTCCATTCTGCTTTCACAGAGATAAACAGATTCCCACAACTTCTACTGTAAGATGCCAACTTCTAATTGCTCCATGCTGTGAAAATAGATATAACAACCACTTCTCATGCAGTTCAAGCACTTTTCTCCACTGAGTTGCTCATGTCCATTTTGCACATGACTGTGTTCAAGCAATTTCTGAAGCTACCCTCTGTTAATAATCAGTAATAATATTGATACAATCAGAACAGGAACTTTTCACCTGGCATTTTTTCATAATTGTAGGGAAGTTAATTCTGGAAGGCTTATTAACACTGAGAAAGAGCAATCTTTTCTGAGAGACAAATCTACCTATATTAATTTTCTTCAGAAAGTAGACCAGCTCTTCCTATTTTATTCATGCCCAGATATTTATTATGTTGAACTAAATGACAATGGAAGTATTCAATGAGGTATAAAGGTAAAAGGTATTAAAAAGTCTCTACCTTTTTGTTTTGTTTGTCAAAAACAAACTAGATTCGCATAGGTAAAATATGTAGCTTTTTCCTCTGGAGATGAAAGTTGACAATACAAAGTCCATCAGCAACTCATTAAAAATATAAAAAATATATAATAAATAGTCCAAGCCCTGTAATTCATATAATAAATAGTCCAATGCATCAAGCATTTTTGTTTTAAGTGTAAACAAAATATGAACTTTTTTCCATGGATTTCTAGAAATCAATGAAAAATACATGGAATCTACACATGCAAAATTAAGTACCTTCTGCTTACTATATAAATCAAGAAAGTGACATTTAATACAGTGAAGATCCTCTAAAAGATGGAAAACAGCTGGGTGGGGCAAGGAAGTATTAAGCTTTTTTCCTTGCTTGTGTTGTATGTGTATCTATACTTAGTGCATTCCATTCAGAGAGCATTCGTGTCAGACACCATCTTGACATTCCAGTCTCTACCTACCCACTTTTTTTCTACCTCTGACACTGAGCTGAGGAATATGCAGTCGTCCTCTTGTCGAAGACAGGCCATTTCAAGTTCAAACATGAGTAGTTTTATAACAGCATGTCATAATAAATAAATGGTTAATAAATCTACCCCTTCCGAAAGCTAGACGCCAAACCTGAACTCTTCAACCCTACCACATTTTCTGGGGACCATTTATTTCACAA
>JAVJGI010000014.1:35749265-35764938 GCA_035590275.1 Ibycter americanus
CCGGACCGGGGCGGGACCGACGGGTGCGGGGCTGCGGCCTGGGCGAGGAACGGCAGCGCCGTGTGCGCGTTGGGCGCCAGCCGGGCGCTGCGGTGGCGGCCAGAGAACGGCAGCGCCCGGCAGAGTCCCAGATCGTAGAATCGTTACAAGACCTGGTGCGGGCCTTGCAAGGGCAAGTAGAGAACTGAAAGGGACAACTAAAAGAGGAAAGAACCCAGGCAAATTATTTACAATCTGCCTCAAAAGAGCAACTCCTTGCAGGCAAGGACAGTTCTTTGCTCCCTGAAAAAAATACTGAATATCCCAGTAATGAATTAGAGGAAGCAAAATCAAAATTGGACAAACTGGATATCCCCATCTGTCCTCTGCCACCCTTGGTGAAGACTGAGTTTAAATACGAGGATGATGAGGATGAATTTCCTCGAATTACTACTGAAGAAGTTCCATATTCTGCTACTGAACTGGCTAAATTGAAAAAAGAGTTTGGCTGTGCTCCTGAGGAGTCAGAGACGGGATATATTTGGAGAATGTCATTGTCTGGGGGGATCAGATACTGTTCAGCGAAAAGGGAGCCAAGGGCTGTTGGGGGCCGGGAGTGTTCCAAACCACTGGCAGCTACTGTGCACCCTGGCCCCTGACCCAGAGAGCAGCCTCTTGGGCTGGGGGTCTTAACTCTTTAGAAAGGGGGATCCGCTTCCTATTATAGGGACGGTCAACCAGCTAGAAGGAAACATACAGAAGGCAGCATGTCTGCACATGATGTGTGACTGGGACCTTAGACCTAAACAGGAATCCCCAATGATAGCAGTCGACCCAGAACAAATGACTCCTCATAAGGGGCTTCCCTGACCCCTTAAACGTGATTGGTATTCAGTTACAGGGGAAAATACAGGTGATGTCCCAGGGCAAAAGGGCTATTGCCACATTAGAATGGATGGTGACCCCTAATCACAAACCCCAGGAAAAGAAAATGCGGACCTGGGGAGAAGTTGCTCAAGAATTAATAAACTACAGATGAAAATACAGCCTTGTCACCGTTCCATCCACCAAAACTAACCCAAAAAGTTTAAGGCACACAGAGTTGAAACCTTCCCCACACCCAACTAACAATAAAAGGATGTCTCCCATACCATCACCCGAGTGGGAGAGAGAGAGGGCACAGGTGTAAGGGTCTGTGGACCGTGAGGTGGCGGAAGGGTATTCCCCTAGATCTTATGAACGGGTTGCCAACTGACAAACTGGAGAAGTTGGTGTTAGGATGTCCTCAAAGTCCACCAGTTAAGAATGAGAGCCCAGCTCCTAGTGCCCCCTTACCAAAGCCAACCGCATCCCCTAGGCCAATGGGAAACTAATGCCTTCGCTCCTTGTAGTGAGTGGGGGAGCGAAGGGTGGGTACATATTGGGCAGGTCACTGAAAATCACTGAGGTGATCTGTTAATAACTTGTTTTGTGGAACCTAAGTTGGTAACAGTAACGTTCCTGGTAGATACTGGAGCTCAGATTTCGGCCATTAAAACTGAAGATGCGGCACAAAGCGGCGTAACTTTGTCCAAGCAGCGTATGTTTGTTGCAGATGCCTTTGGTAATGTTCAAGCACAAACATTGGCTACTGTTGGTTTGTGATTACCTGGGGAGGATACAGCCGCTCTGGAAACAATGGTTGTGGGGCCATTCCTGCTTAACCTTTTAGGACTTGATATTCTGAAAGGTAGGGTGTGGATTGATGATAAGGGGAGGAATTGGACATTTGGCATCCTGTCTGTAGATATACGGCTGTTACACGCTGCACCCTTGCTCCCTCCCTCATGATTCACGAAAGTCAAACCCTATCCATGACCCTTAGGGGCATGGGAAGGGATAACTGCAGTATTGGAGGAGTTAAAGGAACAGGGAAATTGTAGTGCTGTCCCACTCTCCTTTTAACTCCCCAGTACGTCCTGTTCCTAAACCAAATGGAAAATGGAGACTAACTGTAGAGTGTCAAAGGCTTGATGTTAACTCAGGCCCGTTAACAGCTGCTGTGGCAAACATTGCTGAGCTTATAGTATCTACCCAGGAACAAGCTGATCCCGTTATGGCAACTGTGGATGTCAAATATCTGGTTTTTATGGTCCCTGTGCAACCTGAGGACCAAGAACACTTTGCATTTATCTGGGAAGGACCTACTTGACCTATTTGGTTCTACTCTTGCAGCTTTAAGGATGCCGAGAAACGGTGTTCCACCTGGGAAAAAGGTTTGTTTGTGGTCAGCTTAGCCCTGTGAGAGGCCTAACGCACCATACATAAACGACTGATAGTGCTCAGAGGTCCTTATAAGGTGATAAAACCTGTGTTGGCTGGGTCACCACCCCCTTATGGGGTGGCACAACGAGCCTCAGCGCGAAAATGGTATGATTGTTTAAAACGGACTAAGAAAAGGGGTATGGTTGGGACAAAGCACCTGTGAATGGACTTTATCACACGGTTACGATTGTGTAACCACAGGTTGTAAACCTCATAATTGTTCAAGGTATAAGGGCAAGTGGAATCAGACCCATGTTCAGTTATCCAGTGGCACTTGGATACGATGTTCATATAATAATCACAAGTGTATTAATTTTGTGGTATAGGATAAAGGGTTTAATATGGCTATTCTCACTTGTCAGCGAGGTAATACCACTGCAGAGAAGTGTGTAGAACAAGTGGTTTGTTGAGCTTGGCTCCAAATGGAACCAGAGCCTGTTTTCAAGAATTCTCTTCCAATACCAACTGAACAGGAAGTCCCTTAGTACCCAATTGTTCCTGGAATCTAAATGCAGGGACATGGAGATGTATTTACAACATGCCAAAGGTGTTACAGGTGGACCATTGGGAAACAAGGACACTTTATATTATGGTGGCCCAAGTAATGACAAAAAAAGGACCAGTACTTTCCCTAAAGGAACCTCGGCCCTACAATGCCACTATTGGGTTTGTGGGCAGTATGCGTACAAAAAATTGCCCCCTAATTGATCAGGAATATGTTATATAGGGTATATTTGGCCCTGTTTTTTCTCTTACCCAAGATTCAAGGAAATACATTAGGAATCAGAGTATATGATGAGCTAATAAGAGAAAATGATTGATTGATACCTGCCTCACTGGTGAGAGCGCTCAGAATTGGGGAAAGGATGAGTGGCCATCAGAACGAATTATACAGCATTATGAGGCAGCCACTTGGAACCCTAATGAACTGGTTAGTGGTACTCGAGAACCTGTCTATAGTTTAAATCGCGTCATACAGTTACAAGCCATCCTAGAAACTGCCACCAAGGAGTCAGCCGGTGCCCTTGATCTATTGGCAGATCAGGCCACACAGATGCAGACAGTGACATTCTAACACCCAATGGTTCTTGATTACCTGCTAGCCAAAGAAGGGGGTGTCTGTGGTAAACTAAACAATTGTTTAGTTTATTGTTTATTTTAATTGTTTAAAAATTGACAATAATGGTCAAATTGTTAAACATACTACTTCAGGAATACGAAAACTGGCTCATGTCCCTGTCCAGACCTGGGAGAGTTGGGAATTTGACCCCTTCTCTTGGCTTCCAGGTATCCCAGGAAGGTATTCCAGGTATCTCCAGGCTTCCAGGTCAAATGCATTCTTTTCTATATGTTATGTGGTGTTGCATTGTTATTGTTCCTCCCATGTTAACTCCATGTTTTGTACAGTTGATCCAAGGCACTGTTTCAAGTATGCAATTTGTAGCTGCCTCATCTTATGATGATGTCAAACATATCCATGCAGTATTTCAGCCTTAAGCCTGAAACCCCAGTTGTAAACACTGTATAAACTGTGCTCTTTTCCACACTTCACTGTGTTCTCTACCTTTCCACCACCATGAACAAAAAAGCAACAATCTTTGAGGCACGGGGTGGTGTGGGAGACCATATGGTGCCCGGCTACCTGGCCATTTAATCAAACTCAGCAGCTGTGAACTAGACAAAGAGCAAACAGCTACCCGAAACCAGACATCGGCCAAGGTCAAGCTATGGCCCCGCTGCCTCAGGGGACGTGTCCAGACATGGCTGACCACCTCAACTTGCCAGGGCACGTGCAGTCCATGACAAATGACCATACAGCTGCCACGTGTGCCCCCCAGAACCAGCGTGCCGAGATGGGGCCCTTGCACGGATGTGCGGTATGTGCCCTTGTCAGGGAAACAGTCTCCCCAAATACCCTATAAAAGACCGCACAATCAAACAGTAAGAGGCACGATCCAGAGATCCCCACCACTGGCAGGCAAGGAAACTATGGACCAATGGGACACTGCTGGGTCCATGGTGGTGACTGTCTCTTGCAACTCTATCCTGACTGCTTGCTAGGTTTCCTTCTTTTCTATCCTTCCTTCTCGTTCCTATCACTGTTTTCTTATGAACACTGTGCTCCGGTAAACTTTCCTGATCAGTGGCATTTGACCTCGTTTACGTCTTCACTTCACTCCAAGCGTCACATCGAATCTCCCCAGCTTGGCCTGTCCTGGACCGGAACACTGGAATTTTGGAAACAACAGCTCAGGAATAAAAGTAATGTTAACTGTGAAATTAATTTGTGAACTTTCTCAAATAGTTCATAATGTTTTATACAATTTGAAAGAAACAGGAGAATTGCAGAGTAAGTCCAGATTTCAGAGTGTAGTACTTTCAGTTCAGTATTTTCCTATAGAAAATTATTTTAAAGTACTCCATCACAAAACTAGAAGCCTGTGAGTTTTGGTTTCACGATGGCATTTTTTCCAGCTAAAGTTTTATTGAAGATGATAAGTTCTCCAGGGATATTAAATACATTCATTTAATTAGGAATCAAAGCAGATGCTTAGGAAACTTCTTTGCATCATCCTTTCTCTCTCTCCCCCTCTTTTTCACCGTCTCCACCCTGATCCTGTTCAATGCCTGTAAAAAAATTTAAAATTCCCTGAACAAGACAAGCACATTAAACAATATGGAATCCATATGGAATTTTTTTCCCCTTAACAATACATAAATAATTATATAGGTTATTTTGTTCTAGAATAACTAGTAAACATATTATTCAATCATTGGAAAAGCAGAGAAAATTTATTTCTGTTAGATAGTTTTTCTTTAAATTTTGCAACCTGATAGCAAGCACAGAAAATGTATAAAGTGACCATGATGAATCAAAATGCTTGTTTTTTTCCATAGTTTGAGTTCATTTGCTTTATTTTATAATTTTCTAATGGATTATTTAATCGCTTTTAGTAAATAGGTATCTATAGCATAACTTGGAAAAAAATTATCTTAAAAATTATTTCTTTGTCAATTATTCCTATAAATTGGTAAATAAATGCATATAATTTGATAATCATATACATATACAAAATGAAGAAACTTACCAAATTATTTCAGAATCCGTAACGAGAAATGGATCTTCTGTAGAGCTGAAACTATCACAAATTCTGTACAAGATCAATGAAAACCCTCAGTAGAAACAGAAGATAATAATCTCAGAATATCTCCTTTCAATATTTTCAAATGAAATATATGAAATACAGAATTCTAGAAATATCAGAGAAACTCCTGAAACATTTTCAAAATTAATTCTTTCCAAGTATATTTTTCAAAATATTTATTCCTAAGTGATTATTTTTCAAAGAGAACAATAAGACTTTAATCTGCATAGTAAAACTGTACAAGCCGACTCGTGTGTCTGCTTATAAATGTTCATACTATTCATTCATGTCATCTAAAAAATTGGGAAAAAATCTCAAAATGTAATTTCTATATAATCTATATTTTTCTCCAGTATTTCATTTTGGTCATAACATTGAAATGCTCATTTTTTTAGTAGATGGGACCTGAAAGGGAATTGTAACATGGCTACAGTTAGCCATGCTGATAAGAAACTGTTTTCATGTTTTGTATTAAGTGCACAGCTTTGATCATATTCGTAGTCTCAGGAAATAAAAAAATACTGTTGTATCATCATCTAATTCTTAGCAATTAATTACATGCAACAACTGTATGAATAAATTATAAAACTAATTCATAGGGTGTGCAATGAAAAATGCCGAAAACCATGTGCAGATATTGCCATAATGTGTGGTTATTGACATAAAAATAATTACTAATTTTAAAATAACACCATAAAATCTAACTTTTTTACTACTTTATTAATGCTACAATCATTATATATATATATATATATAAAATATACTTGTTTCTGTCACGCTACCTAATAACCCAATCACTCAATGTTGTTTTATGTACAGATGATATAAGTATTGTATGTGCTGTGTCTTTACACGTGTGTATTTGAGGAAATGACCAACTTTTATCAATGTATTGCATATAGATTTTGTATAATATATATAAATACATGAAATATAAATATATAGTATTTGATTTTAAATTAAATTTAAACTAACTGTTCTTCCAAACGTGTAAAATATCCACTATGCACATAAGAAGAATGATTGCGTAAGCATCCAATATGCACTCATGTTGTGCAAGTAATTTTGCAAGTGAGAATGCTATCATTTAGCAATCTATCTCATGTTTTACAGAATCAACCCAATAAGAATTTTGTTACACACAAGTATAAATCATGGAAAATAAGGATAGACAATGAAAATACAGGAAGACCTTTAACACCAAAGTGAAGTTTGATTTTAGCTAACATTTACTTCCAAATATAGGAAATAGCTTGAGTCCATTTGAGAAAAGGTGACATGTTTATCTTACCTTCTGCCCTCCTGTTCCCCAGTAGTCTTTGACTTACCATATTGTGACCTTTATAATAGCTTTATAGAGGATCAATCAGGCCAAGACAGAACTGTAATACAAAGAAGTATTCATTATTTTATATTGGCTTAAACTAATAGGCATGACAAGTAAAACACGGGTGATTGATTTCCTGACCTTTAAAGTGTTTCATATGTAAAGTGCATAAGTTCCAGCCATACAAGATATTTAATGTTAAAAATGAATTTTAATGTTTAACTGTATTTGATATATGCTGCCAGTGGAACTCACGTTTTGTGACAGCTAATTGTACTATTTCATCTCTTTGCAATGACTCTTTCCATTAACTTCTCTGATACCTTTCCAGTTCTTTAAAGCACAGTATGAATATCCAAAGAATAAAATCTCTTTTAATAGCTATTCATTTTATGTGACTATGTACTGAATTGGAATCAAGCCAAAATCAAGTTCAGGATTTTTTAGAGGCTAACTTTCCAAACAGCTGCATAAACTACTAATGTATTTTTGGGATTGAATTTAAAATGACAGTACTAGAAAATGTGTGGGAGCGGGAAAAATGGGTGAAAAATATGTTTTCGTATTCTGACAAAAATCAGAACCCGTTTCAGAAAGAAATTCATTATTTAACTAACATAAAGAATTCCTTGAATCTTTATGCATTTGTTCACTACAGAAAGTAAATTTTGAGCACCCACCCATAACTTGTTTGTAGGAGACTTAGCTAAGATTTTCTAGAGCCCACTATGGCTTGAAGTATGTAAAATGTGGAGATAATTTTGAGATATGAATCAAGGGATCTGATTTTCAATTACAACAGAAAGGTACTGACCTTCTTAAAATCAAACGTATTTATAGATTGTCCTGTTAGACACTTTCAAGTTCAGGTGCCTCTTCTATAAGTATCTTCTGTCTGAAGATATCAATTCTAAGAATGGCATCAACCTAAAATCACAGTGAATGGAAGCAACTGTTAAACCATCTATTTCAAGTCTATATTTCAGTGTTCTTTGCATGTACTTCTTTTACTCACTTCTACATCCCGTGAATCTTAATTTTCATTATGTTTAGTACTTTGAAAAATCTGTGATTGGCCCAACATCTGCCTTGATTCTGCCTAAAGGCCAGAAGATGGATTTCAATATCAACCAAATAACAAATAATTATCCTCATTTGCTCCCTATGATCTTCATAGTTAGAGAATTAATTTTTGAATTTTTTCTGCTACTTCTGTGAATCTGAATTGAATCACACTGACACATATATTACTTCTTTAATGCATGCATTTTAAAGTTCCATCTTTTTTTTCACTAGGTAGTATCATCAAGTATTTATCCTTTTGATGTTTCCATTAAACCTGAGGAGTCTTTCTTTTGCTGAAAATACAGTAGGTCTTAAGAACAGCTTTGGTAGAGCATTTCAACACATATGTTATCAAACAACACCAAAAGAAAGTTACATGGCTGCAGGTTAGAATGTGTTCTTCTAGCCATGCGTCTTTTCACTCCTGAATTATAAGTTCCTTAGCCACTAAGACAAGCTGTGGATGCAGAATGACATTGTATTTATCTTTAGAAATAAAACCTGTTGTCATTTATGCAAAAGGAGAAAAAAAATAGTGATCACCATAAATATTTGGGAGACTGGATTTAAGTGAATTTCCTGAACTTTCTTATCATTCCTTTGTGCCAATGTTCTCATTTGTAATGAAGATATATTACCATGTCAAGCAATAGGGGGAGCCATACTGCATAGTTATACAAAATATACCTACACTTAGCAGTTCTGATATTTAGCTGGTGACTAATTCTTAAATCATAAATACTAGAAATTGAGTACATTTCTTGGTTAAGTGTCCCTTCCTAGGACTAATTGACATGTCCCCCTTCTACACTGTGGTGAAAGAATATACAAATAGCACATGAAGCCTAGGAGTTCCTATTCTCGTTCTGCTGGATTACTAGATGGAGAAAAATAAAGCAGTGTAGGAAACAGGGTGAAATTGACATGATTTTCTTCTTTCTGCTTCTCCTGCAACTTTCTTCTTCCTTTACTTTCTCTTTTTCTTCCCACAGTTTCCCTTATTTGAAGCATGTTCTAGTAAAAACAAACAAAAAATCAAAACTCTTTTCTTAAAGTTGGGAAGGATTTGATCAGAAGAATTGTTATTTTAATTATTATTCCTTTAGAAGTGGAGAAGACATAGGGATTTCTTACTTAGACACACATATTCTATTCCCTATTTGGAAAAACGACACCTCCTGGAAAATCCCTGTTACAACTATTAAGTTGTCCTGTCCAAGCTATCTTATCCTCTCTAAGATTCTTGTCTCTTTCAAGATATCATCACTCTCCTCATAGCAACCAAACACAACATTTTGAAAGAAGAACGTGTAGTTGATATGCTTGTACATTGCCAGATCTTCTAACAGGATGCTGAGTTTACTGAGTATCCGTTACCATCATTAACTGAGTTTTATTGCTGCCTATAATGTTCATATCTACAAATTAGTAATGACAGCTATTTTATTTCTAGAAGAGTTAATTTGAAAGATGGTACTTCTGGAAATGACATAATTTGAGGCAGTTTTGATTCCAGATTAATGTAAGATCAGAATGCCCAACTGTAAGCATCTGAACAATGCAAGTCGTACAGTTATCCACATTTTTCTTAGCACCTCAGTCTCTCTTAAATTAAATCATTTAGTCAATTCACAATTGAGTGTAGGCTACAGTATAGGATTCTTTGATTTGGTCTTGCTTAAAGAAATATCATGAAAAGCACTTGTGGTGGGTTGACCTTGGCTGGACACCACTCTATCACCCCCCTCCTCAGCAGAACAGGGAGAGAGAAAATAAAATGCGGGGTGGGGGGGGAACCCAAAAACTTGTGGGTCAAGATAAAGGCAGTTTAGTGACGCAACAGCAAAAATTGCATGCGCAGAAGCGAAAGAAAACTAAATATGTTATTCTGTACTTTCCATCAGCAGGTGATGTTCAGCCACTACCCGGGAAGCAGAGCTTCAGTACATGTAGCAGTTGCTCCAGAAGACAAACGTCATAAATAACGAATGCCCCCCCTTCCTCCTCCTTTCAGTTAGGCTTTGTATCTGAGCAGATGTCATATGGAATGGAATATCCCCTTGGTCACTTTGGGCCAGCTGTCCCAGCTATGAACCTTCCGAAGACCTTGCCCACCCCCAGCCTACTGGTGAGAGGTAGGGGGGAGGGTTGGAGAGACAGCCTTGATGCTGTGCGAGCACTGCTCAGCAGTAGTCATAACACTGGTGTGTTATCACCACATTTCTAGCTACCAATACAAGCATGGTACTATTGAGTGCTGCTATGAGGCTCAGCCAGACCGAATATAGCACTTTAAAAATTATTATCATTAGATCACACAATTATGATTGGGCAGGGCAAATCCTTAGTGCCTCTAACAGTAGGTGATAGTAAAACATGCATAAAAGGACTGAGGTGTGAGGAAAATCTTTTAAAAAAACAAACCAAAACCAAAACATAAAAAGTGAACAAAAAAATTATAAGGAATCATATCTGCTGTTTAAAGGTCTAAGTCTTTAGAAGGATATGAAATCTTGCACATATTCAAACATTCAAGATTACTATCATGTAATTGATACTTCTCCACATATGATGCAATTTCATCAAAGAACAAAGAAAGTAGTCATGGAAGAATGATTAAGACTTCCAGTGTTTCTTCCACTGCCATTAATATTCAAAACCCAAGATCAATCTGCCAGTGCAGATCATTATCAAATATAAAATTAAAATTATACTAACAATAAATCTTTAAGTTTACATTTGTATGTATATATTTATATAGACAGAACATGTACTTCCTTTTTGCCCATAATACAAGATTTTGAGTATAACAACTCCAAGGAATTATTTTTTATTGTATGTTTCTTTGTTTTCTCTGAAATACTTACAGAAGCCCAGTTTCAAGAAACTTACTCACTTTATTAGCCCTGTTCAACACAGTGTTTTCTGAAAAATAAGAAGTAGCACTGACTTAGACGTTTGTTTTGCCACCTCATCAGAAGAAATCTAGATCTTGCTGTCATGGACTTTAAAAGAAAGGTTTAATATTTATGACTTATACACAGATGTCGTGTAATACATGACATGAGGTATGTCGTGTATCTTAACATTCTTTTCATCCTTATGCATGTAAATATATGTGTGTGTATATACATATATATGTACATATGAGTGTCCATACACATGTGTGTCCATGCAAGCTGGTGGTGTACATACACGCATAGTAACTTATTACATACACCTTTTTATATGCTTTCACAATTCTTACTGTCAAAGCCTAGGTGCCAAAAAAATCACACACACAAGATATCTTCTCAGGATTTTTGGCAGACCAGCTTCTTCAGATTCAAATGCCTTATTTAAAAGTCTCGGGCTTCACCTTCTTTGTAGTATTAGATTTTTTAGTTTTAATTCTGCAAATTTTAGCATTGGGTTTCTTTCTTTATGAGGTTTATTATTACTTTTACTTGAATACATTTTAAGTCACCCAAACTGAATTTTACAAACCTGGAAAAATTCACTCATTACCGATTACAGATATTGCTACCAGATACTTTTGGAGAACAGTAATTTTGAGGAAATGCTGGAAAATAACCTCAGACAGTGAATTTTCTCGTTTTCTTAAACATGTCATGTAAGAAATACCTATTCACTATATCTGAAACATAACACAAATTTTCTGTAACACAACTAAGAACACCCTCCTGAATTTCAGCCTGAAAGATTAAGGTAAAATTTTCAGAAAAAAAATATATCTTAAATTTGAAAAACAGCTGATTTCATGACTTTAAAAGTCAGCATGCACCAATTGTGCAGTTTATGGCAATCAAACCATTGGAAATAAATACAGAATTTCTTGAAGGTCTTTCATCTCTTTTTCCCTAAAACGTTAACTACAATAAATAATTAAAGTAACTATTTTTAAGCAATCACAGATAAAGCTAAAATCAAAGTTCACCTTTGTGCTAGCAGTATTCCAGTTGAGAACATTTAAGATTAATTAGTTAGTCATTCAAGAAGGAAATAAGTACAGAATAATGCAGTATTGGAACAGAATGATCCACTCAAAATCATGTAAAAGAGTGACATTGATCTTATTAAAAGGAAAAAACCCAGAAGATTTTTGGTCATTGGCTATGCCTGAGCTGATCATGACAGGCTCCATTCACAGTCAATGGAGAGAAATAGACACTTCCAGGTATGATTCATTTCACCCCAAATGAAATGTCTAAAATTGGTCAGATTAGCTGTGCCCTAAAAGAACCTTTTTTCTCCACTAATCAGAAAGGGCACACATGGAGACTGGCTTAGTTGTCAGTGTCTACAATGTGTATGGTCAAATATAACTAAAAAGTAACTCATCAAATTTCTGTAATTTGCACTGTTTTCTGTATATCCAGTCTGATCCTATTTAAAGGATGTTTTAATAGTAGTAACTAGATGGAACAATTTAAAAGGAGAAATCTCTACTTAAAAAGCAAAAGAAATACAGACACAGTAATTTTGAGTATTTGAATCTAATTCTCAGCCCTTGTCGAAAGGTAAAAAGCAGTAAAAGATTTAAGCAAGTGAATACTAGTTTAACACGGATTAAGTCTCTCAGACTGAATAAACTGGCATTTTAAATTTACAAAATGGTGCCCAAGACACTAGCTTAATAATATGCCACAATCTTAGTCACATAACGTAACTGACATTTACGATAAGCAAAGTTATACTGATTTCAACAGATATTCTTGCACACTACATTTAAGAACACTCAGCATGCCACAGTTTGCTAGAGAATTGAGTTCTTTCATTAACTGATTGGAGGGGGGTGTTTCTTTTTTTTTCTGGTGTTAGCAAGACACTGTTTTTCTCAGGGTCTGTGCCTATCTAGAAGTTATCACATGATATATGAACGTGATAGAATAATAAGGAAACATTGATTCACAGCACCGTGTGGATCTCAAAAACTTTAAAAATTCATTTTCAAAACTGAGTTTGCCCTCAACATACCTGAAATTTGCAATCTTTGAAAATGGATGTATACAGAAGTTATCTTTCAAAGATTCAGGGCACAAAGAAAAATTAGACTAACTGTAGAAGGTGTTACATTAATTTAAAATCTGGCTTAACTCCAGGTATTTGAGAATTCAATTATATTAGAAAATGCTGGGGGTAAAAAACCCTTTCTGGGTCCTAACTAGGTGCTGCTTTGTTTATCTGTAAACTTTACCAAATTTTTTGGCCTGGTTATCACAGTGAATACCAGATGGGCTGGTTTCAGTCATGTAAACAGAAGTTTATAGGGCCATTAATGACTGCTTAGAAATTCTCATGGCTTCCAGCTGTTCCTGATGAAATCTGTGGGCTCGCTTAATTCACTCTTGCCACATTTGCCAGCCCCATGTTTTAGATCACTGTAAATGAAGCTGCATAGGAAATAAATCCATTTTACCTAAAGGTTACCATATAAAGTGAGGCATCTAGTCTTGATTTGTCAACAGAAAGAGACTTTAACTGTGCAAACTGTTACCAATCATAATATTGTTTATGAGCAAGGAGGAATCACCTTATATATACAGTCAATAAGTTATTGTTATCAAATTGAAATTTTAAACAGTCTAATCCAAGGATCATTATTGGTTCAGATCAAATCGTTACAGGGAAAGAAGGAATAGTTCTGTTGAGAAAAAGTCTCTATAAATGCCCTACATACAGCTATACAGCTGTGAGATCTCCAGTGTTAGCCTATGCCCCATTCCTTATCATCCCGTAGCTGTGCTCCTCTGCACCACATCCTGTGTCCCCATTTCTCAAGGCCTCTGCTGTAGTACTAGGCCTCTATTTCTCTGTGCTGTTATTAGGTTAGTGGCACTGTTTATAAGATATACAAAACCAAACCAAATTGTCTGGTTTTCACAGCAAAAACTCAAGTGAAATAAAGCTTCAAGCAGGTCAACAAAATATCAGGCAGAGCAGGTTGGACAAGCCTGAGTCCAGAGGCTTTGTACAAAGGATGTGCCCTGTTACTAGCGGTGTCAATACCATATTTGAAGCTGCAGGGTAACAAAACTGTTGCAGTGCTACAGAACTAGCCAGCTGCAACAAGGCTTTCCCACGCAAGGTTCCAAAAGTTCAGCTATTGTCTATGCTGTTTCTTCATCCTCTTCAGCCAGTCCACCCTGCTTCTTGCCTCTGCTGCATCTGGGTTCCTGGCTTCTCCTCCAGCCAGCCTTTCCTCATCCAGGCCCCCTTCTTCTCTCAGCTTCTCCTGGGGCCTCTCCTCATCTCTCCTACATCCCTGGGCTCTTCTTCATCCAGTCTGCTCTCTCTCTACCCAGTGCTCCTCTTCTACCAGTGCTCCTTCTCTTCCAGCCTCCTCAGTGCTATTTAGCTACTTGGCCCAAACAAGCCACAGCTGTATATTATCCACGTCAGCCAACCCACTGCCCCAGAAGCAAACCCACAACTGTATATAATCAATGTTAATTAACCCTCTACACAAAACTTAGGTTTCTAGTGCTATTTCAGGTACTAAAGAACATCCTGCCTTCCTCTGGCTGTCCATTTTAGATGCCCTAGGATGCCTGAAAATGGAGATTTTGAAGCCAGTTAGAATACTGGTGATGACTGATGTAACACAATCTGTGTAAGACTTGTGTTCTGAAGAGGCAGCTGAAGACCAGGGACAGTTCCCTAAGGCAGTTTAGGAAGGCATAAAGTGCTTGTGTTAAAAGTTATACATACAATCAATGAAGAGAGAGCGCTTCTGAGATGGCAGTTTGTCCCAACCAAAGATAAATTTAATGTGAGGAAGTGATTTATGACAGTCTGCTCTCCTCTGATTATAATGAGAGAATACACAGCCATCTTAGATTTGGAAACCAAAATTTAAGATTGTAAAATGAAGAGAAGAAATAATCATTCATTCTGCAACAGCAGCAAACATTTCTGAGCTATTCCTGATTATGTGTTTGCCCCCACCATTATTCCACCACTTCAGGGTAAGTAAGACTTCTCTGTCTAGGAGGTCACATACCCATGCTAATCTGGCAAAATTTGCTAATCTAGCACAGTGCTATGCTAATAAGTCTACTGGTCTTCAATCTCTTCTAGAAATAGCCTTTATGCCTTGTTGATGACTGTCTGTATAAGTGTACCCTCTCTTTTTAAATCCAAAAAACCTCACTTGATTACATTTTTGTTTTAAACATAAAAGTGTGAAATGCAGACTTTAACTGTCACACCTCTTAATTAACTTTCCTTTTTCATGCTCTGTGAAACAACTGTTTCAGTCCTAACTCCCTCCTGTTCCTCACTTCAAAGAGCTTTTTTCTTAGAAAATAAAACAAGTTCTTAGACAGGTGGGGTAGTTAAACTAAAGCATACTATATGGGTTGCAGATAACGACATTCAAAGAATTTCCTCTATAATCATGCCTAAATGGTTGATAAGGGAGCGTATATGGAGGGGAACTGATTAAATAATGAAAGCTGTCCTTCAGCTAGTATAGTTAGCTGAACTGAATTAATCATAAGTTATTTTTGAGTCAGCAAAAGTACTGGTCTGGAGAGGTTGCATCAAAGATCATGCTTTTTTTTGGCTCTCTGAAGTCCATTTATTGTGTTATGGTTCTGAATTGCTTGCTAACTTTCTTTTAACTATAATGAGGATGAATTCTGGTTGCTATAAAGTAGGCTTTGGGTTGGTTTTCAAATTGTTGTTATGAAATTGTTGTCGTGGTTTCAGCTGGGATGGAGTTAATTTTCTTCTTAGTAGTTGGTGCTGTGCTGTGTTTTGACTGCGATGTAAGAGCAATGTTGATAACGTGCTGATGTTTTCAGTTGTTGCTGGGTGATGTTTATACTAAATCAAGGACTTTTCAGTT
>JAVJGI010000014.1:35765038-35802152 GCA_035590275.1 Ibycter americanus
TCAGCCGGTACACAGGCAAGCATTCAAAAAAAAAAAAAAAAAAAAAAAAAAAAAGACATCTGATGACTGCAAGACATATTTTGAGTGCCTAGAAGATTCTTACTGCAATACTTAATTGTATTCGATATAATAAGCCAAGTGGCTAGTTGCAGGCCTGCAGTACTCTTTTGTAGCTTTGTAACCTGAAGGGAGCCTGAGAAACTTAACTTATGGTAATGTTATCTTAAAGAGTTTTTCTCTGAACAACCACTGTTGTATTCTGACCTCAGTAACACCTCCAGAAAGTGGATTAATACTCCCTGATTTATTAAACAGTTCATGCTTATCCTTTGTTTTCTTCATCTGATACCTAAAAGAATCACTCCTAGATATGCTGACTCTTTCCCATCTAGAATTGGATCCAGTATACCTAACTCTTCCCTGATTTGGAGTTTGTGTACAGAAATGCATTTATGCCTCTAATAAAATCTAAACTAGTAGTAGGCTTCTTCCAGGATTTACTCACACTGGTACTTGAGTTCAAAAGGCTTCTCCCACGCTGTCTTGGAAGTTTCCTGAGAACGTAACTTCAGATACTCATGTGTCATATTATGTGAAAAAAGACACAGGAATAATTATTTGCATACGAACCTAGCAGTAGATATTGCCCAGGAAATCAGAGAAACTGGTTGTACATCTGCTGTAGTCTAAAGGAGCTTGAAAACACTTTTCTAATGTCCTAAGAAAGTACCACAACCACCTTAACCATAGGATGTCCTTGGTGGTAACATCCTCTGTTCCTCCTGAAAGCAGACCATTGTGAAGCTAAGAATGTAAAAGTTCAGATACAGAGCAAATAGTTTTATGACCACTGATTGGAAAGGGAGAATGAGATTTTGTATCTACTCTTTTAAGGTTCAGGGGGTGGAGGGGGAGTTGGTTTTTTTTGTTTGCTTGTTTAATTCGGGAATATTCTAATATTTAATGTATAGGAACATAAAATAGTTAAATGTCACTTAGAGGAAGTAGATAGCGTATTCTCTTAAGGCTGAGTTGAGGTTGATATTGGCTTATCAGGAAGCATACATTTCAGTGAAAAGAGGTGGTTAAAACAGAAAGGAAACTGAGTTAAAATTCAGCATGATGGTAGAGGCTTCAAATACATAAGGACTTTGCTGTGGCAACTGGGTGATCTTTCCAAAGCTGAGAACTGAATTCTGAAGGCTTTGTACTACTAAAAGATTTGCCTTACAGAAAGAAGCGATCAGCAATGCCTGGCTTATATATGCCAACTAACTGTATCGGATATTGAGAAAGGCAAGTTCTATAACAGAAAACAAGAGCTAGTCTAAAATTAGTCAGTCACTGGAAAACAATGTTAATGGGGCATGCAGCTTTTCTTTTTTAAAAATATACTTTGACATTTCTCTACCTTTTTTTTTTTTGAAAGCTGTTACATAACACTTCAAGAAAAGGGGAACTGAGGACAAAAGTATTAGAAAAGGCAGTCTATTCAGGAATCTGATTAAAGCCAACTTAACTTCCTTTTTGAAATTTCCTTTTCTTCATTTCTTTTCCTTTCATCTTCTGCATCTTCCTCCTTCACTGTGAATTTACGTTCCATGTAATACAACACTACTTTCTGTCATATTTCAGAATAGGATAAAGATATCCCAAATTGTAAAAGTCAAAAAATTATACATAATTTTTTTAAATGAAAACATATATTGTACTTCTGAATTAATGTCTTTAAAGTATACTGCTTTCTGAAGTGCCTCCTTTTTATGATCTATTTTCTATCTAAATTGTTTACTGTAAAAGAGTATACCAGGTTTCCTGGAATTCAAATAATGTTAAGACTGTTGCAAATGATTTTCTTAAATATCACAGAACAACGTGAGAGTAATTCTGATGAGAATGAACTTTCTGAAGTAAAACTTTTGGAGGAATTTTTTTTTTTTCATGTTTACCAGCTAGTAGGGCAAGCCATGATCCATATCAGAATACCTAATATACAAAAAGAAAAGTCTGCTAAGTTCACACAACATGTTTTACAAAACTGTATTCTTGTTGAAAAAATGAACCTCCAGAAATTTTCATCAGTTCAGAAAGGGACATGACTCACTTTGTTAACAAAAAACATTTTTTACATGAAAAAACATTCTCAGAAATAGTATGTGTCCTGTTTCAGAAACAAAGATTAAACTCACAAAATCAAAAATCAAGAGATCAAAATGTCAGACACAGATGCTCATTCATGCCTTGTGGCTATCTCTGTGGGAGGCAGGGAGTAAGAAATCCTTTTCCTCCAGGAGTTTAACAGCTTTGGAGTTTCTTTCTGGCCATTCTTTCTGGCACTGAGAGTGAATCTTTGCTCTTATCTTTAAGCTCCTGGCTTTATCACGTGTAGAACATTTTTTCTGCTTACCTCCATTAGACTTTGGCAAATTCCTTTGCGAATTCTGCTCTGCATAAGGAACTGTTCCAGAGCAAAAGTCATGGTCCTGTTCCTTATGTTGGTTTCTACATTTTCCTCCTCAACTGAGGTTATTTACAGTACTCAAAGGTACGTTATGGCCTCTCTAAAATGTTGGGAAGGCAAGTTTTTGTCCAGTAATGGAAAAACTAAGTAATTTGAATGGGAAAGTATGGGCTGAATTTTTGGATACACAAAGATATTGCTAAGAAGTGGCTTTTATTAGGCAGCTGTTGTCACGTTAGAATACAAGCACAGCAGGTAAGAGGAAGGAAAAGAAAACAGAAGAAATGTAACAGAGAAAGATGAAAGAAAGGCAGTGTGCATCAAAACAACGCTTTTAAACATGCTGTGTACTGACTCCTTCACTAGTCTGTCCCCATACAAACTTTACTAGAGGTCAGACTTATACTGTGTAGTGGTAGTGATGTGTGGGTAGCATCTGGATACTTCCACTGATTTCAGAGGGGAAAAAAATGTGGCCATGTTTAATGCATTTTACAGAGGTAGTGACCTAATCTTTAATGAAGAGTATATTGACTTTTCATCTGCATCAAAACTGTAAATATTAGTGAAGATGCAGCATAATGAGTGGAGAGTGATTTAAATTATATAAAACCAGTTTGTGTTTCTTAATGAATAGAAGAACTTTCCTTTCAGTATGAGAACATACATATATACTACCAAAACTGATCCTCAGCTTAATGGTGTCCAGCTGAATGGCAGTGGCATAAACTCAGAATATGTTACAGTTTGGAACATAAGAAAGAAGTGTGAATTTCTTTTCCTGTACTTTCGCCTTTAAATGTTACCTCAGAAACAAAAAAGAAAACATGAGGTTCATGACATATCTAAATGACCACAAAATACTGGCTGCATATACATGAACGTTTTCTGTTAAACTCTGGGCTAATGAAGAAAAGGAAGCAATGTTGCAAAATGTTGTATTGCACTTGGTGAATTAACAGCTTTCTTAATTCTTCTGCTTCTACTTTTTTCTCTTTATATCCCTAGAGACAAAGTTTGGCATGATCTCACAGAATTCATTATGTCTCCATAAGTATGCATAGGAGTACTATGACAACAAAAATAAATTCATTTACTCTAGAAATATAGTTTAAAAAATCCAGTCATCTGAGTCGAATTTAAATTAGATAGACTTGTTTGTCAATTTTAATTCTGACATATGGCACACACAATGCTACAGAGACTTGATTCTCTCTTAATAGTCACAGGTTTCAGCACCTGGAGCCCTCAGCACATGAAGAACATGGACTCATTGGAGCAGGTCCAGAGGAGGGCCAAAGAAGTGATCAGAGCGATTGAATACCTCTGAAGAAAGGCTGAGAGAGCTGGGATTATTCAGCCTGGAGAAGAGAAGGCTCTGGAGACACGTTATTACAGCCTTTCAGTACTTAAAGGGGGCTTATAAGAAAGACCAGGGCAGACTTTTTGGCAGGGCCTGTTGTGATAGGACAAGTGGTAATGGTTTTAAACTGAAAGAGGGTAGATTTTAACCTAGATATAAGGAAGAAATTTTTTATGATGAGGGTAGTGAAAGACTGGAACAGGTTGCCCAGAGAGGTGGTAGATGCCCCACCCCTGGAAACACTCAGGGTCAGGTTGGATGGGGCTCTGAGCAACCTGATGTAGTTGGAGATGTCCCTGCCCATGCCAGGAACGGTTGGACCAGATAACTTTGGAAGGTCCCTTCCAACCCAAACTATTCTGTGATTCACCTGATAACTTTAGCTTGACTGCCATTAAACGTTTGAACTGAATGCCTGACTTTCTCTTTTTAGATTCTTCATCAGCTAAGACCAGTACATAAGCAAGTATATATCACCATTTACTAGCAGAATATGTAATTTCAATGAATTTAAGAGTCTTCTCCTGAGCTAGCTTTGAAAATTTATATCATATATCTGAGTCAGGCTTTTCAACATCCAGATAGTGTTAAAAAGCCTGAAGACATCTTTAGAAAATAGGACATGAATTCTGGGCTTAAAACCATTAAATATTCACATTTTAGCTGCTATGGTCTTCTCCCTCAAATGCAAATGATAATACTGCTGTAAGCAAGACAGGATTGAAGGATGCGAGTCAGGATTTGTACAGAAAGATATTAGCCTTTATTAGACAAAATTTTATTAGTGGAAAAAACAGGTTTTTTTCATATACTGTTTCTAATTCATACTTGCTGCTTGCCTTTCCAGCATGTAGTTCATAAGGTCTCCCTGGAGCCTTCTCTTCTCCAGACTGAACAACCCCAATTTCCTCAGCCTGTCTTCACAGGAGAGGTGCTCCAGCCCTCTGATCATCTTTGTGGCCCTCCTCTGGACTCGCTTCAACAGATCCATGTCATTATGTTGGGGGCCCAGAGCTTAACGCAGTACTCCAGGCAGTGTGCCACCAGCATGAAGCAGAGGGGGAGTATCACTTCCTTTGACCTGCTGCCCATGCTTCTTGTGTTCAGGAAACACTTTTTTCCTGTGAAGGTGACTGACCACTAGCACAGGTTGCCCAGAGAGGTTGTGGATTACTTCCATCTTGGAGATACTCAGGAGCTGGTTAGACACGGTCCTGGGCACCCAGCTCTGCTTGAGCAGGGTGGTTGGACAAGATGACCTCCCGAGGTCCCGTCCAACCTCAACCATTCTCTGATTCTATTATCTAAAATCAGGACAAATACAGAATATTGCCAAACACTTTTTGTTAGCATGAAAGAAATTATGCAAATTTACTATAAAACATTGTTATGAGTAGTACAAAATGGATTTGAGTTTTGAATATAGACATAAAGAAATACAAGTGTCATTTTATTATTCAAATTTCACCCTTGAAATATACCTGTTCATCACCTCATCTCAAAATTCTGTCATCTGTGTTCATTGAAATGGACAGTAATTAAATTCACAGTGTTGTCTGTCTTTTCTTTAGGTGTGGAATATTTTTTCTCATGTAAGGTTCAGGAAAACAAAATACAAATATTGCTTATGTAGTTCCAGAAGAAGACCATAGTGATACTACTAGATTTTAATTAGTCCTTATTGTTTCAGAGTTTTGCATAAGAAGAAAATAACTTTGTACTGCTATCTATTCTCATTAGAGGCATTTCATATGAAATAGATATCATGATTCCCACCTTTGTATAATATATACATTAATTTAATGTAACCCACAACTACACACTGTCCCTGGTAGCTGTCTGCATTTTGATCAGCTGGACATTTCTTGTTTATACCTTGGTAACCAGTTGGGAACAAAACAGAATTGGCTAAGCAATTAAAATTAAAAATAGGTCACAGTAGTACAATACATGAACATAGTACCCAGTTTCACGTAATGGACTAGGCATTGAAAAATTCCAATACCTCATTTTTGGACACAGATTTTAATAAGAACAGGAACTGGCACAATATAAATCAATATGACATGATTTCTTGAACATAAGGGTGATAGTAGAGGTGAAATATTAAAATCTAAAGATGTTCTCATTAGCCTGAAGACTGAAAAACTGTGATTGCATTGGGTCGCTATAATCCAACCCAAGAAGAAAGAACCCTCTCAATTTGTCAAGTACTTCGAATAATGAAGTAAAATACTTGTTTGCAGAGAAATGCAGAGATATTTTTACATTAC
Organism: Ibycter americanus; assembly: GCA_035590275.1. Taxonomy (NCBI): domain Eukaryota; kingdom Metazoa; phylum Chordata; class Aves; order Falconiformes; family Falconidae; genus Ibycter; species Ibycter americanus. Next base: position 35,771,136 of record JAVJGI010000014.1, read on the forward strand.
TGAAGTGAGAGGCAAACATTCCATACTAGCAGTTTTCACTTCCAGTGGCATGACCTGGAGTGGGAGCTGGATGCTCTAAGCAATACATTGGGCGAGGTAACTTATTAATGTTCCTATGTTAGTAGTCAATACTTCATTTGAATCTCCTCTACCAAATAGAGCAAAAAAATGAGAAAATTGTTAATAAAAACATTATCACAGATAAAGAAGTAGAGACATTTAACACACTTCATTCTTACTGACAGGAGAATTGTCTTCTCTTGTGGTTCTACAAAATAATTTATTCTAAAGTATGTTACTAGAACACATCCAAATTCTCTAGCATTATGTTATGCTTATAAAAAGCTTATATCTAGTTTGGTTATTTATAGTAATATTCATTAATTGGTCTGAATTGTTTTATCAATAGGGTTTTGCCAGTGATCTTTCTTTAATACCTTAATGGAATAAGATGTAATGGAAGTGAATATAATTTTGAGATGCATATAATTTCATATGAGCATTAACTGATGATATTCAGACAGAGATTATATAACAATATCTGAAATTTGTTGTATTAATACTGAGATTCATGTTGTATTGTGAAAGTGGTAACAGACCCTCACTAACATTACTCAGTATTCCTGATTATTATTATTTATCCTTTTCAGTTATTTATCCTCTTCAGCTCTTCTTAAGTTTTTTCAGTTTTGTGCAGTAAGATGTTCTAATGAATCTCTTTTTTGGTTGCTTTAAATTGTTTGGTATTTCCTAACCCAGATGACTTTATGCTGAGTTTGTTTGTCTGTTTGTTTTCTGCAAATGTAATGTAAAATGTTATGGTGTTTGTAGGAAATATATTCTGTCTAATCCAAATCACCTATTAAAGACATTAACAATAGGGAAAGCCTAACATGATAACACTGCTCAATTTACGAGCAACATTTTTGTTCTTAAAGTTTTAAAGTTAGAAAAGGTGAAGCCAAAACCAAAAGGCTCAGAGAGACAATAAAGTTATAGTGTTTTAACTAGTTGTTGGGCATCAGCTGAACAACCAAATTAAATTCATTTCCCTGGCATTGCAACAAAGTAGTGTTAAACTGAATACTGCCAGTTAAAATTTGAAATAAGAGCAGACAAATAATTATTATAGTTCAGCCCTTATTTGAGACTGACTGTTAAACTGTTTAAAACTACAATGTGGACTGCCTCTGCACCATTTGAGAGGGTAAAGAATACTTTCTCTAAAGTATGGTTTCCAACTTTATAGTGCAGATTAATAATACACACCAAAAATGACAGATGGAAGCTGAAATCTTCTGTGCTCTCAGTAATGCTCTTCCAACTGGTACTTAGGGGAACCAGGAAGAAGAAAGGGAAAGGTGGGAAGATTAAATAGTTGAGGATGAACCCTAGTATATAATTTATATAATCTTTAAGCATAACATAAGGTAACAACAAAATAAATGTATGCCAGAATATCCTATTGTTTAAATTTGTATTTTAAAACTTCTAAATTACTAGATTTGCCACAAGACATCACCATATTTTCTTCTCTTTTAAAATGTAATTTATTTTTTAAGAATAAAGTAATTATATAACCCACTATTTTCTAATTTATAATTAATAATATAGTTGGAACATTTGGAAACAAGTTAAAACAACCACTAACAATTAAAATAAAAATTTATCATTAACTTTAGCATTCAACCATGTATTGTCTTAAAGATTTGTAGTTATGCAAGTAATCCAACTGATGAGCACAATTATAATAAGTATTTACGAAAGTTGTTCCTAGGTACCATTCTATAATTCCACATCTTGAACAAGAAAATCTGCCTTGAAGAAAAAGGACACTCAAGTGTCACTATAATCCATTTTGTGTATCCTTTTCAGCTCTTCTTAAGATCTTTCAGTTCTGTGAAATAATTTTTATCCTATCAACTTTCTGACTTTTTTTTTTCCTGTTTTCAGATACAGATATGGTTTAAACCTCTATAATCAAGCACAAATATTTCTATACTGTCAAAAGAGGGGTTGTGGGAGTTTGTCTTCTTTAGGCTCATGAATAGAAATCTGATACCCTCTTACAGCAACATCAGGGTAAGTTAAAGAGATGAATGAGCCCTTTTTTTCCTCAGCGGCAGACAAATACGGTCACTGATTGTGGCTTGAGAGTTTCAGACTGGATATTTAAAAAAAATATTAGCAAACTAATGCAGACCTGGAGCAGCTTGCCTGGAGGTTTATGGAACCTGCACCCTTGGAGTTTTTCCAGGCTGGATGTAGTGGCAAGTGGGATGTAGCTGAGACCCAGGTCTCTTCTATGATTTGAAACAGATCTTGTTGTCAGGACCAAGCTGCGTACTGTCAGGAGACCATTCACAATGCATATGCCTTAGCTTATTATTTAGCTTTGATTTTCTAACAAACCAGTTTATTCCAAAATGAAACTGGAGTTCACCAATGGTGACAGTATGATACTATGAGTGCTGGGAACAATACTGCATCACTTCTAACTATTCCACGAAGCTCTTTCAAACTATCTTGTCAGGTTTTGAACCCTTAAGATGTTTTTCCTGCAATACCATAATGCATCTCTTCAATATGACTAAATCCTACTCCTAGCCATCATGTAACACAGGCAGCGTGCTGATATCTGCTACACCTCCCACATATTATTTCATGAGTTTTAACTGAAAAACAGAATAGTTATCATCATGCCCTAGCTATATAAGGCTAAACGTGGCCTGCTAAAGTCTTAGTTTCAGTGATTCAAAGTGGCTATAACTGAGTTAGTTTAGAGGGGATTAGTTTTAAGTTGAGTAGGTGGAAGTCTTTCCAAATCAGTTGGTGTAGAAGCTAACAATTACTTTTCTGAATGGATACTATTAACAGGGTAGGTACAGAGTACACCTTACATTGTATAAAAATAACATTGACTGAGTTTATACCCATAAAGTAATCAGAAGCTTCCAGCATCATTCTGCTTAACAGAAAGTTCATATGCCTGCATATACACATTTTAACTGAAATAAATAGGAAAGCAATACTATCACTAGGTGCTTCAAACAGATAGGGGGAACTATCTCAGCTAATCAATTAAGGCACATATTACCTGATATGTATTCAGAGAATAAGACTAGGAAGAATCTGTGTTATTATTTGTCTATTTCTCTCTGATAACCATAAAGGGAATTTAGGATGTTTACCCTAGATGAGTATCTAGAGGTAACCATTAAGGTTTTAGTCACTCCATCTTTGGCATCTAGTGCTGAGATACTTCAGAGAACTGCAAAAGGCTGGCTGATACAAAACAGACCCTTTGGGAGACATAGATGATTCCTTGCTTAGGATTATCTGAAGACTAGGTATGATACTTAGGGTATGTCAGTTGTCACGAGATGCTGGCCAGCTGCGCTGGGCCTCTATGAGAGGAATTCATCTCATTTATTGTAGGTCACTACAATGTAGATATTTATATTCTCATTACAATAAATGAAAATCCAGTCAATACAGTCAATGGAATCTGGAAAGCAATTGATCTCATCCTAAAGTAGACAATCATATTTGGTCAGATGAATCAGTTAACCTTAGGTGAGATATGAATCACTCTCTAGACTCCATTGAGTCCATTGACCAGTTTTCCATTACCTATAAAGAAAGTCTAGACACCGTTCTCAGAGGCAGATGTCTATACCTAAAGTTAGACATGATGAATCCCACCCTAAATTTAGGTGAAATAAATCCCATCATCAGTAACTGCAAGTAAAATTCCTCTTTATAAACATCTGAAATTTAGATATTAACCTTCCTGATCTAGAATACGATTTAAAAAAAAAAAAAAAAAGACAAACCACATTGCTTCTGATGACACACATTTTTATACAGTTGCTATTGACTACACCAAGTTTCATAGGAGTATTTCAGAATTGTGAGACACATCTCCTGAAAAATCCAGAAATTAAAATGTAAGCTGTTATCAATCTTTGCATGTAATAATTTAGAATATGAACTGTGATATTCTGCAATATGAACTAAACTGTAAAGGCTTACAAGAGAAAAGAACAGAAATAAATGAAATACATTTCCTATTCTGCCACGTGTTCTAAAAGGATAGTAATGTCTGAGAGATCAGTGTCTTGAAATACCATATCTAGATTTATCAGATTATGTCTGTAAAAGCTCTGAGACTATAATGCTTGCACTGTTTTCACATAACAGAAGTTGCCATTACTGACAACTGAACAACTCATAGTCTTCTGCCTATGCCTACAAATATCTGCTTTCTGTGTTACACTTCATTTTGTTGTAAGAATCATATGTAAAGGCTCAAAATCCTTATTATTCTTTGAGTGGAAGAAAGAAAGGGAATAACAGCAAAAGAAAAAGGGAGAGAAAGACTAGAAGAGAGAGAGAGGAGGGAAGAAGGGAGGCAGGGACAGAGGAAGAGAGGAAAGAAGGAAGAGAGGAAGGAAGGGAGGGAGGGAGGGAGGAATGTGGAAGGAAGGTTGGTTACCTGTGTTATATAGAATGTTTTTTAACTGGTTATCAGAATCAAACAGAAGACTTGGACAGACATTCCATGCTTAGTAGCCTATACTCCTGTTTAGTTTCAGGGCATTAAGTAAATACATACATACATATATGCACAGATATACATTGACATAGCTTATATACAGTAAAGAAACAATTACTGTCTAGGTAGTAGTTTGAATTCTGAAACTTACCTGTATCTAATACAATTGTCCTGTTCCAAAAGCCAGAAAAATCTGTGGGCATCTTCCAAAGCTCTTGAAAAACAGTTTAGTATTTTATTTTTTTTTATGCTGAAAATACAAAATATTTTTTCACTGAACTGTCTGGGACAAGTCTGTTGTACCAGCATTAGTCGAAACTAGGCTTTTTTGTACCTCGAAGTATCTGAAAAGCAGAATTGCTTTTCCAATTATCTCTAATTGTTTTTTCCATGTCATGAAAAATCAGCCTTTTAACAAAAGCCAAAAAACCAGCAGTAACTACATTAAGTTCCTAAAGTAAAATATAAGTTCAGGAAAAAGGTTGGTAGCATGATATGAGAAGGTCAACATGAATTAAACAATATGTCTTGAAAAATTTGTAAAACAAAGTAACTGGTGGCCAGGCTTGATAGCCTAGGCCTTCTCAAGTGGCATTACAAGTTCATGTGTCTTTATCTCAATGACAGAGTAGAAATTTCACAGGTACATTAGCACTGTGTCTCTGAGTTAATATAAAATAATAATTAAAATATTAATATTGCTAATAATAATATAATAAAATATGAAAAATAGTCTCAGCACGTGTATTCAATGCTTCTGTCTTCTGATACTACCTAATACTTTTTCCTTATGAGAAAAATACACTTTTTATTCCTTTATAAGTTTGAAAAGTCTTGTTCACTTGAACTTGTGAACACTTATGTGTCATGAACTTATAGAAATACAAAGCTGAAAGTTTTATTTACAAAGGCAATTTTAGCACACCCAGGAATTAACCTAGACAGTCAAGATAGAGTTTATTAGTGTTTGTTACTGCCTTTTTTATATATATATAATAATATTAAATGTAAATGTTGTATTGCAAATTAAGCTTGATGCTTCTTGTCACCTCAGAACATGTTGATCAGCCTCCTGCTTATCTGTTTGCTTTTAAATGGTTGAATATTGCTTTCCTGTCTTCCAGTCTCTAGACATCAAAAATCCAATTCTTTCAAACCGTCTTCACTCAGCCTGTTTTCTCAACCTAATCATTGTCATTACACTCTCATAGAATTTCAACTGTATTTCCACATCTTATTTGAATAAGGCCGTGTCTGGAAGCCTCCCCGCTGTTGAGGATGAGGAAAAGATTTTATCAAAGTATTTTAGAATGAGTTGCAATAAAAATCACTTTGCAACAAAACATCTAATACAAGAGGCTTAATAATGTGGGGCTTTGGAAATGGTCTAGTGTACCCAAGATGATTGCTGAAATATATGACACCAGATGTTGTACCAGGGTAACAGCTGAAGGTCAGAAGAGAATCCCACATACATGTCTTGTAACTAAATACTGTTTTTAATTCAGAAGGATTAGTTCCTTGAGCAACAAAAATTTAGACAAAATTATTATTCTTCTTCTCCTTCTTCTCTTCTCCTCCTTATTCTTTTCTTCTTCTTTTCTTCTTCTTCTTTTCTTCTTGTTTTGTTGTTGTGGTGGTGGTGGTGTTATTACCCCAACTTCAGTTCTTTACAGTTAGCTTCAAATACAATACCTGTAGTTTTTAAAAGCAAAATTAATGACAGGAAACTGCTCAATTTTTTCTTCTCTTTCCCATTTTAAGGATAATTTGGGTTTTCTTCTTTCCTATTTAAAGGATAATTTGGGTTTATGAACAATATCTTGATGCTTTCCCTATACCATGCATACTGTATTGCAGACTATTCTCAGGGATGTAGAACTCATGTTCATTCATTTTGTGAACTTTTCCACTATTTTCCACAGTTATCTGGGTTTTTTTGACAACAATACCTGTCAGAAGTATTTTGTTCTTTTATTTTTCTTAGATGTTGTTCCTGTCCCTTGGTGGTATATAGGTTTTTTGCTGTTTTGCTTTTTTTCTTTTTTCTTGACAGTCATCAAGACACTCAGCTCCCCAGCTCCAGCAAGTTTCAAATGTCTTTAAAAAAATCTGATAGGGTCAAAACAGATAGTTGATCTGACTCTAGCCTTGGCCCACCACCTGTTTTGCTTCTCTGGGCACCTAGAAACATCAACTTCTCCCAAGATTTTTATTTCATTTTAGAAAAGAATTGGGGCAGGAGGGGTGTAGATATTTTTTTCCTTTGAATTGCTTTCATAGCACTAAATTCAGCTGCCATAAGAAAATGAACGGGATGATATGAATCAGAGCACATAGCTGATGAGCCTGGGTCAAACTCTTGACAGGAATATATCTATTATTTTTTAATATTAAAGAAAAAAGAGAGGTAAGGCATGAAAAAAGGAAAAATACCATATAAATGATGAGCTAAAAGACCAGAGTCTGGGTCATTTGATTGTAAAAAACCATCTAGTACCATCTGAGGTGTCTTTGTAACGTCCCTTAGCTAGCTGATATGGCAGAGTATCAACAGGAGAAAAACCAGACACTGCAAGGCTCCTTGAACTGATTTAGATGTCCAGAGTGAGGTGATCAGACTAAGACCACAGCTCCCACAGAAACCAAACCCAGAACCCCTACTGCTGAGCATTTTGCAGACACCACAGGTCACCACTGCACTGTCTCTGATACCCACATGTTCTCCGTGGTGTTCAAAAGACCAGTTATTTGAACCACTTCAACTTACAATACATTTAAAGGAAAAGATCACATCTGAATTCTCTTTCTTCCTCCCACTTCTTTCCTCTCAACTATAAATAAGGAAGGAAACAATACATACAATGGGTTAAAAATGAGAGTTAGGGGCTGAGTGTGAGCACTAGCCTGATTTACCATGAAGGTAAATGCAAAAGAGATGTTTTAAGATTTCTTTCTTTTTTTTAACCTTCATATTGGAAAATGAACAACAACAAAAAAAAAACCCCTACCCATCTGATTACCCAGTTTGACTGGAGAAGTAAAACTGGGGACAGTTCAGAGTCACCTACTCAAGTCTTTACCCAACCTTTAAAACCTGTTAACAGAAAACCTGCTTCGTTGTTACTGTATCTGTTTTTGAGGGAACAGGAATAAAAATAAATTCTTTTTCAGCTTTTCTTCCTTCTGGTCGCAATAAATGATTTACATTGGCTTCCTGCTACGGAAAATCTAAATGGAAGTTAATGTGGCTTTTGCGTTTGTGCTTCTTTAACTTTAACCTGAATGGGTGTGTATAACACTCAGCAGGAATATGTCTTGTTTTTACCAGCAGGCAAAGGTTATATATAAAATTATATTTTCAAGTCTGATTAGAAATTAAGGTTTTTAAAAGTAAGAAAAAACAGTTAAGAGTAAACTGCAGGTAATATTAATGTGGTCATTTAAGAAGTACATTTCTTGATAGAGCTTTACTGTTCCTGCTTACAAAAGGCTGACAGAGTAGATGCAGAGAGAATAAAGTTTTTTGTCTATGTTTACGTACAGTATACAAGACAGGTAGACTTAATAGGAAGAGAAAATGATGTGCGACTAATCTTCAAGAGAAATGCCAGTACGGATATAAGCTGTCAGGGAATTGTCCTCTTTACAATAGAGAACTTAAGCTTACTCTTCTAATAATCTGCCTGTACTCTGTGTAGTACTTGTTCAGGAATCATGGCTATCCTATCTATTGCACTTCGTAATTCCTAAAACAGTGGATGCTCTTTTCTCTGTCTTGCTCTCCTTTTAGTCATATATATTCATACTTTAATTTCTATTTCTGTTACAAACCTAGAAGTCTCCTACTGTTTAAGATTACAGTTTCTGAGCAGGGTAAGTAGCATGCTGAGTAACCAGAGATTCAAAAAGGAGTAATATGGCAGCATAACCTCTAGGCATAATTTTCTCTCTCTTTACAATGATACAATGTTGAAATTTGTTTCTTTGGATCTCTAGTTGAGAATCTATTACTGAGCCATATACCTGTAAATACCTCTGTCTATCTATGTACCTACATACCTATCTATAAATGTATTTCTTATATGTATATGGACGCACAAGCATACATATTTTGTGTTGCTCTATATTATATGAATGTATATATGTGTGTGTATGTTTATATTATATGTATGTCTATACACAGATGTTAAAATGTTTGACTCACAAATAACGGTATATGATATGCTGTGTCTTTATTACCTGGGATACGTTCATTACCAGATTGGTGCATTCTAGCTAAGCAGCAAAAATAGGCACAATTTTCTACAATGCTCCCTGGAAATATTTTTGTTTTCTTACATTCATTTACTCTGAGCTTGGTCAAAGCTGAGATGTTTACAAATGTACGTCTTACTCTAGGAATGCATAACATCAATGCTGGCCCTCATTGCAGTTTAATCTAATAATGAACTATAGCTCTCTCCTACTTGTCATGCTGCTGAATGTAGCTGTGTAACAAAGTAATTATTTATTATTATCTCAGATTAACATGTATTTATGATATGCATATGTTTTGTTACAGCTGGTCTTTTGTCTTATTTAACTGCAGTACAGATACCTAGCTAGTAGACTGGAATTCATTTTTTCCAATATCATGATACATTGTTTTGGGTTCTGGGACCTTCTCATGGGGAATTTATCTGAATTTACTTCTATAATATAATATGACATTAAAATATGTGAATGAAATATTTATACCCCTTCCATGAATTTAGCTTACATTTATGAAATAAATAATTTCCTTGTTGTCCATAGAATTTCCCAGTGCCATAAGTACTGCAATGGAAAACCATACTGTTTATTTTCAGTAATGCCAATAAAGGAAGCAATAGAATTAAAACTCCAAAGGTCTAAGTTTAACTTAAAGAGTTCAGATCTTTCATCATGAAGGCAGGTATCTAAATTAAAAGTAGAAATTAATAGTGAAGTACTGAACCAATGACTGTACAAGTTACAGCTGGTCAGATATCTGAAGACACCATATTAACCAGGTATAAATCCTGCTGTCATTCCGGAGTGTCTGCCTTAGAGAAGCCAAGCATACTGGTATGTTGTTAAATGCATAGTTTTGCATGAGTTACTGCAATTGTACATAGAATTAAATGTCATCTTGAGCACTTTTTTAAATATGCAGAGGGTGTAGCCAGAATTAACTCACGGTGTTCATCCAGAAGAGGTAGTCTAATTTTAAGAAGTTTCTCTTCTGGCAGGACTGGGGTGTGTGTAATCTTTTTACAGCCTATTTTTCCCTGATGATTGTTGGTAACATTACACTACCTTTGACTACTTTTTAGTGAAACAGTGTTATGTTAAATGTTACATTGCATTATGTCACAGTGGTTTACATTATCCTACCAAAGGCTGGTACAACGTGAAAACAGAAGGATTACTTTTACATATTTTCTTCAAATTAAAAATTTTCAGTTGAGGACCTCAGTAAAACATGTAATAATAGGAAATATAACATAATGATATGTTTCTAGTGTAAAAAACATTTTTTAAAAATAATTGAAATCTAAATGTATTTGACACAGTATAATTACAAATTTAATCTCACAGGTCTTACACTGCTGCTATAATAAAGTTACTCATTTTCAGAGCCATTAAGTTAACCACCTTCCTGCTATAATGAGGAAGTCAAAGTGACCTTATATCAGACAATAGGTAAAGTACATTGATTTATCATTTTCTACTTTAAGACATATTCTATAGTGTTTCCTCAGGTTGTATAAATCAACAAAGTTTTTACTGATGGAAGCAGCATCCAACTGCTGATCTGGACAATAGGAAATATGTTGTCAGATTATATTTGTGACAAGATATTTCAGATCCTTTGGATCCTTTTGCTATGTCTAGGGATATATTTCTCCTGCCTAGAACAAAGTATGCAATTATTACTGTAAGAGTATATAGAATGTGTGAGCATCAGCTTCAGGTTATCTGATAAAGGACATTTTCCATTCAAGAGGAATAGTAAGTAAAGGGGGGGTGGGAAGTGCATGTGTGATAGCACACAGAGACAGAAAACCAGTAAGAAAGGGTTAACAGAGGCAAAACCCCCAAAGGTGTCCCATCACTGACTGATGAGCCATTAAGAAACTGCAGGCACAACTTTGGAGAGGGCCAGCCTGGCCTTAGTAACTGATAAAAAGGGGGGAAACAGGAGGAACATGAAGAACTGGGATATGCCAGGAAGGGGCTGTGGGACTAGGCAAAATTTATTAAGGAAGTTTAGGGGAAGGAGATTGAAGAAGAGCAAATGGGAAGAAGAGACAGAAGCTAGTATAGAAGGGGTAGGTCAGCTGTAAAACAGGGCTGGAGCGTGCATGTCTAGGGAAGCCCTGCACATGATCACTCCAGTCTGTCCTGTGTTCTTACTAAATCTTCTCTTAATGACCTCTCTAAGTAATCTCACTCCCTATCCTGTGCGTGTCAGTGCTTCAGCGGCTCAGTGCCAGCTGCTGGGGAGACAAGTCTGAGGAGACTGGGTGCCATCTCCCAGATTCAGACCCCCTGGTCTGCCTGTGGACACCCCTGGCCTGTGGCATCAGCTGCTGGAGCCAGTGGGGTCTTTAACCTCCAGCCACTGGGGTGGGAACGGTATGTGTCCCAGAAACCAGCAAGCAAGGGGGATGGCTGTGAGTGAGGCGAGTGAAGGGCTCAGCACCAGCAGTCGATCAGGACTGCAGGTCACAGCCCGTGGGCCAGGTGCCAGGGGCAAGTGTCTGTACCTGCCCTGAATCAGGTGTGTGTGGGGTGTTTGTGTGGACTTGCTAGCAAACTCCAAGCTGGATCAGCTGGCAGGTAGGAGGCTCCAGGTCTTGGCAGGGGGATCAAACAGGTGGAGGGTCCATGCTGGTATTTGCGGGGACCCACAAGTGTGGAGTGCTTGTGGGATGAACGTGTGAGTGTTGTGTGCTTGCAGCAAGCATCCAGTGGGAGCAGCCAGTGGGCCGAGGACCTGTGGGGCAGATAAGGGGGGCCGGGATCCAGGCAGGGGTGCTGTGCCAGTGCTCAGGGATCTGCAAGTGTGTGTGTGCTTGTGAACGTGAAGAGTGTGGTGTGTGTGCTGCACTAGCTACCTTCTGCCTCTGCCAGCCCCAGAGGAGGGGGGGATGTGGCTGCCTGTGCCTGGTGTGAGTCCTGAACGTGGCTGCTGCTGGAGGCACATTCAGCCTCACTCTGGTTGAACCTGCAAACAGGAAAGCAGCAGCTGCATCCATTGGCCTTGGATGGAGACCAGAAGGTCTAGGGGCTGGGCACGAGGAATTCCCAGGTCTGGAGCTGCTGAAGGCAGCAGATGCTTCTAACATCCATTAACATGTACAAGTTGAAATGACAGCATTTATACCTATTTTTACCTTGTACTAGATTGCTGCATACAGTGTGTAAATGCCGGGTTTTTGTTGCATCAGTTATGTATTTGCTGATTGCATTCGTAAGTCACAGGATAGGAGAGCCATGTTAGGTATTGAAAATTTCAGAAAACATTCTACATATGCAAAAATAGATTATAAATTTCATAAAAATCACATGCAGTCATAGGTTACACACCAGATTTCATAATAAACTCGTACTTAATTGAGAATACCATTTGAACTGATCAGGGGATTTTTCATTACACAATAATTTGATGTAGGAAAACAGCATTATCTACCTTTTAGACAGTTATAAAAGATTATAAATTATGACTTTCACCTCCTTTCTAAGGTACTGTTAACATTCCCAATGTTAATATCCCTTTTCTGTTATTTTATACTCATCTGGAATACACTCCTACCATTTCACAGCCTAGAACAGGTACAGAGCTTTTTAGTCTGGTTAACTGGAATCAATTAATTGTGTATAGAGCAAATCTGTACTAAAGGGATTTATCCCTACAACACTTTTTATTTCTGTGAGGCTTTACTAAGTACCAGTCACCTTCTTTACCAGTCTATTTTTCAATTGCTCATTGTTACAAGGCTAAAAATTTTTCAGATAAATTTGGCTACCTTACTACAGTGGGTGAATCAAGTTATAAGAAGTTCAGCCTAAACAGGCTAAAATGATTTAGTTTTTTCTTTCTGGTCCGTGTGAGCAATTGATACAGACACTTTCATAACGATAAAAATTGATACATTGCTCTTCCAAAAATCCATTTATTTAACATGTGATAAGCAAAGTTCTTATCCAAAAATGCCACTTCAAAATACACAGTGACGTTCTGTGTAAACAAACTTGAAAATTACATTCTAATAATGTCCCCACCCTGAAATTACCTTAGCCTGTTTCAGAGGTAAATCACATACGTTGTTTGTGATGAAAAGAGCATTTCACCTTCTGATGTGACAAACATTTGCCAGATATTGGTGTTGAATAATCGTTCACACCCCCTTGGGAAGCAGAACCAAGGGCTAGCCCTGGTTTGTACATGAAGGCCAGCGCCCTGCTGCACCTGCACTGGTAATCATGAAGTGCACTCTTCCCAAGAGGAACTCTCTTGATACATACTCATGCTATTAAAATGCTGGTTTCAAAGTACATATTTTCTGCCAACACAGCAGTTTCATCCTTCACTTAACTTCCTATCCAGCTCCTTATGTGAGTCCAGATAAGCTTCATCTAATGTCATTGATTTTATGCTACTAGCATATCTACAAATGGACTTATATGAGTAACTTTAAAATGAATATCATAACTAGTGAATTAGTTTTCCAGTCTTGATTTGTTACTCAAAAAGCTATCTATACTAGCTCTGGAAGATGTAGAGTTATATTTTGTGGTGCCTATACAATTGATTTTACCTGAATCTAAAATAATCATTTTTTCCTTTGTTGGGTGGAATTTGTTTCACGTTTTAAGGAAAAATTAAGCAATGAATGTAAGTGCAGCATTGCAATTCCCTTTATTATCAGTGGAGAGATACAGGCATCCAGAAAGGGCAATTAATCCCACCCAGATGCATATCTTTCATTGAGAAATAATCCCCTTGGAATTACATTATATTTACCATGTTGCAGTCAGTGTTACACAGGTTCTGCTCATGGCACTGGTGTTTACCTCATTGCAAATGAGTCACTACAAAATGTATAGGGTGGTGTAGCCAGCAGTGAAAGAGAAACTGTCTGCCTCAAATTGCTCTGCTGGTGTATGCTGTCCCACTTGCCAGTGGTATCAAATCCTTTACAACATGCCAGAATTATACATTACTCTTATGTAGTTTGTTAGGCACAGATGGTGAAACAAGCCAAAAGATTCAACCCTGAAAAAGTATGTGGATTTTAGCAACTGTGTGTGCTGTGAAGAAGGAAATAAAGGAAACAGGAGTTTTGTTTAGGATTTATTTTTTTTTTTTTTACCAACCCTGAAAATGAGGAGTCATGTTATAATTCTCTTAGAAGTGGGTAAATACAATAACTGTTGTGAATGGTGACTGCTCATTTCGGTGTTCAAATCAGTATCTGTCTGAAAAGATTTCATTGTATTACAAATAATATTCTCAAGCAGCATAGATCACTAATTTCCTTTGGAAGCGAATCAGCCAACATGTTATTCAGGACACACCTGGAGGGCAATTTGCTTGACTCAAGTTTTGTGAAACAGAAATGACACAATGTTAATTTGCTTTTAAACTGCTTGCCATGTCTAAGAATTAAATAAGCAATTGGATGAGACCAAACTGAATTCATTGAGATATCAGCCATGCAGTCCACTTATTTTGCCTGATTGTGATAGAAAAGCCTTTTATATGAGGAGTTAACACATTCACATTTTCCACACTTGGCCTTTTCAGAAATCCCAGTAACAAATTCTTTGCTGATTTATATTCTGCTCCGCATTTGAATAAAATATGCCCCTGAAGTTTAACTTAAAATATTTCAGACTTTTTGTCTTTTTGTCTCTGTATTAATACTATTTGCACTACTTTACATCATGGCTTAGTCTATTGTCGTGGTATAACACCAGCTGGTAACTGCATGCTATGCAGCCACAGTAGCTCACTCGCCCCACAGAGGGATAGGGAGGAGAATCAGAAAGGAATGTAAAAATCAAGTGTTGAGATAAGAACAATTTAGTATTAAAAATAAAATCAATAAAAATAAAATAAATAAAATTTAAAAAAAAAACAATAACAAAAATAATAATAGTAGTTACAATGAAAAGGAAGGAGAAGGGTAGAGGAATGAAATCCAAAGGGAAGGGAGGAAAGAAAACCAGTGATGCACAGTACAGCTACTCACCCCCAGCTGACTGAAGCCCAGCCAGTCCCTGAGCCACGATCAGCAGACCTCAGCAAACTCCACCCCACCTCCCTGCCCCGTTTATATACTGAGCGTGACATCCCATGGTATGGAATACCCCTTTGGCTAGTTTGGGTCAGCTGACCTGGCTGTGTCCCCTCCCAGTTTCTTGCACCCCTCCAACCCTCTCTCTGGCAGGGCCTGAGAAACTGAAAAGTCCTTGAGTTAATATAAATATTACCCAGCAACAACTGAAAACATCAGTGTCTTATCAACATTGTTTTCACACCAAATCCAAAACGCAACACTGCACCAGTGACTAAGAGGAAAATTAACTCTATCCCAGCTGAAATCGGGATATCTGTATGTGGTGTTGGGGGAATAAGTAGTTCTATAGAGAGATGTATTTGAAAATAAAGTCTATGAGAACACTTAAGCTTAGGATCCAATTAATTAATGTGTTTATAAACATTTATATTCCAATATTAACATGTAATTTATTAGTATTTATTAATTGATCAATTAATACATGGCAGCTATTTGCATAAATAGGATCTCAGTCTCTATCGTCAGTACTGCTAGCAACAGCTGTAATTATAATATTTATTCCACATTGCAGTTAAGCTTAACTCAATTGATTCCGGTGATTGGAACAGCCTCTGGAATGGCTTATCTTTCTCCAGACCTTCGCGATAGAGGATTAGAGGATTTCAGTGCAGAAGTTAGTAGTCTAAATTTAATTAGGATGCACCCATACTAGATTATCTTTCAAAACCCACTATCTTAATGCTAAGGGATAAGTGGCTACCACCTCCAGCATCTCCAGGACAAGGACTTCTCCTGCCCATCCACTGTGCACAGAAACCTGGAGTCTCTGTCCAGGCTGAAGGGTATGTCTGCTGCTGTCCCTTCAACCAGCAGTGAGGCTCACACACACACACACACAGACACACACACACACAGAGGACAGAGACAGGGCCAGTCACAGAAATGGCCGCAGACAAGGCGCTGCCCCCAGCAGCCCCCACGTTCAGGTCTCACACCAGACACAGGCACAGGCAGCCACGTCCCCTCCTCCTCTGGGGCTGGCAGAGGCAGAAGGTCACCAGTGCAGCGCACACACCCCACACTCTCCACGTTCACAAGCACACACACACCTGCAGATCCCTGAGCACCAGCACAGCCCCTCTGACTGCCCAGCACCTCTATTGACACTCAAAACAACTGAGCAGAAAGCTATCAGTACAAACCACAGCAGGGAAGAAGTTTCTGCTAAATTCACTGTATTATATCATGTAGTGATCTGATTTATGGACCTACTATATACTTCTGGATGACAGACATCCGTTGAAGAAGCTGGATGATTGAGATGGTGGAGGATGAGTCCTATATCTACAAGTTATATAGGAGGCAGGAACAGACCTGGATGGATGTGTTCATCAATTTGGTGGAGGGGATGGATCATGATCTGGTACTAATTGTCCAGGGACAAACCCAGAATCTTTCTCATGTCTCTGTTAAGATTAAATATAGCCGCTTGATACAACAGCTGCCCCCTAATACATCAGGATCTTGGCAGGAGGCAGGATGGAGTAAGTTCACTTGCAGATTAAACAATAGCAATTGAGTTATAAGGTATTTCCTGGGGCTCATTGATCACAAGGAAGGAAATAAATGTAGCTAGTCATTACTCCCAGGAAACTGTTCTGATGATTTTACTCTTTTCTACACATTTCTAAATGCTTCATGACAAGGTCGGATAACAAGTACATGCATATCAGGATGATAAGCATCTTAGAAATGCTTACGGTAGAGACCCTGAAGGTTGCTATTACTGTTATAAGGTGAGAGAGAAAAAATGATCTCTAAGGTATGTACCTTTGTGACGGCTATTACTATTTCATTGGTATGTGTAAAGGCCTTCTGGAAAATGAATGTACCATTTACTAAGCAACCAATTTCTGTGAACTATCTCTCTACATTCCATTCAGCATGTAATTAATATTTAAACATCTTTTTCCTCCTTTTTATTTTTGTATTGTTTCTGAATGACAAATATTTTCACAGCTTGAATAAACATTAGCCAGGGTCCTTAAATTAGTGTTTGTGTATATTTTCTGTTTCGTTTACATACTGAATGTCTGACTATATCTGTTTCTACCATTAGGTGCATGCTAAGTACCACATATTATTTTTCCTGCTTGCAGAAACATGATTTATTCATTGATTGAGGCATAACCCAAAATTATCAGTAGTAGCAGGTAAGAACGGAAAGAACATTTCATATTTCTGGGATTCTGAAGACAAAAAATGAAATTCTTACACTCTTAGCAAGTTCTGGATCCAAAACCATTGAATGTAATAGAAAATCTTCATTACTGTTAATAGGAAGGACAGCAAACTTAAAATGTTTTACAAGAACTGAACAAAGAAAAGGCAATGTGGTCTACAAAAAAAAAAAAAAACAAAAACCACAGAAAAACGAAACCAAGATGGAATCTCTTTCCCATTTAAAACCTAGAAATATTGTAATTCTTTGAGAATTAAAATTAAATTGTGTATGTGGTTTTGTATGTCCATTTTTATATTGGAGCTTGTAGTGGGCTGATTCCTTTTAACTTATTCTGCATTACATTAAGCTGAAACACCCTTGGGAAATACATTGTTCACAATAGGCTACAGTAGAGATCATATTTAGGCATATCTGAGCATAACATTAAAAGCATATTTGTTCACCATGTCTCTGGGAAATTGGGTTGGGATCACCATGTTTAACAGCCATTGACAGAACTGTTTTCTCTTAGCTTTCTTTTCAAATCTATTAATCTTAAACATGCAATACTCTGGCAATTGGATCCGTAACTTAATTACATAGTTTGAAATCTTTTGAATATTTCTATGACTGGATATTCTCTAGTTTTTATTTTGTTTTGTTTTGTTTTTAATAACAAAACCTGAATAATAATCACTTATTCATCATCTATACCATGCCAGCCATTATTTTGTAAGCTTTTCTCACAGCTCCCCTTAGTCATACCTTTTTCAAACTGAAGAGTTCCTAGGCTGCTTAATATTTCGTCATATGGAGACCAATATCCAAATATGGGGAGACAGAGAACAGTATGGATATTATTCATGCTTTAAATGAAGAATGTAATTACTATTGACATAAAGCTGGTCTCAGTGGAAGGAAAGACCTTATTACAAAGAACCATACAGAAATCTCAACATTCATGGATTCTGGAAGACTGCCCATCTGATTTAGTTTCTCTGAGACTTTTGTAATCCAGCTAAGTACATTTGAGTTGGGATGATCAGAAAGAAATGCAGTATTCAAGATTTGAATTTATATTGTGGTACAATGCAGTTTGCAACTTTGGTAATAATCCTGATACTCTTTTTGCTTTGTTTTATGTCTGCTGAGCACAGCGTAATCAATTTTGAAGGATGGTTCACAGATCATATACATCATTTCACATCTACATGGAACCCGGTATCACTTTCCTGAAGGAACAGTAGCTAATTTACAGTATGTTGCTCAATAAAAATGCCTCTACATTATGCAAAACAAGATATGAAGGTCCTCAGGTTAATGGAGATCCAGCACAAGGATTACTAGAGTTGGGATACCATAGAGACTAGTTGTCCAGTTTTGAATTCAGTACATTTGTATACCCTAGCTGTGGTCACAGGAGTAATACCTAAGCAGGTCAACTGGAGCAGGGCCTACAGCCAGCCTATACCCTTAGGTCCAATGTTGAAAATTTTACTGTTTTTTTACTAGATTTGGAACCGCTGAACAGCACTGTCTTTGGCTTACATGAAGTTAGCAGCTAAAACTCCTGTAGTCTTGACTTTGGAGGTGACTCCTTATTAGACCCTTATTCTCACCTATAGTCTCACAGAACTCCTCTTTAACTTTTGAAAATGAACAAGGGACACTCCTTGGTTTGGTGTTGACTTATGTCCTGGCTTGTTTCTAAAACGCATGAAGCTGAGGAGGAAATGAAGCACCCACTTGTTAACATTGCAAAGAATAAGCATCACCAGGAAGGAAGGAATGAAGAAAGGAGGGAAGGAAGGAAGGAGGGAAGGAAGGAAGGAAGGAAGGGAGGAAGGAAGGGAGGGAGGAAGGAAGGAAGGGAGGAAGGAAGGAAAGCATCTTTAAAGTTAGCAAAAGTTCATTCACTGAACTTTAACAATGTATTTGTAATGAAGGGCTTTTAATTTGTTTGACTTTGGGTTTTGCTTATTTGCTTGTTTCCTGTTCTTTTATATAATAAAAAAGTTCATCAGAGCAGTGGTGCCTCTTACGCTGGCAGCTGGCCATAGAAATGCCACAAAAGCAAATTTATCTGACACTCAGGGCAAATTTATGAAACCTCAGGCTCACCTAAATTCCCTGCAGATTTCTTGCAAAGCAGCTGTGAAAGGAGGGATTCGGCCCTGCTCTTATCTTTGGCTTTATACTTCGGGGAAAAGTGATCCTAGAGGCCTAGGGGATTGTTAATTAAGAACAGAGTATTGTAAAGCATGCAAGAAAGTAAACCAAAGGAACAGATTTCCACACAGGGAAGAATTCCTATGAAATCCTGTGGTGTATGGCATTATATATTATTGTTATTATGTTAAATATTTATTTATAATTATGCATATATCATATTACATATAATTATATAAAATGTTAGTAATTATAATTACATTATATTTCTAATTATATATAATATAGTGTGAATACTTTTACATTATACAATTATATTTATAATTCTATTTATTGTTATATTGTAATATTGCAGCCATTCTTACAGAAAGCTAAAATATTCACAAATACATCAGCATTCAAATTATGTTTTTTACTGGTCCATGATCCTGTATATTAATCTGAACAAATGTTAAAGGACTTTTAAATTCTGGGCCAAAATGAGGATTCAATAATTGGAGGGCAATACTAGTTCTGTCACATTATGAACTGCAGGATTTTGTTTTTACTGAGTGTACTGTAAAAAGCTCTTCTTGGACATTTATAGGGTATACTGCCAATGATTTTCACCCCAAGGATTTAATAGCCCTGTGTGGCATTTATGGTCTTTTAACATCAATTTCTTGATACATAGTGTTTGTTCTGTGTATTGCAAGCTCAGTGGTAGAGTTTATTGCAGCCATCATTTTACATGTCCTCTAAGTGTTTCAGCTCCTTCTTCTTAAATATGATAAGAAAATGTATATTTAACGTACAGATTCTTGACTCCTGCCATGGGTTTGTTTGACACAGCCAGCTGTAAAAGATGTTTTGCAATAGGATATTTGAGCTGTGCAATTAAATTCATTTGTGTCAGTGCTGATATCAGGATATATGGAGTCATGCTTTCTTACTATTGAGAATAAATTACCTACTAAACCATTTACCGGTGGGACAATACATTGATGTGAAACACTGATTACTAATGTATCTCAACATGAATGTTGACACATTAGTCCATAGCCACAATTGCTGCAAAGTCACATATCTCCCTGAAGCAAATCCAAATATCAAATTTCACATAGCAGTTTTTGTGATTATAATACTCAATTCATGTCCAGGAACTTCTTTAAAATGAAATAGCTCATTAGTTTCCTTGGGTTTTTTTCTTTTTCTAAAATAGTAAAAGCAATTACAGTGATTGTCATTCTTAAAGGATAATCACCTGTCAAATCTCATTTGGAAAACAAGTAATTTTAACTTATGCAGTTCTTACATAGTTTTAAAATCCTAAAACCTCCTTTTGAAAGTATTTTTAATCAAAAATAATGAAATTTTCCTAATGTGGTGATTTTTTGTTTTGTTGTTTGGGCTTTTTTTTTGGGGGGGGGTTACATCTGGATACAAGGTATTGACTTTCACAGTTGAGAGATTTGATCTTGAGAAATTAAGATATTGAAAACATATCACTTCACAATCCCATGTAACTTCCACTTTTTTCTACAGAGCTACTTTTTTGTAGCCATGCTGGAAGTGTTTCTCCTAAGATTAGAAGAATTAGATTACACAACAGTATAATTCATATGTATGGTATTGTTACTCTGAGACAGCTGATAGGAGATATGCAAAATCTGTACAGGAGAGACCTACCCAAACACTTTGCTATTCCAGAAACAATGGGTTTATGTCTGTGGACTGCCTAAAGTACAAAAAAAAGGAATACTATCTATTGGTCATACAGCTGTGTTGCAGAATGTTGCTACACCAAGATGTTTTCAATTCCCTTTATTCTTTTAAGAATCACCACCTGTTAATGTATTTTGTCTGTAATTGCATGTAGTTTATGTTCTTCTCCATCTTCATTCTGGTAAGAAAAAACATCAAAACAGATTTACAATGATTAACAATAGTGAAATTTGCCTTCCCTGTTTTCTTCTTAAGTGAGAACCTGGAAAGGTATATTATTAATCTGAAGAGGTATAGGAAAGCAAGCAGCAAGGCCTATAAAAACAAGAGGGCTGTGATCTGTATCTTGAAACAAGTGGCTGGGGATATGCACCTTCTTCTTATCCAAAAATTTTTCACTCTCATATTGTCTGTATTTTTACAATGATTACTCAGTACAGCACATATGTTAACAGTGTTTAAACTGAGAATAAAATGAACACTCTCCTTACAGGTACCTCAGCAGTTTCTTCTCCAAAAGTAACTTCTCGCAAATATAAACCATGCATTAGGAGCTTTATGAAATATTATTACAAATGAATTGCTCAAACATCTTCTTAATGATTTTCAATTTGTTGATGGATTGTGTCCTGAAGCATATAATTCTTGAAGCAAATGATTTTAAAAATGATTTTTTCTCCCTGCCTAGGTATTTTCACTGTGTGCGGTAGATTGAGCCCAACCAGCAGCCAAACACCCACCTGGTCATTCGCTCTGCCCCCTGCCTCCCAGTGGCATGGGGGAGAGGAACAGAAGAGCAAAAGCTGAAAACTCATGGGTTGAGATTAAGACAGCTGAATAGGTGAAGCAAAGTTCCACAGACAAGCAAAGCAAAACAAGGAATTCATTCTTTACTTCCCATTAGCAGGCAGATGTTTAGCCATTTGCTGGAACATGACCTTAGCACGCATAGCGGGTACTTGGGAAGACAAATGTTGTAACCTCAAACATCCCCCCTTCTTCCTCCTTTACCTGAGCTTTTGTTGCCGGACATGCCACCATATGGTGTGGGATATCCTTTTGGTCAGTTGGGGTTTGCTGCCCTGGCCGTGTCCCCTTGCAGCTTCTTGTGCACCCCCAGCCTACTGGCTTGGTGGTGGGGTCAGAATGAGAAAAAGAGAAAGCCTTGATACAAATTTAAAACACAGCACCATAATTCTGCCTCAGCCAGAACCAGCAGACCGTGTTAATGGCTCACTCTTCTTGGAGTACCATTACACTCATGACCTAGCTTCTTGCCTAGGAAAATCCTACTAAAAAGAAATAAAAAAGCTGTAACCAAAACAAATGCAAATATTTTAAGCTGTATGGTTATTTTCTTTTATGCATTTTATCTGTCATGAAGGTGTTAGCAAAGAAAGAAAATCTGGGTCAGCACATCTGTTCCTGTCTTAACATGAAATCCTGTTTCCATAGAAAGATTCCCTCACAGGTTACTTGCTAATGTGTGCATTCATATATACACACATATATATGCATAAATGTACATGCATATATACACAGTATATGTGTTTCTTTCTTTTTATACAAGTGTTGTTTGCTATTAGTTGGGGGTTTGGGGGATTATTGTTTTTTTCCCCGTCATCTAAGTTATACCAGGAGAGGAACAGAAAGTAACTAAGGGTCAATATAATAAATGGCACCCAAAATCCTCAATTATTTGCGATATTTTATACTTTGTGAAGGGAAGAATTTATAGGAATTGAACAGTTTTGAAGCCCACAGACTCCCAGCTATAACTGCTTCTCAACATGAATAATTTTTATTCTCTTTGTATAGTAAACTGCACTGTGAGTGAAAGGAATTTTTACTTGTATTAGGCGATAGAAATAAGCTTTGCAAAATCACCTGACCTAAATCATCCATGGCATAATTGCTAATTGATTTTGCTGTGTCTTGCAATTGTGTGTAGTATCTTTACTTTTAAATTACTTAGAAATTCTAGTCCACACATTATTTTGCAAGGAGATACACTGAATTTCTCTGGTAAACTCTGCAGACTATGATGTAATATACATGAATAATGTAAGTTCAGACACATGGTTCTGCATTCAATGAAACCTGAACTAATATAATAAATATTTATACTCTTCAAGTAGGTTTTAGTGATAAACTGCAAAAATTTAAAACTACTGTATAATCTGCTTAAAACTATTGCAGTCTTTCATTGTGTAATTGGCTTTTTGTTCCTCAGCAGAGGGGCTGTAAAGCTGTTGTGATCCAAAATACATATATACACAGACTGCGCACAGGCAGAAGATTTGCATAAAGTGATCTGTACTGATTGAAAATACAGCTGATCCATATTTACAGCTGAATCTTAACTCTGTTAGTCACAGGAAAACAGACGTCTTGATTACTGTCAAACTCACTGATAACATTGCAAGTTGAAATAGTTCTGGTTTGATGTGGAAGGGGTATGATGTCCTACATGAACCAAAAATGCTCTCTTTGGGTCAGATTCAACCCCATTGACAATGAAAGAGGGATTGAACTTTTAGGCCTATTTCAACCACAGGAGGGACACATCATGTCTGTGAACTGGCTATCATTGATTCTTACACTTCTTAGACTTTCTCTTTTCTAGTTTTTGAAAGTTTTTTTCCTTGCTTTCTTTGTTGGTTTCTTTCCCTTGTCTTTTTTTAAAAAAGGTTATTTACTTGATAAAAGCAATTAATCATAGTTTTAAGACTCTGAACATTCTAAAATCACAAACCATTTGCACGTTACAAGATAAAAATGCAGTGTTAATTGTTTTGTTAGATATTTCAAACAAATACATGAGCTAGATGCACTAAAAATTTTTACATCAATCTTATATGCACATTCATACACTTAAACGTTTATATTACTGGATAGACTAAGAGCATTCTGTGGATTGTCTTCTCTTTACAATAAAAGTGCATAGAGTTTCTGTCACATTAGCTAAAATGATAAAAGTACAAGAGCATAGAGTTCTGAGAATAGAAGTCCAGGCCTAGATACTAGAGGCAAGTATTTTATATGATCATCTTCATCTCACAGCTAAGGGGGTTTTTCATGTTATTCTTTTGTTAGAAGTCTATTCTTTCTGTGTTCTCTCATAAGGGCTGTCTTTCTCAAAAGCTTGTCTTTGTGGACGTGTCTTAATGCTTTGGGGTCATTAATCTCTTATTTATAGTTGAAAGCAAGGTCCATACTACTAAGTTCACCAAGATCTATAAGCTGATAGACCTAAATGGAAACCCTGACCAGGCTAGGGATACAAGCAGCCACGTAGTTCTGTTTATAGTAAGTTGAAATAGCTCCTTGTAATAAATTTGGTTGCACTAAATAAAATTATATAGCTATAAATCATGAAGAAACAAGTAAAATTTTGCAGTAGTCACCAAGTGAAGTGTGTGTTTGAGCTCTGACTTTATAATTAACTGCTTAAAAAGGGTACATGCTTAACATTCTTTTTTTAAAAAAAAAAAAGAAAAATAAAAAGATGGCCTTATTTGATTATTGGAAATGGCATTTTTTACATCTTGCATTTGTTCATAATTAATATAATTAGTCAGACACTGAAAGAATTGCTGTGGCTCATAATTGATTCCCTGCTCATTCCAGTTGCATCTGTAATTTTTAAAAATTTTACCACAGACATCTGTGAGATAATAGCTGTGTGTTCATTCTAAGGCATGCTGTCCTAAAGTACAAATCCGAGCTGACTCATTGAGATCGCCATATGAACTTACAAAATTATTCTCTTGGAACATAACATTAGGAAATGTCACAGCAAACTAGCTCACTCACGTTAACTACGGTTACATATTAAAGATGGGCAAGGAGGCAGTGCTTAGATCTAAATGGGGTTTATATTACCATTTGGGGTTCTCTAATGCCAAATCTTTTGAGCTTCTCTAATCAGATTTTGCCACCATATGGCAAGCATCAGTTTTATTTTGTGGTAATCTGACCTTCTTGCACCAAATCTCTAGTGAATACAAATAGAAACTGAAAAAGTGTCATCTGCTTTTGAATCAGAAATAGAACAGAGTCAGACTAATGCTGAAATTTTACCTTTTTGCTAATAGGTACTGCATGGCAGTTGTTACAGCAAAACTGATGAGGGAAAAAGGTTACTTGAACCACAGGCTAGGAAACCCACCAGCTCGTGTTCCCCAGGACAGAACACAATGTTTCTTGGCTGTTGGAAGATATCTTATCAGTAACAAGTACTAATCTGCACTGATTCCTTTCCAGGGACAAAATCTGGGCTTACATACAGGTGTGAGACTTTCACCCAAATGCCTGACAATTTTCCTGATGTTTTTCTGTATGGGTACTGGCAATGCACCATATACTGCCATGGTCAGATGAGAAGATGTCGTAACACCTTGGGTAATGAGGGAAGGACTATCAGTGCCTGGCTGCTCTCACATCTCTCAGCTGAAATTTTAGGCTTAGGTAGATACTAATGAACAGGGAACAAATGTACTGCTGCAAAAGACAGCACTAACAGCTTCAGATTTCTTGGGCACAACAGTATTCTAGTAAAACTATTTTTTGCTTTATAAAGCAAAAGGTCTTGGTAGGGAAAATGCTATTTTAGAATTTGTTCTAACCCATATAGAAATACTGACTGAGAAACTACAGGTATAATGTGAGTTGAATAAAAATTACTTAAAAGGGAATAATGATGAATTTTCTAAGGAATTGATGGTAGACTAAAAGACAAGTAAAGATAATATGATTCAGAAAAGCCAAC
This sequence comes from Ibycter americanus, assembly GCA_035590275.1. NCBI lineage: Eukaryota > Metazoa > Chordata > Aves > Falconiformes > Falconidae > Ibycter > Ibycter americanus. Next base: position 35,796,875 of record JAVJGI010000014.1, read on the forward strand.
ATGGGCAATTCAGGGAACTAAGAGACAAGGTGCTTCAGACAGAGAGAGTTTAAGGTATGAAGGAATGTGAGAGAACTGGCAGTAATGGGAAAGTTAAGATTATATTCGTAATGGCAGACTGTCCCATTGCACAAGAAAGATAGGAAGCATATTAAGAGAGCAATACAGGATACAAAAATCTTCAAGGACGTGAAAATAAACATTAGATAAATAAATGAAGATTAGAAACAAGGGGAGATGTCTAAGAATGTGCCTAAAGGAGTGAAAAACACAAAATCAGAGAGTAAGGGGCAAAATGAGTTTCTATTAGCAAGGAACAGAAAAACTCTAGGAAAAGGAAACTAGAAATAAGACGAAAAAGAAGCAAGGATATGTAACAAACATTGGATCAGGTAAAGATTGAGACAAATAGTGCCGCCTTTGCTTTAAAAATCAAACAAATAAACAAGCCCCCCCAAACCTTGCTTTAACTACATATATAAAGAAATAATCTTTGTGAAGTGTTATTTGTTGCAGAATACAGAATGAACACACTATAGTGTATATTTTTATAAAGTAGGGCGGGCAAATTCAAGTTGTGCAGCTTGGCTAAGTTAATCTTTTTACATAAGGAATTAATTTTACAAAATATCTAGACCCCTAGAAAATTATTTTTTAGGAAGTTATGGGATCCAGAGTTCTAACAGGAATAAGATTAATCTCTAAGCTCAAAAAGCAGTTGGGGAAAAAAAGGAAAAAAAAGCACCCAGAGCATTATAGCTGTGTTAGTTTAACTCCAATTTCTGGCAAGATTCTGTAAAAAATTATTAAGAAATCAATTTATAAGTACCTCAAAGGTAATAAGGTGATAAAAATGGACAGCATGAGTTTGTCAAGAACTGATCATGTCAAACTAATCTAATTTCTTTCTCTGACAGGCTAACAGGCCAAGTGAATAAAGAAGCAGCCATAGGTTTGGTACAGCTTGACTTTATTAAGTTTTTTGACACTGCCATGCATGACATTCTTATAAGCAAGCTAAGAAAATACAGCTACGATATAATCACCCATTTAAAACTTACTCTAAAGAAGTAGTTATTAATCGTTTACCTGTATCCTAGGAGGGTGTTTCAAGTGTCATTCCTCAGGAATCTCCCCTGGACCTAATTGTCTTTGATTTTTTCATTAATAGCTGGAATGGATAAAATATGTAAATGGCCAACATTACAGTAGAAGAGGTGGTAGTCATCTGCAAGAACAGGTTAACACTATGAGGTGATTTTGATGAATTTCTACAAGATTCAACAAACCTAAATTCAGAGAATTAAAAATTTAAATTTATTTTTCAATATGCACAAAACACATTGTCTCACTGCGTACTGTGAGTGAATTGGAATTCAAATAATTTCAGTCAGAGAATATGGAGAAGTGCAATGGTTACACCAAAACCTAAGGTGCAATTTAAAAATGAGGGCTAACTGACTAGGCAATGTCATTTTTTTTAAAAAGAAACAAAACAAAAAAAGCAAACATGGATCTTGACCTTATAATGGATTTGAAACCAACTATGAGTCAGCAATGTGAAATAAAAAGAACCCTAATTCTGAAACATATTAAGGCAGTATTTCATGTGTAAGGCATTATGGTGTTAACAATTCTGCTCTTTGCAGCACAGGAGAAGCTCTGGCTGAAATCATTCTGCTTCTTAACATCCACCGATAGTTGTCCACAATCTACAAAACCAAATCTTCAAAACTGCATTTATACAGAAGACTTTTGATCTCCTGTTAATTGGTTGGGCTTTTTTCACACCAGTAATAAACAATACCACCTTTATAATAGGCATCATGACTCAATAAATGGATTTAGAAGAGTCATTTCTAGTATGTTACTTTTAAAAATCTTGCCTAGAATAGTGAGGTAGTTATGAATAATGTTGCTCCATTTCACTTAAGCTAGAAACCCTTTCTCCCAGTAAGGGTGCCTAATTTGAGATTCCATAAACTGATAGTAAGCAGTGAGACAATGTCTTTTGTGCGTGTTGAAAAGTAAAGCTGTGTACAGGATACATGCTGACTCAGGAAGACCTTCCAGCTTATGAAACCAGAGAAAATGAAATATATCTTCTCTCATTTCTTGGTGCTATCATTCATGTTCTTACTTACTAAGTCTTAGGCTAAATAGAGGAGTGAGAGCATTACTGTAGAGTGTTAAGAAGCTTTAGTGCACAGATATACTTATTTCTCTCTAGTTATTTAAAGAGCTGGCTGTGCGTTTGCATGATGTTCTTTAAATGCTAAAATAACTATAATCAATCCATGCATTCAGTGTACTTTGTAAAAGCTCATCTGCCATGTTGCACTTATATTCCAATAATGAAGTTTATAAATTTTCAAGCAATTCTGCTGTATTTTAAGCGTTAGTCTATCCTGGGAATTGAACAGCCACTCAACTTCTAGAGCTCAGCTGACAAGGCAAATCCAAGGCATGTAGTCATTTGAATGGCTTATTAAACTTCAATCATAACCAATTAGTAAGGATTGTACTGTTCCCCGCCCCCATTGGTAAATACTAATTTATTTTCTTGTCTCATTTACTTTCTTGTATATCCTTATTAATAAGCTTTCTCCCCTGCATAAAGCAGCATGCCTGAAAAAACAGATGAAAGGAAACAATGATGTCCTTGTAGATTACCCATGCTGACATTTAAGGTTTTGTAAAATTTTATTCACTGGGGCTCTGGCCTTGCACTATCTTGTATAGCAGAAAGAATAAAAATACTACACACTTTCCAGTAAGTACAGGGAGGAAGACACAGAGTGGAGGAAAATACTGCAGGGATCAAAATGATTCCTGCTCTCTGGAAAACTTAAAATTTTGTCCTCACATAGTTAGAAAAAGTAAAGGGCATGCAAGAAAAAGTAAAGGGCATGCATGCTAAGAATTGAAACACCAAACAGTAAGGTTGGGGTTGGGGGTGGGGGGGTGGTGGGGGGGGTGGAGGGGAGAGAAAAAAAGTTGCTGCTTGTTAAATTGGTAGTCTGTACACCACACTGCAGAAAAAAATAGTCTCTCCATTTCTTCTTTGAAGACATCTGCTCCTGCATGCTGAGAACAATCATTGCAGTGGTGCTGAAAGCAATCCTGTAAGAAGGACGTGCATGAATTCTTATATCCCCTCCAAAAACGTTTTGAATTTGAAGCCCACACACAGACATTGATGTCGTTTGATTTGCCCTGAGGTCTGGCCTACAAAATCTGGTCAAGATGTGGGGTTGCTCTAAGACTTGAGAGCACCATATGAATAAATGTCTGAGGTACCAAGGGTGTTCGAAATGGTACGAGATGCCTATGCATATGCCTATGTCAAAGTAACTGAATCATGCCTGGCTCTTTTCTAGAACTCACCTTTCTTGTAGTAATAAACAAGAAAGCATAGTTTCCTGGATGAGGCAAATATATGGCACAATTATGACACCTAATCTATGAATGATTCATGACAAATTAGGTTGTTATCTAAAAGTTTTCAGGAATACACTGCTAAGAAGGCTGTCATTTGAAAACATGGATTATTTAGGATAGAATAGATATTTCAGGATTATTCAAGTTTGCCCATTCTTTTCACTGATGAAATACTCTGTTTTGACAGGAGCGTATTCCTTTAAAGTATTTTTCAAAATCTTGGTACAGATTCCAGTAGAAACCCAGAAAACTATGGAGAGCAGACTAGGGTTGTTAAAAGCTTGTGAATGGTTGTTAGACTCACCTCCTTAACTCTATTGATTCGTTAAAGGGCTGAAGTTTCAACATCCTACTTTAAAAGCAATTGTTCTAGCACCATTGTGTATCTCTAGCCAGGACTCTCCCACTGGTGTCTGTTGGAATGGCTGCACTTTGTACAAATAAACAAACATATTGAGAAACAAATAAATGGTGGTGGTCCTACCACAATGCCCACTCTCCTAACCACTGACATACAAAATTAGCCAATCATTCTCATTAGCATAATGTATTTATATTTTTACCTAAATAATGCAATAAGACAGCCTGATAGCTTCCGTATTGCAAAGTGATATGGGAAACAGGCACTTAACAGGCACACTGAGTTATGGTAGAGGTCCAGGTTGTTGACAAGCATAAGGTTTTGAAGTATAAGATAAAGGCAACTACAGTGCATTCTTTCCATGTGCACTTCTTCACCATCTACGATCTGTCGTTTAAAGTTGGAAGGTATATATGCATTGAAATATTTAAATGCCCTTCATGAGGCTTTTTCTATGCATTCCTCTGATCAGATATTGAAAGAAATCTCTGACAATGAACTTGGGGTTGAATTAAAGCAATGTGTTAAAAATCACATTACTTCTTTGTTTGGGATTTACCATCTTAAAATTTTTATTTGATGAACTCTGGCTCCTGTGTTTTGAGAAAAAAAATATTCTTTACTTAACAATGTCATTTATGACTCTTCCTTCACTGTTTCTTTTATGAAGCAGAGAAACTTAGGGAAAGATTCAGTTCGGGATCAGGACACATAAATGGAAGGGTCTACATATAATAGTAAACAGGTAAGCTAGACTTGTATACTCTTACATCCATAAGTTACCACTAAACTAAGTGTCTAAATGTAGTGGAGATCTATGTATGGCTCAATGTAACTGCACACATAGAGGTGCTAAGCACTACTTGAGATGCCTTGGGGTTTCTCAATTGGCTTGCAGCTGCTACTTCAGAAAGGCATGAGTTCCCTAGGTATCCCCTGTCATATTTCCTAGCTCTGTGGATGTGTCAAACACCCTAAAGCATCTAAAAATACACTAAACACCTACGTTAAGTCTGTAGGTATTTCATTTAGGATGAGCTGAATTCTTCCTGAGTTGCATTGCCTGATCTGACTACAGGCTCAATTCAGTTGCTTGAACTTCGGCTTCTACTGCTATTTCAGATGCCATAAGGTATTTCTTGGATATTCTCAACAGGCTGGCAGATGTTCATAGTAGACCTGTGCTTCATAGCAGAGTTTAGATATTTAGCTTAGAAGTAACCACTTGTGTGGACATCATGTCCTGACAAGAAGGAGGGAGGAGTAACTTAGATTCGCCAGTGCTCTTGGTTGGAGTAGGTTATACACAATACCAGAGGTGCATAGGTAAACAACTGATTTATATTCCATAGTCAGGCTCATTGGTAAATAATGGGGTAGCAGAAATGCTTATCACTTGCCATGCCTATAAAGTTTTATGCCTTGCATTAATTGCTAGAAAAAGGTAAAAAAACAAAGGGGGGTGGGGGGAGGGGG
>JAVJGI010000014.1:35802162-35828201 GCA_035590275.1 Ibycter americanus
CCCCCCCCCCCCCCCCCCCCCCCCCCCCCCCCCCCCCCCCCCCCCCCCCCCCCCCCCCCCCCCCCGAGACTGAAAGCGAGAGAGATCACCAGTCCTGGATCTATCATTGGGTCTGGTGACAGGAGGTGTTTCTTATAGGAGCGCTTGTTCAGGAGTCCTTTCTTCCTTTATTCTTATTCTTATTCTTATTATTCCTATTCCTATTCCCATTCCCATTCCTATTCCTATTCCTATTCTTATTCCTATTCCCTCTTAAAATTGCACTTGCCTTCCTCTTTTATTCTTTTCCTTCAGTGTGGACCACCTCTTATTAAAATCAGCCTCACTTGCCATGTAAATTAGCACACATGCTCCCGACGGGGTGGAGAGGGGTGGGTGGGCAAGTCTTTTTGGTCTTGAATAGAGTTGGTCGTGGTGATCTCCTCCCACCGCATTTACCTTTCCCCCAGTTACTGCAGATTCCTGCTGATGCCACTGCTTCTTGGGCCATTATTTACCCTTTGGCAGGCTGTTCCCTCTTATCAGTCTTTAGTTCATACAAAGCAGCCTTTCCTTAGATCTTGTGTTTGAGATATTCCTCGAGTGTTTGAGGCCTTCCTCAGATGGGCTCAGGGGATCTCCACCCCCTATTTCCTTAATGAGTTTCATCTCCTGGTGTTCATTTTCCAGTTGGTCTCCTACAGTAGAGATATCAAAATATAAGTCTTAATCTTGAATTGTGTTAATCACTTCTAGTAGGAACTAGTCTCTCTTCAGTAAAACACACATTCAGATCTTGGCATTACAGACAGGGACATCAATATCAGACTTTATTTTCCTATATGTCAACTAAGCAACAGATTACAGAAGTATTTACTAAACAGTGGTCAGTACTCAGGTTTTTTCTGCTTGGTCAACTGAGAAATAAACCCAAGAAATAAAAATCTTATAAATGTTTTCAGATAACTCTTAAATCTGTATTTGATGTCACTGGAATGTTTTAAATATATTGCATACATTCTAGAGCCAAAAATCAAACATTCAGTTTTGGTTGAGATGAAAATTTAAATGTTAGTTCAGCAAGTTATCAACACATTTATTATATTTTCAAGGTTACTGATATTAAAGTTGAACACAGATTTTATTTTTAAATTATTTTAAACATCAAACTCCTTTGCTTTAAAACACTTTTTCTTCTTTGCTTCTGATTTTCAGTGTAAATTACTTCATTTCCTGGAACCACTTACATCACAATATGAATTCATCCTGAGTGTTATAAATAGCATAAAACAGGGAAATTATGATACATGTTAACTTGCTGTTTAGCTTAACTGTGGAATAAAAATCCTTCAGTGTGTCACTATGGATAATAGCTAATGAGATTTATATCATATGCTGCAACTTAATTGCATAAAGTTGTTCTCTTTGAAAGCTCAATGTCTAATGCACTTACATGGGGGGGGAAAAAAAGATTATATGTCTAAACAGCCTGAAAGTTAACTGTAAAAGTTACAAAAGAACAAACAAAAACCAAAAACCAAAAACAAAACAAAACCAACTCAAACAAACGAATATTTTACTATATTTTCTATAAGGAACACTTTTATTTTAGAAGTACCTTGCCCATTCAAGTGTGATGATATTCTGATTACACAACAGTATAAGAAGCAACAAGTGAACTGCACAACCTTGCTTTGAATTCAAATGGCTATTACCAAGCTTATGTAAGAAATTTAACATTATTGACATTTAATTTAATTCAATTCCCTTACTTGAGTCCCAATTCTGCCCTCACATGCTATATACACGGTACATTTAAAGACCATGATAGTTACTATTTCACTGGTCATATGATACTAGTGGATAACAGAGAAAAAAAAAAGAAAAAAAAGAGAAAAGAAAAGAAAAAAAAGAAAAAAGAGAAGAAAAGAGAAGAAAAAAGAAAAGAAAAAAGAAAAGAAAAGAAAAAAGCGAGCAAAGCAAAACAAAGAAAAGAAAAGAAAAAAGAAAAGAAAAGAAGAAAAAAAAGAAAAGAGATAAGAGAAAAGATAAGATGGGTGTTAGGATGTCTTCAGCTGTTTTTAGCTAATCTTAAACAGTAATCTCCCTACATTGTGTATACTTTAACAGAATCAAGCACCACATGTTGATGTATGTGAAAAAATCCTGGACTATTTTTTCTCCTCAAGCAGACACACTCCAGTAATCTCTCAAGTTATCTGCAGTATTAACAGACTATTTCTGATTATCAGTATTTGTTCATACACAGGTAGCAAGTGTTCCACATTCTGCGGCAAGAGTTCAAAAGTGTCTAAGAAAATAAGAAGCCTTCCTCCTAATTCCAAATGTGGTAATGAAAAATTTTTGCTCCAGAACATTTTTCTGTAAGAAAGTATGGAAGAAGAAAGTGTATAACCTTAAGCAGCAGAACCTCAGGACAACCTTGAAGAACAGCTTGTCTGCACTGCTTCATTCTTGTAATGCCCTTCTTTATACTTCTTGCAGAGGCCCTAGTCCATGATCTGGTTGGGAAAAGAGAGGAAGGGGACATAGCTAACATCACACAAAGCAGCGATTAAAAACTCTACCAACAGCAGTCTTGGCCTAAGAAATCTGAGAAAATGCCTCATTTGTCTTTACCAGTATTTTCTGTGCCTCTCTTTCCCTGTTTATACTGAGCTGTGCTTTGATGCATGACAACCTTATAAAGATGGTTCTTAAAGATGGTTCACAAGCAGGAAGGAAAAAGAGATAATGTGATTATTATGACTGTAGTGATGAAGATTTCCTGAGACCTTACTCTTGTATCTCTTTTGTAAATAATAAAAATAGAACAAAGATATTGATACATAGAAATAAAAGGACTTTTGCATGAAATGAGAGCAGAAATCCATAAAAGTTTCATTAAAAAAGTTAGAAATGGGGTTTTAGTTACAAAACAGTTTGTTTGCATAGCACTACCCACCTCCATATTACAGAACCTAAAACTGCAAGTTAGGTTAGAAGATTATACGACTACCCACACGGCAGATTTCTGTGTCAGGCTAGGCTAGCTGAATCATTATACCTTCTTGATTATTAAGACAGTTTAATGTGTCTAAAAATTAGATATCTAAGTCTTAGTTGAATAAATTTAGTAAGATAACCCCATCATTTTTTGTAAAATCAAAAGGCAAAGCCAAGTATTTGAGAATTACATACGGCAGCCAGATTAAATTTTCTTCCATCTTTGGACAGTTTTGAGGACCATTTTTACCGTATTTAAGAGTAAATCATGACTCACCCAGGGTATACTTTCTTATATGTCAGATTGTAAGCTGCACAATTAAGTAGAAGCAAATATGCATTCATATTTTTTCATTAATGTGTAATAAAAATTATGTCTCCCAATACTGAGATTACAATTCTATGCTGAAAAACATGATGAATTCAAACCATGAAATCATGTCAAAATTCAAACCATAACACAGACAGAAGGTAGTGGGATGAATGGCTAAGCCAACAGATCTTCAATCAATGATGGAAGCAAGTGACACACAGTAATAACCATTGCGCCTGGGTCAAGGCTGTCCCCAAGATTAGTACAGACTGAGTGGTGAATGGATTAAGAGCAGCCCTGTGGAGAACATCTTAGGGATACTGGGAGATGAAAACTTGGATATGAGCCAGTAATGTGCACTTGCAGCCAAGAAAGCCAGTTGTATCCTGGGCTGCATAAGAAAAAAAGCATGGCCAGCAGACCAAGGGAGACAATTCTCCCTCTCTATTCTGTGTTGCTAAGACCCCACCTGGAGTACTGCATCCAGTACTGGGGCCACCACAATGGCAAAATGGACCTCTTACGGTGGGTCCAGAGAAGGGCTGCAAAAACAGTCAGAGGGCTGGAAAATCTATCTCATGATGGAGGGCTGAGAGTTGGGACTGTTCAGCCTGGAGAATGCTTCAGGGAGACCTTATTGTAGCCTTTCAATATTTAAAGGAGGCTTATGAGAAATAGATAGACTTTTAACCCAGGGCCTGTAGTGACAGGACAAGGGGTAATGGTTTTAAAATGAAAGAGGATAGCTTTAGTTTAAATATAAGGAGAGAAAAAAAATAAAATCGTGGTGAGGGTGGTGAGACACTGGAACAGATTACCCAGAGAAGTTGTGGACCACTGGAGGTGTTCAAAGTCAGGTTGGATGGGGGTTTGTGCAATCTTATCCAGTGAAAGATGTCCTTGCTTATTGCAGGGAGGTTTGAACTAGATGAACTTTAAAGGTTCCTCCCAACCCAACCCATTCTATGATTTCATATCATCATGACCTAGGTATTTTAAAGGGGTGTGTGTATCTCAGTCACCAAATGTGAGCAGCTCCAGTGCCGGCATGATCTGCAGCAGAGTGCTCTAGCATGGTGCACAGCGGGGTTTCCTGAACTGGGAAACCTCCAGGGGAGCTGAGAGAGCCACCAGGACCCCCCAGCTCATGTGACAGCGGCTGACAGGACCTGGGCAGGGCCAGAAGCAACAGCAGCCAAGCCCCACTCCACATATAAAAGAAGCCCCTGAGGAGTGTGAGTGACCAGGATCGCCACCAACAGGGCAGGAAAACAGAGAGTGGCATGCCAGCAAGGGCATGGCACGGCAGTTTGTGTGGCAATTCGCACGGAAGGAAGGACGTGCAGAGGTGCTGAAACTCAGCTAGCTTGACCAGGGAGCAATGGTATCCACCTGGCAAGAGGCCTTGTCTTTCATAAACTCTGCTCCTGCCACGACTGAGGCAGCTGCCCAGGCAGAGCTCGGGTGGGATCACGCAGCCACCCCGGTGCCGGGCTGCCGGCCGTGCCCTGCTGCTGTGCCAGTACCGGGTGGCAGCGGCGAGCGCTCCGGTGGGAGCTGCGCCCGCCCGGGGAGAGGAGACACTCGCTTAGTGACAGAGCGCCCGGAGGAGGGAGGAGGTTGAGGAGTGGGCATGTGTAAGAGAGAGAGACTGCTGGAATCACACCCTTGCTTGCCTGAGACAGGCCTGTTAGGCAGACAGAACACATAATACAAAGGATTCCCTATCCTCTCTCCACCTGGCAGAAGGCAGTGATTTGAGGCACAGGGGACAATGGCAACAAGTTCCTGCCCAGCACAGCAGCTGCATCTCCTCCATGACTACCCTACATTCCCAGGTGCCCTCACATAGTAGGTACGAGGCTTTGCAAGTGGAACTGAACCGTAATGAGGACAATGGTTCATCTAGCATGGAGGTGTCACCAAGGTTAAGCTGTCCTACACCCTGCATCAAAATTGCTTCCACAAAGGAAAAAATACAAGTTGTTGTCATAGGAGACTCCCTTTGGAAGGGAACCAGAGGTCCAATTGTCGACCAGACCCACTGCTTAGGGAAGTCTGCTGCCTCCCTGGTGCCTTGGTACAGCCTACCTTGGTACAGCCCTCAGTTTATTATCTGTTATTGCTATTTCATGTAGGCAGCCATGAAGTTTCAATAAGTCCAAGGGCAATCAAAAGACACTTCAGGGCCTTGGCACAACTGGTTAAGGGATCAGGAGCACAATTAGTGTTCTTCTCTGTTTTTCTAGTTGCAGGGAATGATGAAAGAAGAACCAGGAAGGGCCAGCAGATTGATAACTGGCTCTGAGACTGGTGTTACCACCAAATTTTGTTGGTTTTGATCATAGGTCAGTGTACACAATACTAGGCCTGCTGGCAACAAATGGGGTACACCTGTCTCAAAGGGGGAAAACAATCTTTGTGCAGGAGTTAGCAGGGCTTATTGAAAGAGCTTTAAACTAGATTTGAAGGGGAAAGGAATAAATCCAGGCTTACTGGAGATAAGCCTGGGGGCAGCACACCAATATTTGAGGGACTGTGTGCTAGCATGGTCCTTTGGTCTGCTGCATGATGTGCTGAGTACGTGGAGCACACATGAAATGTCCCTGTAGTAATGTGTGCAGCACCCTAGCCATCTCAGTGGAGGTAGGGGATGAAGATCTGCACAGCAGCAAAGATGCAAGGGATGTTGATGAGTTAGAAACTATGGAAGTGCCTGAGAATGATCACATAGGAATTAGGACTTCTGCCCTGAAAAAGGTGTCAGGATCAACAGCCCAGCTATAGTGCATCTACACCAATGCACGCAGCATGGGCAACAAACAGGAGGAGCTGGAATCCACTGTGCAGAAGGAAAGCTATGATATAGTTGCCATCACGAGAACAGGATGACTCACAGAAATGGAGGACAGCAATGGATGACTATAAACTCTTCAGAAGGGATAGACAAAGAAGGATAGGCTTTGGGGTAGCCCTGTATGTTAGGAAGTGTTTCGACTGTCTAGAGCTTGATGCTGGTGAAAAAAGGGTGCAGTGTGAATGGGTAAGAATCAGTGGAAAAGCTAACAAGGCAGATATCATGGTGGGGTTCTGTTATAGACCACCCAAACAGGATGAAGAGGCAGAAAAAAATGTTCTGTAAGCAGCTGGGAGAAGTCTCACAATTGTTAGCCCTTGTTCTCATGGGGGACTTCAACTTACCAGATGTCTGCTGGAAATAAATACAGTAAAGAGGAAACAGTCTACAAGGTTCCTGGACTATGTGGAAGATAACTTCCTGACACAGCTGGTGAGGGAGCCAGCTAGGGAAGGCACCCCACCAGACCTGTTATGTGTGAACAAAGAAAGACTTGTGGGTGATATGGTGGTTGGAGGCCATCTTGGGCATAGCGATCACAAAATGATAGTTTTCAGTTCTCAGAGAAGTAAGGAGAGGGGATAGCAGAACTGCTGACTTGGACTTCTGGAGGGCAGACTTTGGCCTGTATAGGGGCCTGGTTGACAGAGTCCCTTGGGAGGCAGTCCTGAAGGGCAAGGGAATCTAGGAAGGCTGGGCACTCTTCAAGAAGCAAACCTTTAAAGCGCAGGAGCAGGCTGTCCCCATGTGCTGAAAAATGAGCTGGCAGGGAAAAAGACTGGCCTGGCTGAACTGAGAGCTTTGGCTGGAACTCAAGGAAAAAAAATGAGTTTATGACCTTTGGAAGAAGGGGCAGACAGCTCAGGAGAACTACAAAGATGTCACGAGGTTATGCAGAGAGAAAATTAGAAGGGCAGAATCCCAACTAGAATTTAATCAGCTACTGCAGTAAAAGAAAATAAAAATTGATTCTATAAATACATTAGCAACAAAAGGAGGGCTAAGGAGATTCTCCATCCTTTATTATATGCAGGGGAAAACATAGTGACAAAGGATGAGAAAAAGGCTGAGGTACTTAATGCTTTATTTGCCTCAGTCCTTGACAGTAATATCATTTTTTTTCTGGGTACCGAGTCCCCTGAGCTGGAAGACAGGGACAGGGAGCAGAATGAAACTCTCGTAATGCAAGGGGAAATGGTCAACAACCTGCTACACCACTTAGACACACACAAGTCTATGGGATTGGATAGGATCCACCCAAGGCTACTGAGGGAGCTGGCAGAAGTGCTCACCAAGCCACTTTCTATAATTTATCATAGAATCATTTAGATTGAAAAAGACCTTTGAGATCATCAAGTCCAACTGTTAACTCAGGACTGCCAAATCCATCACTAAACCATGTCCCTAAGCAACACATTAATGCATTTTTTTAAATACCTCCAGGGATGACGACCCCACCACCTCCCTGGACAACTTGTTTCAATGCTTGACCACCCCTTCAGTGAAAATTTTTTTCCAAATATGCAATTTACACTTCTCCTGGCATAATTTGAGGTTGTTTCTTCTTGTCCTGTCACTAGTTATCTGGGAGAAGAGACCTACCCCCGACTGCCTACAACCTCCTTTCAGGTAGTTGTCGAGAGCAATAAGATCCCACCTGAGCCTTCTCTTCTCCAGACTTATCAGCAGTCCTGGCTAAGCAGGGAGGTCCCAGTTGACTGGAGGTTTGCAAATGTGACACCCATCTACAAGAAAGGCAGAAAGGAGGACATGAGGAAATACAGGTCTGTCAGTCTGACCTCAGTGCCAGGGAAGGTTATGGAGCAGATCATCCTGAGTGCCATCATGTGACACATAAAGGACAACCAGGTCATCAGGCCCAATCACCGTAGGTTTATGAAAGACAGGTCCTGCTTGACAAACCTGGTCCCCTTCTATGACAAGGTGACCCACTTGGATGAGGGAAAGGCTGCAGATGTTGTCTGCCTAGACTTCAGTAAAGCCTTTGAAACCAGTGCCCACAGCATTGTCCTGGAGAAACTGACTGCTCATGGCTCTGATGGTTGTACTGTTTGCTTGGGTAAAAGACTGGCTGGATGGCCGAGGCCAAAGAGTGGTGGTGAACGGAGTTAAATCCAGTTGGTGACTGGTCACAAGTGGTGTTCCCCAGGGCTCAGTACTGGGGCTTGTTTTGGTTAATCTCTTTACTAATGACCTGGACAAGGTGATCGAGTGAACCCTCAGCAAATTTGCAGATGACACCAAGTTGAGGGGGGGGGAAATGTTGATCTGCTTGAAGCAGGAAGGGTCTACAGAGGGATCTGGACAGGCTGGATTGATGGGCCAGGGTCAAGTGTATGAGGTTCAACAAGGCTCAGTGCTGGGTCCTGCACTTGTGTCACAACAGCTGCACGCATCACTACAGGCTTGGGAAAGAGTGACTGGAAGGCTGCCTGGACGTAAAGGACCAGGAGGTGTTGGTTGATAGCCAGCAGAACATGAGGCAGCAGTGTGCCCAGGTGACCAAGAAGGCCCATAGCATCCTGGCTTGTATCAGAAACAGTGTGGCCAGCAGGACAAGGGAAGTGATTATCCCCCTGGTTCAGCACTGGTGAAGCCGCACCTCAAAATATTGTGTTCAGTTTTGGGCCCCTCACTACAAGAAAGACATTGAGGTGCTGGAGAGTGTCCAAAGAACAGCAATGAAGCTGTGAAGGGTCTCAAGCACAAGCCTTATGAGTAGAGCTGAGGGAACTGGGGTTGTTTAGCCTGTAGAAAAGAAGGCCCAGGGGAGACCTTATTGCTCTTGACAGCTACCTGTAAGGACACTGTAGCAATGTGGGTGTCAGTCTCCCAAGTAACAAGTGATAGGACAAGAAGAAATGGCCTCAGGTTGTGCCAGGGGAGGTTTAGATTGGATATTCAGTAAAATTCCTTCATTTAAAGGGTTATCAAGCATTGGAACAGCCTGTCCAGGGAAGCAGTTGACTCCCCATCCCTGGAGGTATTAAAAAGACATGTAGATGTGGTGCTTAAAGACATGGTTTAGTGGTGGACTTGGCAGTCTTAGGTTTATGATTGGACTTGATGATCATAAAGGTCTTTTCCAATCTAAATGATTCTATGATTCTGTGTGCATGCATCTGTGTGTGTGTGTATTTATGCATGTGTATACATGTATGCATATGTTAAAATTCCTACATCTATTCTGAAAAAAATATTTTAAATTATATTTTCACAAATAACAAATACATAATAGCTAAAATAATTTTACATAAAATTTGGAAAAATTATGGATTTTAATGTACATAAATAAATGCAAACATTCTTAAGAATTTCCCATTTATGTATCCCAGTCTCCATAGGGTCCTTGGTATTCAAACAGTATTTTTTGTGAAAATTTTGATAGTCATAATCTCATATTTTTTTAAGTTATCCATCTCAGTTCCTCTCTGAAATGCTTATCCTGGTCACAGATGACCTCTTTTCCACTGTATCTCCATCACACAGACCTCAGTTAGGCTTAGTAGGATGTGGCTGTTACATTTGTTTATGGGCTGCTGAATATAGAGAGATTTTTCACATCTCTATGTTGAAATAATAAAATTTTGTGGTTCGGGTGAGCCTACTTTCCACTGTGTTTCAAAGCCTGCTCAGTGAACTGTTGCTGTCCACTCTAAGCCTGCTGAGGTGTCCATGGCTGATACATCAAGGGCAGTGGTCTTATTCATGATCTGACAAAAGTACTCAACAGTCTTATGACTTATGGCCTTAAAACCTTCAGAGAGCACTTAGAGAAGATTTAAAAAGACAATTAACCTGTTGATCATGACATGTGTAGAAGCAATAGGTTCCATCAGGAAGTAGGGATACTTTCAAACAACTGTGTAAAACTTTAAAAAAAAAAAAAATCTTCTTTCCACTGTATGATAGAAGAATAAAAAAAGCTGATATATCTGTTAGTCTGAGAAAATGCCATATTGTCATGAGCAAAGAAGAGTTCCTGTTCTTTTCAGATACTTTGGCACTAATCATTCAGGATGATACCCTGTTCTGCCAGGGATCCTTGGCAGATTTTGCAGGCTGATTACCATTAGCCACTGTGCTGAAAGTCATTATTTCTCTGCAATCAGTGTATGGCCAACAGCATGAGCCATACACAGTTCAAAGTAAACAAACATCATTTCAGCTACTGAGCATGTGACTTATACCTTTAGCAGCTGACCAGTAGAATATCCACTAACATTTTACAGTAATATCTCAAAAAGGTTACTGCACATTTTCACTAGGAATATTTCCAAATATTTCCAGAAATATTTCAAAAAACTACACCTTTTTCTATGAAGTAATGTAACAGAATATGAAAAATATATTCTTTTGCAATGTAACGAGGAGGACTGCACATAACTAATCAATGTTTTGTTTTTGTCTCTAAAGGAGAGCAAATTAGTTCAAAACATAATTTGATGAAAACTTCCAGATAAATAACTACATGAAAAAGCTTTTTAATTACAACTGCCATACCCGATAGAATTAGCATTATCATATGAATTGTAAATTTTTGAATAGAAGATTTTAAGATATTCTTTTTTAATTTTCATATGATAAAGATTTCGTCTTGTTAGCGCCATTATTGATTCACTGTTCAATGGATGTATTCATTTATTGACTCACTCCCCAATTGGGAATAATGTTTCAGAAAGGGACTACCCTTTCAAAGACAGTGTTTGTCCTTTTTTACAATATTTTACATTTTTTCCAATATTATTCGTTATTCAGGATTATAGATAAAATACTGAGTAAAAAAATTGTGGTATAATAAAAAGAAATAATGCATTAGATTGAATTATTCTCTGACCTGTGATGTAAAGATGAAGAAATCTCACATGCTTAAATTCATAGTTAAATGCTGAGATTATGATAGTGGAAACTGAATTAACCAATTTGGCCCAGTGGCTCTACTTACAAGAGATTAATGTTCTTATTACATGCTATCCTTGAACTTTGCAATGAAAGAAAAAAAAGCAGCAAACCACCAATAGCATGAAAGAAAGCAAGGACAAAGATGAATAGCATGTAAGAAAAAAAATAAGGGCTTTTAAAAAATAGAGAAAATAAAGCCAAAACAGATATTTGAAATCCTCACCTTTTGCACTTAATCCACCAGCTTAATTTTCTCTTTTATGTGAATTACTTGAATTTCCAGGAAATCTTCCCTGCTAGCCAAAAATATTGTAGTACTAGTATTAAGTTGATACCTTGGCTCTTAGTAAGATACTCTTTCCTCCACATACAGAGGAAACAATCCTAAACCGTAGATTGATGTTGATTTCATTATTTTAGAGATACTTTAATTTGTGGGTAATTTTCATGCTGTATTGGCTCTTTGCATAGCTGAAAGTATCAGAAAAGTCCTAACTCCATGGTACATACCTAGCAGGCAATATTTTCTGTCATTTAGTTGTAGCAACAGAGTTTCATTGTGAAGATACTATTAGTGTTTGAACAGCTTTTTTATTTCAACTCCAGAAAACATTTGGGAAGCTGCCAAAAAGATGGAAAACAAAATTAAGTTGAGTTTGTACATGGATACCAGATGAAATAAGCAAGGAAGTATGCTCTACTATTCCTAATAGAGCAATTCGGGAGCCTGCGGTACAGTATAATGAATACAGTGGAGACATTCATCAGGTTTGTGAGGTCACCTTAAATCACCTCTCCTTTTGCCAGTGCTGAAGATAGGATACCGAAGGGGAAAGACCATTGGCATGTGGGGCATGTAGTAGGGTACTTCTTATGTTTTGAAGCCATAAGGATCCTCCAACTAGAGTAAAGTTGGCCAAGTTGAGAGTGTTTGAGGGAAGATACTGAGGAGGCAAAAAACCATGAAACTGGTGGAGCAGCTAATCCTGGAAACCTGACAAGAAAATCATCAGTAGTAGTCAACATGGATTCACCAAGGGGAAGTCGTACCTGACCAACTTAATAAACTAAAAACCTTTGACACTGTCTCCCGTAAGATCCTCAAGAGCCAAGTTGTTGATGTATGAGGTGGATGAGCAGACAGTGAGGTCGCCTGAAAATTGGATGAGTGGCTGTGTCCAGAGGGTGATGATCAGTGTGGTATGAAGCATAGCTGGAGGCTGGTAATTATCAGTGTACCCCATGGGTCAATACTGGGTCCAGTCCTATTTAACATCTTCATTAATGATCCGGATGATGGGGCAGAGTGCACCTTCAGCAAGTTTGCTGATGAGATGAAAACAGGAGGAGTGGCTGATACACCAGAGGGCCACGCTGCCGCTCAGAGGGACATCAAAAGGCTGGAGAAATGGGCTGATGGGAACCTCATGAAGGTCAGCAAGGAGAAATGCAAAGGTCTGCACCTGGGGAAAAACAGCCCTATGCACCAATGTAGGCTGGGGTTTGCCCAGCTGGGAAGCTGCTTGGCAGAAAAGGCCCTGGAGGTTCTAGTAAACACCAAGTTGACCAGGAGCCAGCAATGTGCCCTTGCAGCAAAGAATGCAAATGGTATCCTGGGCTGCATTAGGCAAAGTGTTGCCAGCGGGTCACACTGTCAGAAATTTTTAGAAATTTCTCACTTGTCTCTACAGGATCGGAGGTGGTCTACTTCTTAGAATGCATACTTTCTCTAATGAAGTGCAAGAACGGTAGATATTAACAATATGCTTTATCTCCTTTTTCCTTAATTAATGGAGATTTCTTGGTTTTCCTGTTTTACATAGCGGTATGAGGTTTTGTAAGATGTTCACGGAAGTGCGTTGCTGGTTGAAGTATAGGAATGAGCATCTGTGAACCTCACAGGATTTCTATGACGTTACAGATTGACTGTGATTGCAAGAAATGCGATTGGAAGATAATTAAACTACTGAAAACTTCAGTTCTTCATTCTTATGTTCACTCTATCTTGAAATACCAAACCTTGAGGCAGTAGACCAATGGTTTATGAAGCTAGAATAAAGAGAAACAATATATCCATGTTTTTAGGTGGATGAACTTATGCTGGGTTGTATTAATTCATTTTCCTGATTGAACAATATTGATTATTAGGTAAGGGGCGAAGGATAAAACCACTTGCCAAAGGACTAAATTTTACATTCTTAAAATATCTTCTTTTACTATAACTGACGGTTTTCTTTCTGAAAAAACAAACAAACAAACAAAAAACTGGACAACCCCACATTATCAGTGCCAACCTGTTCCCCTCCCAGAAAAAGTCAGCTAATTTCTCTTTGGTGGAATCTGGAGTTTTTCCAAGTCAAGTATTTGTTCTTTGCATGTATAAGTCAGAGATAACAAATATCTCTGTGAGGAGAGTTCAGTAGTATCTGAAGATAAAAACGAGCTTCAGCGAAAGGCAGAATTTCCCCTACTTATCTGGTGACTGCTAAAGCTCATAAAGAACACTGGCAGCTTACTTCTAAAGCTCTATAAATAGTTGAGAGAGGGAGGGGCAGGCACAACAGTCCAATTTGAAAAGCTAAACCAACTAGATTTGTTACAGTTTGGCCCAAAACAGATTTGTCTCTTTTTTTTTTTTTCTCCTGATAAAATAAAAATCCCTACAATACTCTTTTGATTACATGAAAAGTTCTGTTTTGATATATTTATATAAAATCAGCATAACTGCAATTTATTTAAAATATTTCAACATGAACATGAATTATTTTCTATTTGGCATTGATAGAACACTGTTCAAACATTTAGGACTGTCCATTTTAGGGAGAGAGAAATTCTAAACTAATTGATGAATGTGAGACGGACCCTTCGCGTTATAGAGCACTCAAACTCTCATATTCTAATGAATTCATTAATACCTCCCCCTTCCAGAATTACCTAGTTCAGTTTCTACCAGTCACTAGTCACGATAGCTTAATACTTCTTTTCTCTTCATATTAAAGAAAAAAAACAAAACAAAACAAAACCAAGAAACAGGAAAAACAGCTGGAAGAAAGTTCAGAGAGGCAAGATTTCTACACTTCATTAAAAAAAGTGAGAGTTCAAACACATAGGATATCTGCAATGAAAAAATAAGAAATCTAAAAGCAAAAATAAAGAAAATTGGATTTATTGGATATATCAATGTCTTGCATTCTCTGTCCTGTAAGTTATGTCATTTCATTTCTCTTTCCTTTTTTAACCCCTCAGTCTGCATTTTTGATCTTTAACAGCTGAAGACCTAATCTTTACCTCAAATTTAAGGTCTTCTTCCATAAATAAAGAAAGCATGGAACCTGGAATATAACATTTTTTGGAAAGGAGAGGGGTTAAATGGATGGGGTTTGCTTTGTTTTTACAGAAAACAAACAAACAAATGAAAGCTTTGTTTTTAATTGCAATACAAAGATTGCTTGTAAATATCAACAAAAATCACATATTTAAGAGTAATATTCAAGTGAATACCTTAAAACTACCACCTATGTGATAGCAGCATGTTGCATGCGTGCAAAATAATGGCTTATTTGGAAGCTTTTTGTCCTATCAGCATCAAACCAGCGCTTAAATGCAATAAGCAGCAGTGAAAAGATTTGTGGCACCTTTTTGATATTCTCGCTTCTAGCATGAGCTGGATGGAAATATGTTTTCTGTACTGCAATAGCAAAGATTTGCAGTAACTACAGGGTAGAAGTCTAACACTAACTGAAGCAGTGTTCTATCATTCCTTGATCTGGAGCACAGTTATGAAGGAGGAATTAGGAAAACAACTTTATTGGAAATCTAGTGCAACTACAATCTCCAGCAGTGTTGGAACTCCAGGAAAATAGAGGACTCTGAAGAACATTTTATGCAATATATGTCAGCAGTAGGCAGTGACAACAGGAATGTATTGGAAAGGTAACACTAATAGAAATCTTACTAAATTCACAGAAAAATGTTTGCTTAAAATGCCATTTGCAGCTTTTTC
Source organism: Ibycter americanus (assembly GCA_035590275.1). Lineage (NCBI taxonomy): Eukaryota > Metazoa > Chordata > Aves > Falconiformes > Falconidae > Ibycter > Ibycter americanus. The sequence continues at coordinate 35,817,244 of JAVJGI010000014.1, forward strand.
AAAGTTTGAGACCAAGCTATGAATCTACTTATGATAGATAAATTCGGTGAGAAAGAGAAGGAGAAAGGTGTAACAGAGGGCAATTATAATTTCCCAAGCAGAAAATATCACCCATTCTAACCCAGAAGTTGCACTCTAGCTTTGATAAAATGGATTAATTTGAAATCAGAGAGAAAGCAACATGAAAAAGAAAGACTGTCAGGCAAGCAAAGTCCACAAAAGAGGTCACAAGTACTAAGAAATTACAGATACTGGCGCAATCGCCCCAAACATGATAATACTCATTATTTAGAAATTAAATACAAGCATTGTGAAACACAATATAAACATGGGAATCTATTACATTATTTTGAGACATTTGCAAAGACAAGCAATCTCATAACACAGCAGCCCAATTAGCTTAGAGGAATTTTTCATTAGAACAAAGAGCAATACTACAGGCAGAAGATGAATGTGCTGCTGACCAGAAAGTAAATGAAACATTTTTACTTTTAAGGTGAAAATCAAAGGGAAAAATGGATCTGTGAATCACCAGTAATAGATAAATTGGGGGGAAAAAAGAACAAAAAAAAGAAAAAAATCAGAACTGGCAAATATGATCTTAATTTCATTAAAGGAATATATTATACATATGAGCAAATGTATGTGTACAACTTATAATTTGTCAGTATTGGATAATTTTTCATATTAAAATAAATTTTATTGACATGAAAATGTTTTATACTTGGTGTCTAATCAAGAATATATTCACTACAAAGAATCAGGTAACATCACACTTGAGGATCTCTCTGAATAGGTCTTCCAAAGACTGAGAAACACAACAACCTAGAAAAGCAGTGAAGAAGGCTAAATGTATCCCATTTCATAACCTTGCCACAGCTCCTCTGTGTAAGGTTAGAATGAGAATATTGCTTTGGAAATCACTGTGTATCAAACTACTAGAATGCATATAGTTGTTGGCCATTGTAGGAAAAATTGTCAGAATTGACAATTTTTTGACAGAATTGTCAGCTTGTAAACAAAAAGCAAAAGTATTATATTTGTTAAGATTTTCTTCTGCTTTCTAAAAGGAGATGTTCAGGAGGTGATGGCTGATGCCAAATACATGTATTTTTTATTCTTCGTACATCACCAGGGTTATGCTAGCTGCCCTTAGAAAAACAGAGGATATATTTGTGCACATTCCACAGCCCCTTTGGGAAACACTGTTTCTCAAACTGCCATTTGGGCTGTGCTCAGTACACAAGGTGTTTTACCAAAAAATGCAACACATTTTTGATGTCATATAGGTTACTGAGGTCTACACAGATGACATTTCGATCTGGAGAAAAGATAGGAGAAGAGCATTACTAGAGACTCTAAGCAACATTTGAATGAAACAAAAAAAACCACAAAGTAAAAGAAAGAAAAATGTAAATTGTAGGAAACAAAAAAAACATAAAAGGAAGATACATTAACAGAACAAACCTACAGATATTAAACAGTAAACTTCAGCTGCCAAAAAAATCTGATGCAAAAAACGGGGAAGAAATATAAGGATGCTTTGGATTGTGAACTGTGCAAGGAAATTTGTGTCCAGTCCAGTTGTCCCAGAAAGAAAAACCAAGAGTACTAAGTTATCAGAGGCAATCATAGTTTTTACAAAAAATCTGGAAACAAAATTTAAAGGGCTCTAACAGTGATGTGCTGTGAAGGTACTTGCAAAAATATTTTTTCCACTGATGTAGCCAAGAAAAGAAATAGTGCAGTCAGAACTAGTGGTGTTTCTGTCAAAGGCTGAAAATTACATTAATCTTCCATACAACCCATCTAGCAGCATAAGCAACTTCCAGAATAAATTGAACATTGCTATTTACTGCAGATGCTAGACTGACATTAAATTTAATAACTTAATTTAATTTAATTTAACAATTGAATGTAATTAAGTTCAATACAAAACAGTGTTTATTGTTAATTTATTATGGCTAGCTTTACCAAGAGCTAACATGTTGGGAATTGTATCCTGCACAAAGTTTTCTAACGAGCTTTTGGGAACAAACCAACCAAGCTTGTCAAGTGCAGGTTATGCAAGGCTGATCAGCTGGAACGCCGGTGCCCCATGAAGCAGACCTTTATTTGTCTCTTTGACACTGATTAGTGAACAAGAGGACGTCCAAGCTTACTGCACTGCTTGCCTCTACCACAGAATCATTTTTATTAATTTCGTTGCTTTGGAAAACAGCTGACATTCAATCTGCCTGAGAGAACTAAGATATTTCTGAACTGACTTTGACAATCTTTCTTTTTGACAGCTGGCTTGCAATGAATGAAGCTGAGTAATCAGCCGCTCATGTTTGAAATGAGAGTTGTACACCTGAAACACATCTTGGACTTGCATTTCAGATATGCGTGGAGTTATGAGTATGTTAAGATTTTGCATAATTTTAGAGACACTTCTCAAATCTTGATTGAATACTGAACTTTGTATGATCAATTACACTGAAGGAGATACATCTATAACATTTTCTTGCTGATAATGGAAGCTGTTCAACTATTTTCATTTGCATTTTCTTGAGAACATCTCTTTCTCTGGACCGTGCGCAGTTCAGCATTGCCTTCCTTGTGATCAGTTTACCTCAGGAGTTCAGGTTTTAACAGCTTGGGGGACTGAGTGAACAGCATTTCCTTGACAGTGTTTAGATTGTTGAAGCACCCAACTACTGCCATTACCAATTATTCCGGTCATTTCTGTGGAGCATGGGCTCTGGACTGATTCTAAGGGGCCACAAATTGTGGTAATTACTACTTTTTTAAACAAGCCCATTTCAGTAAAATTTCATTAGCTCAGAGTGAGCTATGTCTGCAGTGCAAAAAATACTTGGTCTGCAGTTTGAAAAGGTTTGAAAACTACTTTTCTTTCTTGTGTGAATCTTTCCACAGGATTTAGCAACAAAGGAGGAATTAAACTTTATATTTCCAGAACTACACCTTACTGCTGGCATAATGTGGGTAGGCTGCATTTCTTTTTTATTTTGAAAATTGTATTTAATAATTGTAAAATGTCTTTTAAATTATTTTATTTTTAAAAGACACTGTAAAAATCATACCCACAGGAAAAAAGGACATCTTTTCATATTGTTACAATCAGTTTGCTATACCTGATACAAGCCAGTCATGTGTAAGTGATCATCATAAAATTAGTGAGAGTTGTTTAAATTCTGTAATTGCCAAAAACCAAGGAACGTCTCCATCATAGGCGATACATTGTGGAAACTAGTGAAATTTTCATGAATGTTTTTGTCGGCATCCAAACTCAAAGGTGTAAAATCACATACTGTGTTGCAAAAGTTGCTTCTTATGCCTATGAAGTCACTACCATGACTTTTTATTAGAAAGTCTCCTCCAATTTCATTACTTTAGTTAATATAAAGAGATTTATGAATGTGTCTTATTTTGTTCCCACTAGTTCTCATATTTCAATTGGCAATAAAACATGCAAAAAATTGTAGTAGTCATTTCTGCTTAAAAGCACTCTAGAACAGTATCTGTTTAATTTATTTGCTGTAAGTTTACTGTGTGGGTTCTGTAAATGTTAGTAAAAAGGTGACAAGATAGGAGACATCTGCTTTTTTGCTTGTCCTCACAGATTCACTCTGGATCTTGTGGAATGCCAGAAAAGAGCAGACATGTTCCCTCCCCCAATGACATCTGAATGTGCTCAGACGGGAGGTGGTTCTGGACTTGATGGCAGGATAGGCACAAGGGTGGAGAGAGAAAGAGAAAGAGGGAGAGGTGTTGCAGATATGAAACTTGAAAAAATAGAGGGAAGGATTTCATCTGAAGAAGTGCAGAAATCTGTGATATAGAACCAATCATGAAGACGCCTTTTACAGTTAAAGGAAATAAATTAATCAGCATGTCCTAAGGTAGACACCAAAATAGTTTTATTATTCACTCTATAAGCATCTGTTTCTTTCCATTAACTGAATATAGAGTTTAGGGTGACTAACAGATATATACAGGACTTTATGGATATATACTATTAGGTGATATGACTACCCATCAAAGAGTTGCCTAAGAACAGGACAAAGCAGGTCAAATATGATGTGACAAAATTATTTTTTCAGAGACCAAGCGGAGGTAGTGTCGAGTTTGTTGCTTGAAGAGTCCGTATATTTCTGCTAGTGAAAAAGACTGCAGGGAAAGGTCCCACATGTAAAGATTCAATGAGTATAAGGAAAACTGATTGTCAGCTCCTTTCTTTTCTTAATCTGTCTCACCCAAAGGATTTTTGTTTAATTATTTAAATCTTACTCTTTTTTCTTTCTTCTTCTTCTTTTTTTTTTTTTTCTTTTTTTTTTGGTAATGTTTTAGTAAAACAAAGCATTAAGTATAGAAAATTGTTTAGGAAATTTCCAGGTACCTTTTCAAACTGTTCCATGTAGTAGACTTGTAACACAAGCTATTCTATATCTAACTACTATGTGTTATAGTACCATCATTATATATTCTCTCTACTTTCCCCACCCCGCCCCTTGAGACTATTGAAAACTTATTATGTTACTACATGCTTTGTGGTCTTTGAAGAACATCAGTTGCTTCAGGTGACTGGAGGAAACTTCATAGCTTTCAGATATGTATCTAGCCTTTTCCAATTTGTAAATCCATGTCAAATATATGTTCTGTCTGGGTACTTTTTCTGAAGTAGTTCGGCACGACAGTCTGTAGAGCAATAGTAATAAAGAATTCCCTCCCTAGTTTCAAATTAATGATAAATAATTATACCCTATCAAACATCAAACTAGAGCATCCCATGTGTCAATAATGAACTGTCTGATGAACTAGAGAGCAGGATTATTATTGTAGATGACATGAAACAGTGATGGACAGTCAGGACACTGACAGGATTAGAATTTCAAATTATTTCCATAAATTGGAGAAAGAGACTGGAAGATAGGAATACAATTAAGTAGGGACATGTGCATTTTCATAAGTTTAGACAGAATAATTACCTGTTCAAATACTAGAGTGTTGATTGGTAGTCAGCAGAAAGAGGCAAACATTCTAAGGCATCTACTAGGATGTATGAACAGTGTTTTATCATGCAAAACATAAGGAGTAAAACTTCCAATCATTTGAGCATTACATTTTAAGAAACATGTGAAGAAAGGACAATCCTAACAAAAAGCACAGGAATGATCTTAGAAATATAAGGTACAAAGAAATATGGAAAGAACTGGTATTGTGTTCCCTAGAAAAATAAGGAAAGACATGATAAACCATGTTTACATTCATAGAAAGCTGACATGGGGAGGAAGGCAATAGTCTGTTTTTCCAGTGTAGGATTTAAGAAAAGAAGATAAAGGCTGAAATTGCTGTAAGAAAGTTTGGTTAGACACAAACTTTGTAATGTTAAAAATAGTGATACTCCTTCACATGCAGCTGGAACAATTTGAGGTTATAGAAGTAGGCTTAATTAATTGTGTAGTTCTCTGATGTACATGTGCTGTATAATTAATAATTATAATTAATAATAAGAGTTTTCACTGAGTGGATAAATGACTTCAGTGACCAAATCTTTGCCATCAATGATCATTTTTTCCTGGAAGGTCTTTTTTTTTTTTTTACTGAGGGACGTATTTTCAGTACTGTCAATCTTAGTAATTCCAAATTATTCACAACTTTGAATGTTTCAGTACTGTGTGCCAAAATTCAGAGATTTTAAGGGAACCTTAATTTTTCATTGTGCTGGGTATGTATCTCCTAAAACTCTGAATGTATTAAGGGTTGCAAATTTGGCATCTAAAAGTTTACATAGCAAAGTCACTATTGCAACAAGTAGCAGAGTTGTCTAAAACTGCTGAGAGCAGACAATTCCAAAATACAATTTACTTTCATGTTCAGATGCTAAATTTAGTCTGAATGTACCTGTGGAAGTTGTGGAGTTTTCTTTGGTAGGGGTCTTTAAATACAGTTTGGAGAATCTTCCATCAGCAGCGATGAATGACCCGGTCTTTGAAAGTTAGGTTTATTCTTTTGGTTTGCTCTAATTAGTGTGTTTATTATAAAGCTATCAAAAACATGAGGGAAATATGAAACAGAAGAGTCTATACATGAAAAATCAGGTGTACAGAAATTTTTTTAACATAATAAATTGCAAAAAGACTAGCAATGATTATGGGATCTTCTTTGGTAAAAAAGGAAATTATCCAGGGCTAGGGGAATGGGAGAAGAACCAACCCAGAAGAAAGTATGAAGTGTTTGTGCTCAGAAAAATGCTTGGATGATCAACAGTGTCATAAGTAGGAGAGGGAAAGAGCCAATCTGATTGAAGAAAGAGAGAACAAGAAGCTCAGACAGTCATGCCAAATTCCTTTTTACAAACTAGGTCAATCAATTTGTTGAGAAAGACAAAACAGAAATCAGAGACAAAGATGAGAAACATCTTTATCAGATCCTAACTATTCAAAGTCACCTGATAGGTTGGGGGTACAAGACTCCAAGCAAAAGAGGTGAATGGAGACTCTCTTCTGGATGGAAAAATGAATGTCCTAAATGCATTAGTAGATGGTGTAGAGGTTATATTCAACACCTTTGTACATTATAATCCTTTTTTTGTTATGTTTCGTTTTATTAAAAGGTATCATATCCTATTATTTTCACATTCATTCCCATACATTGTTCGCATTCCTTCTTGTTTCTGTTTACTGTTTTCCCTCTTGAACTTTTGTCTTAACTTTCAACTACTTCACTTTTCTTTTTTTTTCTTATATGCAGTTGTATGATTTTGGTGTTCTACCTCTTCAGCTGTCACCTTTGTTCTTAGTATTTTGCTTCTTTAGCCTTTGCCTAAATATTCTTTAAAAATCTGTTTCTCCTGTCTCCTCATCCTTTATTTGTCATACTTGGTCTGATGATCAGTGCTGTGTCTTTTATGTTCTTACTTACATAACACACTCCACAGTGCTCTTCACCCTTTATGTTTTCCAATCACCTCTGTTTTAACCATCCTTGTTACTCAAATGTTTGTCCTCAGGTCATTACCTCAGTCACTGATTCTTTATTTGTTGCTTGTGTTTCAGGATTTTATTTCTATTGCTACCTTATCTACTTGTCCTCAAGTCTTTGAGGAATTTTCCAAAACTGTTCCTCACACCTGGAAAACCCTTTTACTTCACCCCAAAAGGCTTGCTCTTTTTCATGTTCTTCTTTAATACTCATTTGTATTTAATATCTATAAAAAACTATAAATCTGTAATGATAACTTAAGACCAGAGAACTTTATATACTTAAACAGAAATAACAGGACACTTTAAGCTAAATAATTTCATTCCCACAGGTAAGGGTGCACATTTTACATGCTCTCAGACATCTCTGGTCTTCTTTTCTTACTATAAAAACTGATGCATTAATTGAAGCAAGATTACATATTCTTTGGTAAAGTGATCATAAAAGATCATGATCTGTCCTGTGTTCACTCACAGATGCTTTTTTTTGATCCAGCCCAGATAGCTATCACAGTAGGACAGAAACTAATTCAAGTGGAGACATGAGCACCTGCTAGTTAGTCTAGTGCAGCTGCTTAGAACTGAGTGTCTCAAAAGCTTTAATTATAAAAAATACTAAAAACATAAGTGACTCAGAAAATCACTGGAGCTTACTTGGTATGTCTGATTCAGAAAATTCTTGGCACAGAAAATGCAAAATCCAACCTGTGTTTTAATTTTAGAATACAATTTGGGTTTAGATCAGAAAAGCCCATCTCAGAAATCACCCACAGAGTGAATACTACTGTGAATCCTCCACAACTACTCCCGGCCAACAAAGAAAGGAATAAAGCTGGAGTATTTTTTTTAGATTACTGAACTTTCATTTTTCACACCTCCTTCACATACAGCTGGGGTGGCTTGAAGAGTTAGTAATAGACTTGATTAATTGCTTGGCTTTTTGATGCAGGAATTCATACTATATAATTAGAGTTTCCACTGAAGTGGGTAAATTATTTCAAATCTTACATAGATGGGGGAGGCTTTCACTTCAAAGATTTCTCACCAACAGCCATTTCCCTCTGGAAGATCTTTTTCATTGGGGCAGACATTTTCTAATTCAGCAATATCAGGTTTTACAGTTCAAAGTAACAACACATTTTTGATGCTTCAGTTTTTATGTACTCAACTTGAAACACCTTTAGGCACTTCTGATTTTCTGGTGTGCTATTTATTAAAAGATTTCTTAGGCAGGGCATCAAATGCTGAACACTAAAATCACACAGGTGAAAATAACAGATGTCTTCAGCACTGTCAGTAAGGAACAAGGTGGATTTGGTACTTTCACAGAAACACAGAGTTGGTTGAGGTTGGAAGACACCTCTGGAGGTCATCTGGTCCAACCCCACTATTCAAGCAGGGCCACCTACAGCTGGTTGCCCAGGACCATGTCTAGACAGGTCTTGAATATCTCCAAAGTGGGAGACTCCACAACCTCCCTGGGCAACCTGTGCCAGTGTCAGTCACCCTCACATGAAAAAAGTGTTTCCTGACATTCAGACAGAGCCTCCTGTTTCAGTTTGTGTCCATTGCCTCTGGTCCTGTCACTAGGAATCACTGAAAAGAGTCTGGCTCTGTCCTCTTTGCACCTTCCCTACAGGTATTCATAGGCATTGATGAGATCTTCACTGAGCCTTTTCTTTTCCAGGTTAAACAGTCCCAGCCCTGTAAACCAATCCTCACATGTGAACTGCTCCAGACCCTTCATCATCTTTATGGCCCTTCTTTGGATTGTCTCCAGTATCTCCACATCTCTCTTGTACTGAGTAGCCCAGGACTGAACACAGTACTCCAGGTGTGGCTTCAGCAGCGCTTAGTAGAGGAGAAGGATGACCTCCCTCAATCTGCTGGCAATTCTTTGCCTAATGCAGCCCAGGATAACATTAATCTTGGTATTAACCACACCAGAGCAGGTGGATATTTCCTGAAGGAACTGTGATCCTTGGGAAAGACCCATGCTGGAGCAGGGGGAAAATGTGAGGAGGAAGGAGAGATAGAGAGAACTGACCACAGTTCAGTTATGAACTGACCACAGCCCGCCGTTCCCCATGCTACTTGCACCACTTTGTGGGGACAGGGGGAAGAGTAGTAGGGAAAGAAAGAGTGAAGTTGAGCCTGGGGAAAAAGGGAGGCAGGGAGAAAGTGTTGTTTTATTTTGTCTTTGTTTCTCACCATTTTAAATGGTAGTAAATTAAACTATTTTCCCAAAGTGGAGTCTGTTTTGCCAGTCATGGTAAACGGTATTTGATCTCCCTGTCTTTATCTCAACCCATGAGGTTTTTTATTGTATTTTTTTTCTTTGAGGGCAAGTGAGAGAGTGGCTTGGTGTGCTTTTGGCAACCAGACAAGGTCAACTCAGTGCATCTCTATATCACGATTAGTCCCTATTTATTCGTAGAAAAAATTTATTTACTAAACCATCTAAATAATTACTAATTTTAAAATATTTTGCTTTCATATATTCTGTGTATTAAGGTTTGGGAAGCTAAAGACTGTATTGGGTGACTAAGTAGCAGGCAAGTGAGAGAAACAATAATTTTCAATATTGTACAAGGCAAGTTAGCTTTAAATCACAGTAATGTCATTTTCCCATCTTCACAGAGTTCAGTCACAAATACATGTTTCTTGGTACTTCTTGCTGATTACCTTTAATCAGTTATGGTGAAGCCCAAGGGCAAAATGTGTCACTAGGAATAATTAGTGGGAAGAAAAATAGAAAGAGATTTCTCATGGGAAGCAATGCTTCTAGAAGAGGTCCCTTTCCTGAGGTTGACATTATGTTTGGTATTTCAAACTCCAAACCTACCATTTGCAAGATGTTTATCTTCCTAGGCAGTATTCTAACAGGAGGATTCATGATTCATCATGATTTCACTCAGCAACTCAAATACTGTGTTCAATTTTGGGCTTCTCACTACAAGACTTTGAGGTGCTGGAGCACATTCAGAGAAGGGCAATGAAGCTGGTGAAGGGACTGGAGCACAAGCCTTATGAGGAGCAGCTGAGGGAACTGGAGCTGTTTGGCCTGGAGAAGAGGAGGTTCAGGGGAGACCTTATTGCTTTCAACAACTACCTGAAAGAAGGCTGTAGTGAGGTGGGTGTTGATCTCTTCTCCCAAGTAACAAGCAATAAGACAAGAGGAATTGGCCTTAAATTATGCCAGAGGAGACTTAGATTGAATAGTAAGGAAAAAATTTTCACGGAAAGGTTTATCAAGCATTGGAACACCTTGATGAGGGAAGTGGTTCAATCACCATCCCAGGAGGTATTTAAAAGATGTGTAGATGTAGCACTTAGGGACATGGTTTAGTGGTGGACTTGGTAGTGTGTTAGGTTTACAATTGGAGTCAATGATCTTAAAGGTCTTTTCCATCTTAAATGATTCTATGATTCCATGACCTTGCATGTTCAATGATGTTTTGGTGTTGACATGCAGCTCTTCTCAAGTTAATATTCTCTGAAGTATGTAGAGGAGTGAACACTTTTTAAATTCAGCCCATAAGACACACACTGTATAATATCACATTCATTGATTCTATGAAGAAATAAAACCCTAACAAAAGGATGGCAAGAAAGCTCGAAGTGATTTTGGCAGATTGGCAAATCCTGAAGAAGTTACTGCTTACAGAGTTATCCTTCAAAGATGGGAAAAATACACACATTTATTTTATATCTTCTTGCAACTCTTCAGAATACCTAATTTAGCTTTTACTTTGATATAATCTTATTGATTAAGTCGGTGCTTTGTTTGAACAACAATGTTTCCATGGAGACTGCAGGGCGGGAAGACATATTTCTGAGATGCCACACATTTGGCAAAAATTATAGGATTTCTCTGGGTGGATAGCATACTTTATGCCATGCCACATGGAACAGGTTGGAGATCTGTGGCTTTACCAGCAAACCTATGAAGATTAAACTCTTTTTTGTAGT
>JAVJGI010000014.1:35828858-35895038 GCA_035590275.1 Ibycter americanus
GAGGAGAGGAGAGGAGAGGAGAGGAGAGGAGGGGAGAGGGAGAGGAGAGGGAGAGGAGAGGGAGAGGAAAGGAGCATTGAACTTGTTTCTTATGGTATCTTTTCCTATGATTTCTATAGCATAAAGATTTTAATACTAGCTGTATTACTCGCCAGCATATTAGGTATAAGAAAATAATATTTATCTGTTTGAAATCCTTTCTTGGAACACAATACAAGAAAGAAGTCCTTCGGGATACATTTTCAAGTAGTTTCTATTCATTAGCCTTTAACCATTCACTTCTTTAAAGGGATACATCCCAGCTCCTGCATACAGCTGAAAGAAATTACCTGTACAAAGGGAGGTTTAATCAGAAGACCTACCCCCTAAAATGTAGACTGGCAATGGAAATTGTTTATCAGAGATCTTTCCTCAGGAGGGCTCTGAAACTGGGTAAGGGGTCTTGGAATCTCCTAGTCATATTCTTGCTTCTTAACAAAACTATTCTCTGCTCCAGCCACTATTGCAATGCTTTCATGAGCTACAGTGTACCACGGAAGAATGACAGCATACTCTGAATAATAGAATTTTATTAGTTTTACTGTCTCTCAGGCCTTCCAGAGGTTAAGTAACCTTTTTTCACAAAGTGATCTTTTTTAATAATAAAGGAATATATGAAAGAGGAAAATAAATTCTATTGATATGTGCACAGAACACATGATTATTCCCAAAGCCTCATCAAAGTTAAATAAGAACCTTAGAAAACTGATTTCTGAGAAGAAAAAGCAACTGACCAGTGATTTAAATTTTTGAAAATGGGATTATAGCATATATTGAATATATTGCAGAAAAAAATCCCAACAGCCAAACCTTAAAGAAATAAAATAGAGGCAGTAAGGAAGTGAGTTAACCTTTAAGTGTAGAGAGTCACACCAAGAACTTGATAATTAAATCATCTTTTCTGACCCTACAGTGTGTATTCACCTGCATAGCTATCTATCTATATATATACACATAGATATGAATGATAGTGAATTGTATCCGACAGACCTAACTGGAAGGCCTGACATGAGCCAATTAACACTTAGGGAGAATAGATATTTTGTTACTGAGCAACTAAGCAGGAAAAACACAGGACTGAACAGAGAAAACAAAGCAGATAGTTGAAAGCACTAAAACATGTTTGTTGTTTGGTTGTTTGGGGTTTTTTTGTTTGCTTGCTTGCTTTGTGGTTTTTGTCTGTTTGTTTTCTGGGGCACTGTCTGAAATTCAGAATTTATAACTACTTCTAGAAGAGAAGCTTATGAATTACAGGAATGAAAAATGCATATTTCTGAAACTCAGAGGTGGTTTTTTTCCTCAGCACAGTTCTTTGCATCTTTTATAAACTTTTAAATAAAGCCATTTTCTAAAAACAAAAACTATCTGATTTTTATTGAGTGATAAAATATGATATGGTGATTTTTGTTTGTTGTTTATTTTTCCGGTTAGGGAAGTATTATACTGAACTTCAGCTGAAAGTCAGGTTTGCCCCACATGCAACAAAGTCCCAATACTTTGTGAAGTATTGACACAAACACAGATCCTTGAAAAAGAAACCACCTTTCCTTACTGTAACCCTCTGGTTTTAATCCCATCGTTTACAGTATACAGAGTTTGAGCACTTATAGATAAAAGAAAACTGATCATAATTTTGTGGGAAGTTATTTACTCACTTCCAGGAAAGAGTAAGTAGATAGTACTTTCCCTCTTAGTTGTTCTGTAATAAAGCTCCCTTAAAGGTAATTTTATTTTATTGAAACATGTATTTATATTTACATTACAGCAACAGACTGTTGTGTTTTCTGAGGTTTGTAAGTATAAGTCACACTGGTGCCCTTTATTTACCCACACATATTTAAACACGTGCAATCCTTGTTTTCTCTCCTCTTCCTTCTTCCTTGCATGCACTGTATTGGACCAAGTATTGTGAGATGGGATGTATCAGTGTACTGCCAGGAACAATCGTTCTTTCGTGCTTTTCTCTGAAGAGACATTGTTCCTTATAATGAAAGGGAAAATGGGAACTGAAGACTAATAAGCCTTTATGAAAAGATACTTTTTTTAAAGCTTCTAAGACAGGTAAACTTCATAAATGTAATAAAATACTGTACTTTTTTCCTTGCTGTGCTTTTATCTAATCTTATAATACAAGATATTTTTACCACTTTGATGGGTGTAAGGTACTATACTTAGTGACTGGAGGTGTCACACAATGACACTTGGAGTACGTCGTAATCAACAAAATAATCCTTCTGGTTTGTAGCCTTCCTTTGAAGGCCTGTCACAGCACAAAGACATTTTGTCTATTCCATCTTAATACTATTTTCCCCTGGCTTTCATCTCTTCTGTAAACACAAAACATAATGGTAAATGGCTTAACCAAATGGACGTAAATGTTAGTACCATTATTTTCCCTTTGAGGGCCAAACTATCACAGCAGGGCAGCTGAATGAAGCACAGTGATGTAACAACATGCGTAGCTGTACACAGAATAGGTAACTGTGAAAAGGATATGGGAAAAACATGATTACAAGTATCAGGATAATAAGGGGAACAGAATATGAAAGGTTGGCTGGTAATCTGTTCTGATCAGAGCTGTACCATGTTTTGACTGTCAGCAACAAAACTTGAACTGAATAGACTTCAAAGGAAATGAAACCCCACAAAGGACGTAAAGATTTATCCAAAGGTTGCAATTTTATTTGTTTTCTGGGGCAATCCATGTTGAGTAACTTTTTTTTTTTTTAATTAAAATAAAATGCAGCCTAAGAGACGAAAGATTTCCATTACAGAGCAAGAAAACAAACCCCTACTCATAGTGAATAGATCTACTAATACACAATAAACTGTGAATTCACCTTTAAATTATGAACACCTTGGTAATTCCCTTGGAAACTAATCTAATGCTTGTGAAGTAAAAGAGCTATTGTTTGATGCTTCGTTTAACAAGAACATTAATTAAAACATTCAATACTGATATTTTGGGTAACTATGTACTTGTACTATACAATGATTGGTACAGTACATGCAATAAAGCACTGTTTCATATTGTTTCATTGTGAAACAATCTATTTTTCTTCATGGGAAAAAAAATAATGCTTTGGGTTTTTTATTTTCTCAATTGAGGGGTCACATTTTTGTTTCATTACTACTGTGTTGCTTATGCAAACTTTTTGACAAAATGTAGCTATGCACGTTTTTGAGGAAAGAAGAAAAACAAAACCCAACAACTGGTTAATAATATGCAGCACTGTATAACATCAAAGAACTGACCAAAAAAATGTTATTTTCAGCTGAAAATGCAAAGGAAATATACTTTAATTTGAGAGTTTACTTTCACAAGCATGCTTAAGTCATAGGCCTTCCAAGAAGCTGTCTGTGACATTTCATCAAAAGGAAGCAAAATTGTAAAGGGCAGACAAGGGCTACTAATGCCAGACTCCAAATATGTATAGAAATTGCTGTTGTGTGTACAGTCTTTAAACTGCTTTTTAATTCCAGTTGAATTCAGTAAATTCAATTTTCTTAAGCTGGATTTCCCTGATCCTGGCCCAAAAATTGAATTCACAGAGCTGGAGGAAGAAATGATTATGTTGGTCTGCTCCTTTAATCCAACAGCTCAGGCTGTCTCCAGGGTACACTCCAAGGTGTTAGTTAAAGGGCTTTTCCAGATATATGAGACAATATAAACCAATTTTTGCCCTTGATTCAGCTGAAGAGTTCGTTTAGGTTTTGGGATTCTCAACCTGCAGGACAGTTGTCTCACTAGCATAGTAAAAGGCATTTTGAATTACTGTTTCGTCATGACAGAACTGCTTCACTTTGTATAGTATAAATGCTGAAATAGTCATTTATTCAGAGAGCAAACACATACAAATTATTCTTTAGCTTGATGGTTCAAACCCTGAGCTAAAAGAAAGGAAAAAAAATCCAACAAAAAAAAGGTGTTGACTCTCTGCAAATTGTATTTGCTGATTCATAGAAAAAGTGAAAGATTATCAACAGAAATCATTGAAGTGTCTTGATTTTCCACTATTCATTTTTTTCTTTCCTCATCAAAAGTTCATATGCTCAATACCAATTCATGGTTTTGATGAGAAATGTAATCTTAAAACAGGACAAAGACTTGATCCAATGCTGTCTGCAGGTAAGTCTGTATTCCAAATAAGTAAAAGGAATATCATAATTTTTGAGAACCTTCTTTTCCTTTCCCCCATAATTAACCCTAAATAACCAGTGTGGCTGATATGCAAAATTCCATGTGGAGAGTTGATTATTTTTTACTTGTACAGAAAAGAATGCAAATACTACATTTATTTGGCATTCAGGTATTCTTTTCTAACTGTTTGCAGCTATTCATCTGAAAGATCAGTTATATTGGGAGATATTGGTTAAAACCAGTAGTCCTTACCTGTACTGAGTGGTGATCAAGTTTAACAGTATGCTTTTCAGTATGCCTAGTACTAAGATGGTGTTTCGTGGTTTGGACTAGTTTGTCATACACAATCCTTCAGTTGCAGTAAGTTAGTCCAGTGAAAATAGATAATTTACTTAAAAAGTGGTGCAATTTTGCATTTAAAAATATAGATTTAGTATCCATAACTCATCATCCTCCTTTAAATTATTAATTCAAATTCAAATATGCTTTTCTTTTTATTGCGCTTACTCTCAGATTTATGGTATAACCAAGTCCTTTTACAGGGTCAGTGTCTTACATTTCCAATCTAACTCAAAGACAGAGCATACCCAGTTATATTCATAGTTGATGTCCATCTCCAATATCTCTTTTTTAAATATATAAAATCCTCTGAATATTTCAAAATGGTAAGGCAGTTTTTGTGAATGAAATCAATTATTGTTGTAGCCCTAATGTACATGTGCATTTGTAAATATCTGTGCTTTATTATGAAGTATGTTTAAGACAAAACAAGTCCACAGCATTAATAAAAGACAAAACATACGTTGGATTACTGTTATCTCTGTGTTATTCTTTCCTTTTTCTGATTCTTGTCATATCTACAGTTTTAGATGGCACATTGAATGGTGTATTAATTGTTACATTGTACCGGAGACTGGAGTCCTTGTTTTAAAGTCTCACATGTTCCTTCTGAATTTTTGGGTCCAAAATGGCAAGCAGTCAATAAATGTTTAGTTAAATACAATTTAGTTGTAAGTTCCAAAAGCTGCATTTGGAACCTGAAATAGAATTCTAGTAAGCAACCCAACTTATAGGTATATCTTTTTTGTGTCCTTACATAGGCTTTCCATAACAAATTCTCCAACTTCTAGTTGAACAATGGCAGTAGCAAAAGAAAACGGCATATAGGTTGAAAAGTATTGAATACAGAAAGCTGCATATGAATATACAGTCATTCAAGTGTAACATTCTGTCTAAATTCTTAATATCTTTGTCATTGCTTTGCTCCATGTATCTTCCAGGATGGTGCTAGGAATGGCTGCAGCAGGTAAACTATTGAGCTGACTCTGAACTTTTGCTTATGAATTTTTGCCTTTTAAAGATCAAGCAGGTCTCCTTGTGCACGGCTACCTGGTTTGTCTGGGCTTCTTATAGCTGTTGTGGTTTAACTCCAGCCAGCAGCTAAGTACCATGCAGCTGCTCACTCATTCCCCCACCATTACCAGCGGGATGGGGAGGAGAATTGGGGAAAAGGTAAAACTCGTGGATTGAGATAAGAACAATTTAATAACTGAAATAAAACAAAACAGAAATTGTAATGAAAAAGAGAGAGAGGGAGAGAGGAATAAAATCCAAAAGGAAAAATAAAACCCAAGTGATGCACAATACAATTGCTCACCACCCACTGACTGAGGCCCAGCCAGTCCCCAGGCAGTGACGGTCCGGCCCCAGCCAGTCCCACCCAGTTTATATACTCAGCATGACATCATATAGTATGGACTATCCCTTTGGCTAGCTTGGGTCAGCTGTCCTGGCGTTGTCCCCTCCCAATTTCTTGTGCCCCTCCAGCCTCTCCTTAGGAGGACCTGAGAAACTGAAAAGTCCTTGACTTAGTATAACCATTACTTAGCAACAACTAAAACACCAGTGTGTTAGGAACATTGTTCTCATACTAAATCCAAAACACAGTATTGTACCAGCTACTGAAAAGAAAATTAACTCTATCCCAGTCAAAACCAGCTGAAGTGGATGAAAGAGATTTTTCTCCTTCTCATGACACTAATCCCTGCATCCAATGAATGCAATGGTGCTTGTTTCATTCAGTTTGTTAGCATGTGGATCCATCTCCTCAGATCCATAGAAAGCTAAGAGTGTTCCCAGCCATACCATTTTGAACAACCTCATTCAGCTTCTACTCCCAGTTCCATTTCCCCTGTGAACCCCAGAACTGTTATTTTTAGTTAATTGTGAGCTATCATACCACATCACTCACAGTAACTTCCCTCCTGTGCATTTCCTTACAACCATCTGCATAAAAGTTTACTTGATCTACTCTCTGCTCTCTGCATATAAACCAAATTTATCTGCATGTTCTCTGTGTTTAAGAAAGACTTCTTAAAGGCTTATATATACATGAACATTAGGGTACTAAACAGGCAATTGGATTTTTCTGGCATGCAATCTTCTAGTCTGCATCTACAAATGCTCACAGATTATTATGGTAACAAATATTCTAGACTCAATTAAAAGTAATCTATTAAAAACATTTTTCTTGGTTATAGATGTAATAATATATTTATGTGTATTATTTGAAGAAGTAGAAACTACTTACTGCTCATAACAGTGACATTTATTGTGGGAGTTCTGACTCTTAAGTTTAGGATATACTTCAAACAAAAAGTATGGGAAATAGCACAGGGTAGGAAACACGGAGTTTTTAGCATCTAGTGTTATAGCTGAAGAAAAACTGATTATAGGTCAGAACAAAATCTATGATTCTGGTCATCCAGCTATTCAGTGCAGACAACTCCTGCTGAAGTCAGAGTGGGAGTTTTGTATTCTGAAAGACTGCAAGATGATCCTTTGCTTTTGCCTGTATTTCTTTCCATTTCTTTTGATGAGGTGTTCTCATTGGCTTTAAGTGCCTTTATAATATTCAACATATTCAAACTACATGCAGTAAGACACAGGAAAAAAAAAATCAGATGCCCCATATAGAAATTCCCCACATTCAAACAATACATTATGTACATCAGCAAAAAGATTACTTCTTCCTGTCACTCTTAATGCTGTCCATTAACTAAAACCTTCATAAAAGTAATTAGGATTCCACAGAGACTAACAAAGCTGATCTATGTCTGTCCACCTTAAGGGCTAAGAACTAACACTAAAGACTCCTCGTGGAAAAAAGAAGATAAGAAAATAACATTCTCTCTTTTGGTTCAGGAGATTGTTCAGCAGAACACGGTCACTATTTGTAGTTTCAGAGACATGCAAGAAGAGATACTAACTTAAAAGCCATCAGGTAAAAACAGTACCTGAAAGCTATTGAGGAGTCATTATCGATCAGAAATCAGTAAAGAGCAGTGATGCATTGGGCCTTCCTCAGAACCAGCTTGTACCTGCCACAGTGACTGCTCCTCGTAGCTTCCACAGAACAAGGCTGCCAGTGGGCTGTATTGCAGCTGGCGGTGGGTTCAAAAGCCAGTGGCAGCATTTTTCAGTTCTTTCTGCAGAAAGTATTAGCATCAGCATGATGAAAAGAGGTTGCCTGGTCTCACTCTTCGATGTTATGTTTAAATAATCTTCTGGAAGGTTGGAGGTCTGTATGTAAACCACCTCAAGGAATTGCATCTTAGTTTCTCCTTTCCTGGGTAAGTCCAATGCCGAAGTGTGGAATGAGGTATCCCGTGGAGCTTGTGGAAGGGATTTCTATGATGAGACTGGGCAGAAGCCCCGTACCAAGATTCTCAGCCTATACAAAATGGTGGCACACCTGCAATGTTCACTATAAGGATATTAGACGTTTCAGTTGCCTAATAGTAACTGCAATGAGTGTGCTGCTGCTGGTACTTGTCTCTGTATTGACAGCTTTATCTTAATCATAACCTTCAGATGGGTAAAGTCAAGTGATATTAATAATTGAGCTTCATCTCATTTTTTTAAATGTGTGTAAAAGTTTATCTTTACAGGATGTCATGAGCAAAAGTTGATTAGTGCCTATGAGAAGATAAGACACTTTTAAGCACCATTAATAACGCAAAAATGTGTTTAACAGAATTCTTATTACTCTGAAGTTTATCATACTGTTTCAGTATTGTCTACCCTGAATCTCTTCTGCTTAAATTGCTTAAATCCTGCTAAAATGTCTTAAAACTCTTCTGCTTAAATGTGTATTTTATAAACAACTTAATATTTTCCTTTCAAATGTTTTGTTATAAATTATTGTCATCAAACATTATGCCATCACATTCTGTGCCATCTCATGGTAGTCCATAGGATTACAAAGGTGTAACTGATGTAAAACTTGACATAAAAAGCCAAATTGGGGGTGGGGGGAGGGGGGGTGTTTTCATGAACACAGAATCTCACTGAAATCAGTGAGAATTACATTGTGATTATACAAATAATGGAGAGTAGATTTTGTTCTGCTATTACACTACACACTAGCCTCACAACATGCAGACAAGAAAAAAATTGGGAATTGTTATTCTCCAAATCACACTTTGTTCTCTGATATTCTTGTACTCTGGTAATACGAGGAAATAAATTTCTTCCCTGCAAGCCATCCTGTACAAAAGGACATACACAATGAGGTGAGTTCGGGTCTACTGAGATTTTTCTTCCTCTTCTTATTGCCTGCTTATTTGGTTCAAAAAAGATGCATTGCAGTTTGTGCTTTCCCCACACTCTCATACTGTGTTCAGTTATTTGAAAAGCCTATATAGATTGAAGGTACCTTAAATCAGGTAGCTGCTTAATCTATGCCATCCCATCTTGCAGCAGAATTATTAGTTAACAAAAATTATTTCAGCTAATGGAAAAAACCCCTGTGTATTATTTGTCAAAATAAGTGATAATAATAGGGACAAAACTCTTTTTCTGTTGGTAAATCAGTCTTTGAATGTCTGAAAGGCACAATGTACCTGTTATCTGAGTTGTAGCCAATCCGTATGTAGTAGGGTAATGATAGCAGTACAAGCTGCTGTCAATTTACCACATCAACATCCATCACATAAAGTTATTAAATATACATCTATCATTTTTTGTATTAGAAATAAAGTCATTGTAATAGAATTTTGTCACAAGATCAATAACTAAGAAAATAGATGTCTTGGCTTCACCTCAGTGTTTACAGTGTTTGGTAGCAGGAGACCATTATCTTTTGACAGTGTTCTGTAGCGGTGGCAATATCTCTTAATTTAAGATCAAGTACAGTATATGTCCTTTAGTTCTTATATTATTTATAGATTTTTGCATTAAAGTTACTATGAGAAGGTACAATGAAGCACCATTTGTTTTAGTCCTTCTTTACCTTATTGCAAACCTGACTGGTCACACGTCTGCATTAAACTGTTTCATGCTCCTTCCTTATCTTTGCTGCACTGAAAAAGTAATACACAACAAATGCAATAGCATGTGCTTATTAAATGTATACCAAGCCTGCTACCTGTCTTCAGCTGATACGTAGAACAGGTGCAGGAGTTAGTGACATGAAGTTCTTTGGATTTAGCCGAATATCAGTATAACTCCTTTGGCTACTCAACATTTCTCAACGATTTATATTAACATAGATGAGAGAGCACTGTATATCTAAGAATATTTGTCATGGCCACAGATTTTGTATTAAGTCTATTTGTTTTAGACAATTTGGGTGGGTTTTTCCCCCTTTACTGGTTTTTAAATTATTTTAAACAATTACATATGCCCATACTGAAAATGAAAACCATGACTGACTTACTATAAACTAAAGGCTGTTTGATTTTTTTTCTTATGATATCTATTATCAAATGTCAACAGTAACACTAATTTCTGTTGACTGCTGATAAAAGAAGTGACAAAACACCACTGAATTTCAGCTCTGCTTGGGAAAAGTTCCAGTAACAGGTGAGTGTTTGGTTTACGTCTGTCCTGGAGAACAGATGATATAAACTTCAGTAACATGACCAAAGCCAACTCTTCTCACCCATATGCTTCAACTTCTGGGTATACTACCACCAGTCTTACAAAAGAGAAGAAGAGATAAGATAAAATCCAAAGGAAGAAAGTTATTGGTGATTTTGTGATTATCAGGAAGATTTTTCCTTTCTCCTTTCTATGCAACGTGGGCAAACTGGAAAGAAATTCTTGAACTGCAGTACCCCACTCAGTAATTTAGATGATGTCTTATTTATATTTCATTAAATGTTTGTTGTTGTTTTTGTTTCTTATTATGCTTTCACTTACTCTTGTATTCTTACTAAGTCTAGAAAGCACTGAATTGGAAAGCAAGCAAGAGAAAATGTGGCTGTACACAGTTAAAAAATCAAACAAAATAAGCCACTGATATATGTTCAAAAATAAACAAAAATAAAAATTGTCCCTTGGAGAAACTCATGACTTTTGGATATGCCAGACTCCTGAGCTAACTGAACCTATATGCAAAGAACACTGTTGCTAGAAGATCATATGGATGAACTATAGTCAAAACTGGATTGCAACATATGATTTATCATTTATAATATTTATACAAAGGTATTTGGAATGAAATCCTGGTTCTAACCATTTTTCAAGGGCATGAATACCTACAAAGATATTATCTGTTCATGTATTTAAATGCACAAATACACACACACACAGAGACACACCTCTCGCTAGAATAAGAAATTCAAAACCATTCTGAAGGTTTATGCACATAAGTTGACTTAAAGAAAACATGAAAAGACAGTGAAGTGATATGACTGGAAGTTCTTTGAACCCTAACTTGTTAGAAATGCTACCATTTTCATAACATGCATATGACAACCATATTTTAAGATCAGACAGCATTTTCTTAGAGTTTTAGAAAAGATATAAAAATGGTCTTTTGTATCTTGGTCAATCAAATGCAGAATTGTTTCCTGGTATAAATCATACATGTGGAATTGAACTCAGTGGAAAATCTGAAATAATTTTAAACTAAGGCTAAAAATACCTAGATATGATATTTACAATGTTTGCTTTATCTGCTTATCTCTGGTAATATCTCATAAACCTTTTTAGTTTGTGTTCACATTCTTGCTGTCAGTCCAGTCTAGGCTCTGTCTAATCTGCAGCAAATGACTCTGAATAGGTGAATATTCTAGGTATCCTTTCCTTTTATCTTGCAAATATAGAGAAAAAATTATAGCCAAAGGAAAAAAAGTTTATGTGTCCTTAGACTCTCATCTTAGAATGGCTGTATGTATTTCCTTTCATAACTTATAATTAGGTTCTAAGATTAATAACTCAGATATGAATTTTGGACTCCAGAATCAGAGCAGATGAATCACTCAGAGGTACATAATTTTATTAACATTTATATTTTTAAATCCATTTACTGTGACTAAAGTTGATAGAAATAAAAGGAAATAAACACAATACAGAAATAAATAACTACAAAGACAGACTAACAAAAAGCTGAGATGAATCTTTAGTATGCTTTGAAGTTATTGTTACTATGCTGATTTATGCTAATTAAGGATTTATTCATATATTGGGTAAAATCATGTGTTCACTGTTTTACTGGACATTGCAATACATAGCTCTGGGGTTTTTCCTGGCTTTCAGTGTCCATCAGTCTTACTTCATCGAACCTTGAGTAGACTTGGACCTGTTCCATATAAGGTAATTGTCAAAATGTTTCAAATGTGTTAGTGAAGGAAAGATTATCAAAGAGTATTTCAAACAGCCTAATTTTTCATTTTTTTCATGGAATACTCACAGAATAGAGAGGCTTATGTTGTGTGGCTGTCTCCTTTTTGTGATAGCAGTACTACAGGGTTAAGATAAAATTACTTCCCCATTCTGTCAATAAAATTCATGCAAGTTTGTTCAGATGCATCTAATGAAATTGCTAATGTCAGCAATGTGGATAGAAAATAAGAGGAATGAAAGCAGAGCAGCACATTACAACTAGTAGTTGTATCATTGTACCAAAATCATTTCTATATTGACCCAAAAGAGCATTCCTCTGCTATTTATAAATTCTGGGAAAATAGTACGAACCTTGTTAATTCAGAACAGTAAGACATTCTCAGCCTGGTATATACTTCAAGTATGTGTTTGCCACTAAATCTGAACAGAAAACCAAATGGGGTGTTTTTTTCAGCTGGAAGAAATGTCTCAACCAATCGGCAATAATGCAAACTATTTCTGGTTTTTAGAAATGGACACTACAAGTAAAAGCTGGTAAATTTGAGCTAGCTTTTGATAGCTGCCATTTCAACAACCAAATAATTGATTTTTCAAGAGTTCAGTTATAAGTAGGAACCTACATAGGTAATTCTTGAAAATCTGTCCGCTTTTTTTTATGCTGTAATTGGAGCTGAATCTATTTTTTTGTTATCATTTTAAGGCACAATGACACAGAAACATCACTTCTTCAGTCCCATGTGGTTTTTTCATTACAGACAGTTCTGCTGTACCCAGTCCCAGTAAAGGTACCTGCTCAATGTAAAAGGAAAAGAAAAAAAAAAGGAATATATTATCATATCTCAAAGTCAATAATCAGTTTTTAATTAGTCTTTACCAAAACTTTCACTGACACCAGTGGGTATCAGTGTGCATGCTGCCAATATAAAATATTAATGAAACTGATAAAAAATCATTTATGGCCATGAATACACTGCATAATGCAACACAGTGTGGGAGATCCCCAAACTAACTCCCAGCAAGCTTGAACCTCTATCCGAAGTGACACACTGTCAGGCAGGGTGATGCTGGCTCAGATCCTGAAACAGCATTGAAGTGTCAGCCTTATACAGTCTCATACGTAGGAAACTATCTCAAAGGTAGGAGGAATTAGCTTGTTGCAGCTCTACTAAAATGACTATACCGGTTACAGGTCTACACCTAATTCTTTCTCTGATAAACTGGAAAATCTCTGCACCACTTGCAGTATAGACAGTCATAGGATTTACCCTAAGG
This sequence comes from Ibycter americanus, assembly GCA_035590275.1. Taxonomy (NCBI): domain Eukaryota; kingdom Metazoa; phylum Chordata; class Aves; order Falconiformes; family Falconidae; genus Ibycter; species Ibycter americanus. The sequence goes on from JAVJGI010000014.1 coordinate 35,841,943, forward strand.
CAAGCATATATCAGAAAAGAAATCATACCATTGCAAAAACTATACTCCTATTTCAGAATCCAGCACAATTTCTTAATAACATGGTAAAATAGTTTATATCACATGGTGGCAACATATAAAGTTGCTGAAAAAAGCAATTACCTCATAACCTGCAGTTTTCAGTCTCTTGATAATGCTTAAGCTTAGAAGGAATAAACTAATCACATAATTGCTCTCACATTATACAGTTGTTCCCACATAAAGTAGTTGGCACTCAACTAACTAATCAGGTGTGATTACAACTGCAGTATTTGTGAATACTTAAAAAAAGAAATCTTCCTATAAATCTTAGAAAATGAAAGGCAACATGACTGTAGCAGAGAAAACAGCATGTATAAGCATTCATGACAAGCAACTACTCTGAAAGTTAATGTTTGGAGTCCAGGCTAGAGTGGTGTAAACAATAGATTCTTTTAAAATTCAGTGCTCAGGCTGAATCAAATATCTGTAAAATAAACTGTCCAGGAGAACTGAAATAGAAATATATCAGGGTTTCGACCATAAAGAAGCAGAAAGAAATGCAAAAATATATATTTTAAACGTCTCCTCCTCCTCAGTATGAAATTTTTTGCTTAATTTTTTTGAATACTTAGATTTTTTTAGACTTGGGCCTTTTTTGCTCCAACGTAGATGAATCTGAAAATGAAAAATATTTGAGGTAAACAAAACCCTGACATTATTGTAAGGTAAATACAATGGAGTTTCTACAGTCTTTGTCATAAAATTTTGGAAATAAATGTACCAGCTTGGTTTGAATTCCTGAACTCCGCTACCTCCCATATTTTGACTGAAATTATTAATTGAATTCTAATCAAGCATAGCAATAGTTACCATCCCTAATTCATTCCACAGAGCAAGCTGAAGAAAATGTAAGTTTCCTAATAGTAAGACAAGGATCAAAACCCTACTGATAGTTCTAATACCTGTTCTACAGACTTTAGTATGATATATCAGCACTCTGTGTCTCTGTCTCTTCGGTTCATTCCATGTTTTCATCCACAGTAATTTTAGGCTATTTGTAGAAAAAATTTGTTTAAGTAGAACGTACATGTGAATGAAGTGTGTAAGTTTAGATCTGACTCCTCTTCCTGCAGCTCCCCACAGCCCCCATCTTCAAATGCTGTCTGGCCTTGAGGTTCTCTGCATGGCATTATAATGTGATTTAATTGAATGCATAGGGTCTGGTGTGTAAGTTAACCAAGGTTTATTTGAAGGTACCAGTATTTCTAAAAAGGTACTGTTTCCCAGAATTACAGATTTTAACCATCACAAATTTTAAATTTGGGCACATGGCATGCATTTATTTAATTAAAATATTTGCATAAATTGTAGGAAACCACCACCTTGTTTCAGAAGGAACTTAAAAGCACTACTGCCTTTAGTTACCTGCATACCTATTGCTAATAGCTATCCAATGGGCCTGTGTTAAGGTTCTTTCAGCATCAAAATATCAGAACCTTAGTAATAGGTGCCTAGGCATTTGTAAACATTCCAAAATCCAGGAAATTCAGGCAAAAATATCAAAAGAAAATAAGAAATGCAGAAGCAAAACCTGAACTGCTATGACTTCTTAAATTTTCTTTTACTGAGTATTAAAAAAAGAAATTACTCTCAAGCATACTTAACATACTTAACATGTCAATCCAAAGGAGTATGACACAGTCATGAGGAGTATGATGGGTAATTTTAATGTGAACAGTTTCCCTTGTATACCATAGTTAGTTATGGCCATAAGGAAACACATTAGATTTGTGTGTGGTACTTATATCTTTCCCTTGACTAATTTTCACAAAAGTAAACTAAAAATTATTGTGGATTCTTTTTTGTTTTATTTTTTTAAAATGGTGCTGCATACAAAAGGAAAAAAATATAAACCCATGGAAAGGTATGAAGGCTAGAACATAAAAGATATGGTATTGTACATTAATAGAAAAAAAAAACCCCAAAACCAAAAAAACACCAAACTCCAAAGGAACTTTATGGAATTGCACACATAATGAAGACAAGAATCCTAGCCAGAAAAATTCAGTAAACTCTACTAAAAACTATGGTGATTCACTAGTCTACAGAACTGAAAATCAGCACAACATTATTTAAAAGTTAATCATAGTAAAATTAATCTCAGTATTTAGATTATCTTCAGCCTTATTTAAATCTACACAATTTGCAGCATAATCAATGTTAATTGCAGCAACAGCAATAAGAACTCAGTGCAACTGCAGGTAAGCAGAGTAGTAAAACAGCGAAGAAGAAATACATTTTTTTTTTTCCCAGACAGGAAAAAAAATAGGGCATAGGATTATTAATTCGATCTTCATTAACATACAGTGCTGACTGGTAGAATGAATTATTATTTTCCATCTGAAATCATGACTTCGTATTTTTTAAATATATTGTCTAACATGTCCTGATTTCACGTAAAACGTAAAACTCTTCAGTTTATCAACAGCTGTTTTGAATTGGCTCTGTTTAATAAAAATATCCCATTTTAGGTTGCAATTACTCATGTGAAAAGATTACAATAAAATTTAAGAATGAAATTAATGTGCTGGAATTCAACCAGAAGGTTGATTTGGAGGCTAGGTAATGCCGAACCTGCAAGCTCCCTCTTTCAGCCCTTCAAATCATTTAATAATCAACTCACAGTTATGACTTTTGAAAAATAATTTTAAAATGTCTTTGATATCTGTTAGATTATATGTAGTTTGTAAATCAGTCAATTGCTTTTTTTTTTAATTTGGTTACAGCCTTGAGTTGATAGATAATATTTAATATAATTAAGCTATTTAAAACATTTCATTGCTATTCATGTTTCTTTACAGTGAAAGAGAGGGTTTCTAAAGTGATTCTGTGATAAACGTTCACTCTGGGATTGCCATTCTCTGGAAAACTCCAACTCCCACAGATGCAGAGGAACGTTATTTGCCAAAATGGGTTCATGCAAGTTCATTTTTCAAATGAATTCATGCAACTTATGTTTCTGAAGCTGTCTTAGAAAACCATAGGGAAAGATTTATAGAGTGAGGAACTTCTGAGAAGGAGGCACTTTGTTATCTAGTGAAGTTTCCTGTGTAACAGGACCAATGCACTTTCCAGAATCAGTCCTTTTTCAAATCCAGTACGGATTTCTTTTTCTAAGGAAGGGACAAACACTGATCAATAGCCCCTCTTCCTCTTATTGTGCCTTTGTCGGTTAATTTGGAAGACCCTTTACACTTTTGTCAAGTGGATCCCACCCCTTCTAAGCAGTTCTTGATCCTCAGAGAGGAGTCTATCATTATAAAAGCAACCCCTGCTATCAACACCAGTCCAACAGCCAGATGTTGACCCACAAGATCTCTTCACTCCTTCTCAAGCCTTTCCACCTCACTGGCAGGAACAAAGCAAAAAAACCACATGGTTCTCTATGCCCTTGACCATTTCTCCCATCTGTCGGAGAGAGGTAAGAGAGGAAAGCATCCAACTTTCTCCTGCAAGCATAAGCATTAGATTTGAAACTTTATTGTCTAGAAAGTCAATGCATTTCACATTTTGTATAAAAAGCAGGGCCAATCCTGAGATCTGGAACCAGAAAACTGATTCCTCAATTTTCAGCAAGGGTAGTCTTCTTGCCTGATACTATTTTAGATGTCATCCTTTGCTCATGACTCTTACAGCCACCTGGGATATTTCATAGCTTCTTGGTCAGGCCAACAGCTTCAGTTCCCCTCAGAATAAAAAAGGCCTAAAGTCAAGTTTGCATGTCTGAGTGAGCACTCTAGTGAGAAGCCAATTATGCAAAAAACAGGTCTCTCTCCCTCCCCACCCCGCCCCAAAGGCACTGTAGAAGCAAGCTTGACAATTTATCTATCTGCTCATTAGACAAAATTTGAAAGTAGATGTTGTGACTTGATCATGTGCTTATTTAATAATTGATCCTACTCAGGTTGAATCCTTAGGACTCACCTCCAGCTTAGGTGGACTAGATCTTAGCCCAGCTCTTCCTAGATGTCACTGTTTTCCAGGCTGGAGTGTCCCACCTTGTAAATACAATTTAATGTATTTGCATTTAAATGCATGACTTCCCTTTCCGTTATATTGAACCAGATATAGTTTGATTATGTTCTGCTTCTCAAACGATCCAGATAACTTCACAGAGTAATACATCCTCTCTATTATTTACTACTCTCTCAATTTCAAGCCATCTACAAATTTCATCAGTAATGATTTTATGATTTCTTCTTGGTCATTGATAAAGTAGTCCACAGCATGAAGCCAAGAACTGAACTGAATGAGACCTTGCAGAAAAGCAGGGCTCTAACATTTTTAATTTGTGTGCAATTTCAAAAACAACAATACTAAAGAGATGTTCTCTTTTGCATGGAGTATTCTAAAAAAAAAAAATAAAAAATTGCTTTTAATTTTCTTTGTAATGTAAAATACTATAGATAATCGAAATTAAATTATTGAAACAATGAAATTACTAAACAATGAATATAAATATTTCTTTTTGGAATTATTGCCATATATTTCTAATTCTTCAGACAGTGCATTAATTAAGCCTTCCACAGTTTGTGTTTATTTTAAAGTAGAAAGCAAACATGTGCATGGAAAAGAGAAAAATAAGGTAGAATTTAAAAGTATGAATTTTAGTTGTTTAAAAATGAAGTATCTCAGTTTGGGGTTTGCTTTTTTTTTAGACAGAAAACATAGAGGATTTGAAGTGAAAAAGATGTTTTGAACAGTATTTCACAGTTCATTTGTTACATATACCATCACTCTGAAAAAGACACCTAGAATTTAGAAATCTCAAGTGCCTCTTTCTTCAACAGCAAAATAGAAAAAATAAAAATTATGTATTACATTAACAAGCCAGAAGGCAGGTACAAACTTGCCTCTACTTTAGTGAACCAGATTTTATATAGAAAAACAGATACTTCCCTTATCCAAAATTGTGAGTACATAAACAGGCAGTTAACTCTGAAAAAGAATGAAACATTAAAAATATTTCCTAAAAATCATAACATTATATTTGAATGACAGTTTCTGTCACAACAACACCTGTTTATTTCTAATAATTACGATTAATAGATCATAAAAGTTATATATAGAACCTGGTGAAACTCTAGCAGCACTTTTCACAATTTTGCATTATGTGTTACTTTTCATTGAATTAAAATGTTTTCTTCCTAGGACTTTAAACTGCTTCACGCCATATGCAATTATCAACCTTTAGGCTGGAAGAAAAGTGTTCAGGAGCACTATATTTTAAGTTTTGCCACTAACAAAAACATAAGGGATATTATCCCTATCTAAACATTAGGGAGGATTAGTTTTCATTGGTTTAATCTGTGTCAAACTAATTCCTACCAGCTACAGTAGGTAATACAGAAGTAAGAAATAACAGAGATCTATTTATTTCCTGCAATTAGCCATCTGGTGGTAAAATTCTACTGTTTTATTTTTACTAATTTAAAAATAGTTTGGGTGTGCTGAAACCCTCAGGATTGTCATCACTTTTTCATGGCTTTATACATACTTGATTTCATTTAAAACAAATAATTCTCTGACAAAATGCACATGGTTATTTTTTCTGTCTCACTTCCTACCCAGTCATGTCTAAGGCCACATTTCAGTCACCTGAATCTGGCTAGAAAATACACATCAATGAAATTCCTAATATAGAGAATTCTTTATGTCTAGTTGTCTGTCCTCAATAACTCACAAGGCAAGCTACGAGCTCTTTCACCAGCACCTGTACATAACCAGAAATTGTTCTACATTACCTTACAATGATGCATGCATAATCCTTGACCTTTATTCTTATATAAACATTAAACTTCTGTAAAAGCAGAATATTATAGGTGAGGGTATATAGCTACTAATCATAGTTCATCCAGTGCCTGGGTTTTTTTTGAATGTTCTATCTCCCTGGGAAAATCAAAATTCTGTAACAATTCATAGAGATAAAATGTCATTGAACACAATCCCATATAACTTTTAACAGATGGAATAATACAAGTTAAAATACTTGGTTGCTCTCAGAAGACAAATGCCACTTCTTCCTGAAAATTAAGTTCATCAAGATGCATCTGCATGCATGTAATAGGTCTTTTCGCAAGTGCCAATTTAGGTACACAGTTACACGTTTGCAAAGGTTGGAAACAATGACTCCTTTAATTTCTTTTTTAGGCTACCTAATCAGCAATTTTATAAAACAAGAAATACAAGACCCTCCATTATATTTATGCTAAACCTTTTCAGTTATGGTGTTACATGAATAAGCTTTCACCTTTGAGAGCAGTCTGTGTATCAACTTAGTCATCTAATTAGAGCATGGAAACACTTCAACAAGCCTTAAGGAATGTTCAATAACACCTGTTTTAGAGAAGCCTTCCTAGTCATCTGAAGTTGCATTTGAGGTTTCCTCTGTATCAGACTGCCTGAGAGCTGACAAAGTGCTTTAAAGAAAGTGAGCCAAACTCATTTCTAAACTAATTAATTCAAGACAGCCTGTCAATATTCCTAAATTTAATCAGATAACGGTACTTTCCACAGAAATGGCTGTAGTTGAAAAGGTACAAAGTTCTTTTTGCTTGTGGTCTCACAATGGCTCTGCAAACACCAATCAACACTAATGCTCATAATATTTAGCTGGGAATTGCTAGGATGTCAGCAGCTCCTTTGGTCTACTTTGAACATTTGAACTATTTGATAGGTAATTAAGGCTTCCCTCAGCAGTCTGTAGCTTTAACTGAACCATGAAGCCTGTGTCAACAAAACTGTTTGGCTTTATTTTTTTCTTCCCAATTCAACCTCCTCTCAGTTTGCCTCTCTATCCATATGGTCAATGTTCCCCCCTCTGCAAGGTGCCTCACAGAGATCTCATTTAATGCATGTGGACATTAGATGTCACTGAAAAATTCCTGCTAATGAAGTTAGAGAATGAAACCAGACTACAGTTCGGTCTGAAACATCCTGGGCAGGTAGCATTCACCAGTTGTGCCTGGAGAGTAGTTTGGTTTATACACAGTAAGTCTGAGGCATTTAGAATGTATTTGGTTTATTGCACATGTAAATCTATACACAAGAGATTTGTGTATAGGTGATTGCACAAGGGATTTGGTGCATCCTAGAAATAGTATTCTTGCAATTGAGAAAACGTCTGGAGAGAAAATAAAATCTACTTTGATATTCACATAAAATCAAAGTTTTATCATGTCTGAGGCTGAAGGGTGTTGATCCTTGATACTTTGAACTGTGTCCCTGGCACATGTATGCGTTGAAATGCTGACTGTGGTGATGGCAATGACACTACTGAAAACACAAAAAACCCCACTACACATCAAGTGAAGAAGAGAGCAAAACACATCCAAACATATATATATATGCCCCAAAAGGACTGTTAAAGGAAGTGGAGTTAACATCCAAAACAAATGTGAAAGATAAATTATTTAAAAAACAGAAGAAGGTAGGCTCCATTACAATCCAATGACCTGCGCTATGTTGAGTTAAAATAGCAATTTCTTATGGAAAACAGGAGTGTTGGTGGAGCAAGGAATTTGCTTGCATTTTGGTAGCAGTTACAGGATTTTTGAGACCTGAGCTTTTCTCCTTAGTTAAACTACATTCCCCCTGCCCCTCTTTCTTTTTTATGGCTACAACCTGTGTGAGACTGAGAGATTTATGAACTTAAAAGAACAAAGATTCACCATAAAATGTCACTGAATGATAATAAATATTAACAGATACTAGTGGATATTAGTGGATCCTATGGAATAGGACTATAAGAAGATTATAATAGGAGTGGGTTACACTTGAAAAAAAAAATAAGAATTCAAGGACTAGGAGAAAGTTGCAAGAAAATCCTGTCAAAATTCTGTCATCTATGACCAGAACTTCTGATGGCACTTCAGCCGTAAAAACTGAAACGGTTTTCCCCTTCCAAATGTGTTTTAGAAGACAGTGTAGCATACTCTGTCTCAATCCTGTGGCCACAGCTGCTGTTGACCTGTTCATGAGCTATGACGATGGCCTGCAGTGACCATGTGCTTGGCTTCCTAAGTGATTTTCAGTGTCTCAGGCAGGTCCCTCACTAACTCCAGATCCTGCTCTTGCTGTCCTTTGGGACAGTACTCATGGCTCAGCTTCCAGCACACAATTTCAACTTGCAAATTCTAGGCCCTTTCTTTCCCTACCGAACATTTGTGACTTCAGGTTTTTTCACCCTTTTTTTTCTAATCATCCCAGACAAGTAGGTCTCCATTGCCCTTGACAGTAAATTCTCCGTATGCCTCAAAAAGCTCATTTCATTACAGATGATGCCAGAATAAAGGGTGGCAATTCTCCATTACTCTAAACTACTATGGTAATTTAGAGTTCTTAAACTAAGTTTATTACATACCTGCATTATGTTACTGTCAAAGATATCTGTAATATCTAAATTAATATGAAAAAGGTAAAATGAATGTCTCTCCCTTGCTAAGACTGTATACCCTGTATGAAATTTAAGACAGCAACAATTTGGTATACTAGTTATAAATCCCTGAAAAGCACAGTTTATGATGAAAACTTTGACAAATCTAACTATAACTGCACAAATACATCACTAGCATGAGAAAAATCAATGTTTTTCCCGTAAAAAAATGTGTTATTGCACTTGTAAATTTACATTCTTTATTTGTATAGGAAAGTAATACAGTAAATTATAAGACAAGTATTACATGTTGCAAATGCTAGAGATTATGATCATAACATTGACATTTTATGGCTACAGAGGTAAATTTATATGAAGGCAGTGAGGGCAATAAAGCTTTAGAATTACTGTCTTTGATGGTTTTTTTGTAATTAAGTAGAGAAGGAAGGGTTAACCTTTTCTGAAAATTAATAATAACACTGGGAAATAACAAAGAAAATACTTCAATCTCTCTTAGAACGATTCCATACATGAAAAAACATTAAACTCTGGGTTTAAGAAAATAAGTAGCATGTGATCAGTAAGATTGTGCACAAGCCTTCTGCTGAGGACTTTAATAATCTAATGGATTGCCAAGGTTTTGATTTGGCATCTCTATTAAGAATAATTTTGTTCCTCTTAAAGTCAAACATGAAAGCATGTGGTGTACTTGGCATCCCATTTTTTTCTTAATGCTTCAGTCCATGAAGTTGCAAAATTAATCTTTTGATTCAGTTTGTAAATCTCTTTTTCCCTGTAGCAAAACTATGTCTTCTCCAGCGCTGTTTGCTGAGGCAATTTCCTAAAAGAAAAACAGATTTGTACAAGAGCTAAGGATGTACATTTGGAAAATTGTTGTTTTCCCATTTCAGGTTTACCTCCTCCAAGTCAAAACAGTTGCTGTATTTGTAACCTGAAATTCCCATTGCTGGTTGTTGGGTTTTTTTCCTTTTGAGTATGTGGCATATTTATAGGGATTCTTAAGCCTGAAGGCATCTTCTTGAAACACATTTACATTGAAGCAGTTAAGTCTGCAAAAGACAGACAAACAGGTTTGGTTATCCTCCTCCAGTTGAAACATTATAATGATGTTAGTGCAGATTCTCATGTGGATAAGAACAGAATGAGGCCACATTTGTGTCTGTGCTGAAAGTTTGGCTTCATGGCTTGTGCGACATGCTTATTTGTCTCCTATCCCAAATGTTACCACTAATGGAAAGCAAAGGTCTGGAAGTTTGTGACTGGAGCCTGAGTCCCAGATCCACCAGATCTTTTGAGTGCAACTGCTCCCTTTTTATCTTCTACCATATTTTTATTCTTTAAAGTGAAAATATCAAAAGACACTGGATCTCTGAAGGCTTATTATCTCTCACAGCAGTGCGTGTCTGGAATACCGAAATAATACATAAGCCCAAGGTAAGACTTCACATGGAGAGAATGACAACCTGTTGGTGAGAAAGGTTTGAAGATTTCAGAACAAGGCAGCTCCGGGGTCTTGAAGAACAAATACTTTACTCCAGAACTAACAGTCCAACACCTCCTAGGGGCTCCCTGGGTTAGGTGCTCTTCACCAAATCCCTGCGCAAAGAGTTTTCTGCCCTCTGCCACCTTAGAGGCCTTACCATGAATAAATTAAGTCCCTGCCATAGACAAGTCCCTAGCAAATTGCAGGGGCTTTCAGAGCGCATTTGTGCTGCCAGACATTCGCTCCCAGGTTCTCCAAGGCTGGCTGTGCTCAAAAGATTTCAGAGACAAAGTGTCTCCTTCTGTCTCCAAATCGCCCCTCTCAAGCCAAAGTGAAGCAGCCGTATCCAGACAAACAACCAACTTTCCTCCTTCCTGCTCAGTCTCTAAGCTTTTAACAGCATGTATTGGACTTCGGAAGTAAACTGGAAACAGGCATATTAAATACTTCTGCCATCTGTCACAAAGCAGTTGCAACAGATTTGCATATCTTGCGCTGCCATAACAGTGGTAATGAATGCCTTCACTTTTAGTAGTAAATAAGAAAAAACCCCTACCAAGACATTGTGGACTGAATGGCACTTTTTTCCCTGACTTTTTAACTTTTTTACAGAGGCATAAACAAATATTTGCATTTCATACCAAGCTGCTAGTGGGGTGAAAAAAAAAAAAAAAAACAGAAGAGGAAGCAATTTACCTACTGTATTTCAGATATTTGGGTTACCAAACTCAGAAATATTTTGTTTAATTCAGTGGCTTGGAGGTAAGGAATTGCCATTGACACAGGTGAAAGCAAAAGGAAGAAAAAAGTAGAGTTCAAAGTATGTCATGAGTGCAAACCAACATAATTAATAGGACATGACTGGTTTTCCCAGTAACTGCATTAAGACATCTCCATGTTCAAAATTTTATGTTTACAGATAGGAAGCAAATCTTGCAAGGCTGCTTCTCCCAGAGAGAGAAAAACAGAAACAAGTAGAAAATTAATAGATATCCTGATTTCTGCACTAGGGAATTCATACAGATAGGTTAGTTTTTCCATTGACTACCAGAGCACACTGAAAAAGTGATACACAGTCAGCGAGGTATTCTTTCTGTCACCACCTAAATGACTTCTGGATAGTTTACTGTAACTCCAGCTACTATCTCACTTTAGCATACATGGAATCATATTAATACCTGAAATAAATATATCGCTGAAATCAATCCTGCATTTTCTGCAGCTTGCAGGGACATCATGAAATGTTCAGTATAATATGTGCATATGATTGTTCCACTGCTTTGAGTTTTCACATCTTGTTTAGCAAATACAAATGTGATAATTTTTCAAGAGTGTAAAATGCCTGTCAACAGAACCACATTTCTAAATCAAGACTTACCTCAACTGTTTGCAATCATAAGCAATGCTGCCCACCTCTTGACATACACTTTCTAATGTCTTAGCAACTTGTCTAGATCATGTTAACATTTCTGTCATGGATAAATATGTAACTATATTGTAGCCCTCAAGGCTGAATAATCCCTTTGTTAGGCAAATAAGTGTCCTCTGCTTTCAGATGTCCTGAAAACTTTTAAAAAAAAAAAAAAACGTTTCTACTTTCACCTTTATATAAGACACAAAACTAAGAGCAGTATCCATCCTTATTCATCAAGGTAATGATTAACTCTATATCACGACCTCTTTCAACCAGAAATCCTCCAGTAATAAGGATAAATATATGGAGTGAGAATATTTTGCCAGATAGTTAGAGACACATATTACCTTTATGGAAAAAAGTGAAAATAAAAACATAAATGGTATTTTTCATTAAATACTGAAAAGTAAAGACAGTTTGTTAGCTTATGCTTTGGGGGGGTTTAGAGGCATTCATAAATGATTCTCTTCTTTCTTAGTATTCATTGCTAAATACTGAAAAATTTATGAAAATGAGAAGAAAAAAAGATTACAGTGTTTTGTAGAACAGTCCAGGGATGTCACTGAATTGATGGATATGTTACAAGAACAGTATCAGTTTGCTAGGAACTTTACTTACATAATAAAAAATATACCCTGTCTGCAATAGCCATGCTTTGTGGGACAGGACACCCACAGCTGATGACCTTTTGAAGCTATAAACTGTATTTTTTGTTAATTCATCAATTTCAAATACCATGGAAGAATGAAATGGACAGAGGAATGACTTAAATTGTTTATTGTCTGTCATTTTAATGTGAATGATTTAAGTATATTTAAAGTTGTTTTCTGTAAAGAGCATGTACTAAACAGCCTTTAAGAAACCTTCCAGATACAGTTCCTGTGACTTTTGTTTAATTAGCATTTACTGTTTTCAAAGATTTAAAGTTAGGCAGGATAAATATGTGGGGTCTTGCCATGTCTGTGGACACAGTAACATCCCTCTGCCCTCACAGAGAGCTGAGTGAGGGGTGCTGTGGATTCGTTTTTCTTTTCCTCAGGGAACTTATTCCTAGTGGATTTGGGCATCTCTGTGCTCCTAAACTCTTTAAAAATAAAAATCTCCTCTATGAACTCCAGAATGCACTGTCTCCTCAGCTCTCTATTCCATTGCCTCTGTAGCTTCACTCTGAATTCAACCAGGAACGATGCAATTAAATAGCTATATGTAGTAGCCTTGATTTTTTGTCATTTTTAGCTCATGCATAGGATGTCTGTAGAAATGAGATAAAACTTCCTTCCCTTCACTTATTTTCTGATCTAGGTATGTACTCATCTACTTTCAATATTAATTGTCATGATTTTTATTATTGGCATTGTGATTGCACCTGACTGTCCCACCAAAGAGCAGATCATTGTGCTAGGGTGAGTACAGACACACAGAAAGACTGTGAAATCAAACTTTGGCTGAAGTTACTGAGGATTAATTATTCATTTGATCAGTCAATACAGGACCAGGCAAATTCAGTATTGGACTTCTACAAAATTTTTCTGCATACTTGCTTGCTTCCTTTTGCCTCCCCTGACTAAGGGTTTACCTATTTCTGGTTTCCATCAATTCTTTCAGAAAATAAGTTTTGTGTTATACATTCACATCACTCCTCAATGTAACTGCTCTATGACAAGTTTATTAGTCTTTTAGCAGATCTGAGGAACTTGAATACATTCCAGTTTGAGGAACAGAACCTGAATTAATGATTTACAGTATTTAGCAGACAAGTTCTAATGTTAAATTCACATTTTGTTTCAATTCATATAGGAAATTTTTTTGTTAGACACTGGCTATGATGCAGTATTTGGGAAATTAATATATTAGTATATAAAGATTTTATTAATTCAGTATTTCCCTATTATCCTCTTATAAAAGCAACATGAGATGCTATTAATAAATATTTTGGATTGTATTTATTTTTTGTACAAAGTTTTTCCAAGCAAACTTATCCCAAGACAGCAATAACTATGATACAACATTGCATTATTTTTATTTCTATGGAAGCTACTTTCAGCTATTAGATTTTAGATTAAGCATAGTACATCTTATATTATGCCTGCATACTGCTTTTTTCATTTCTCATGTGTTCAAAGGGAAATAATGTACAGAAGAACTGAAGCCAGAACTGGAAGCTATATGAACCATATGTGGTTTAGAAATAATTGTGGAAGTGTTTGGTTTCCAACGAAAGGGTCTGCACAATGCATTATTTCACATGAATGGAACTCAAGTCAATTCACAGACTCAATGTGAGAGAGAAAAGTCTACGAGGATAATCAGCTCCAAGCATCAAAAACTCCTAAGATTATTTTAGAAGCATGAGAATTTATGCAGAATAAAGCTGGTTTTTTTCTTGTTTGTTTTCTAATTTTTAGTCCAGTTTTTTCTTCTCTGGGAGAGGAGGTAGAGGAATCAGGAATGAAGGAATGAAGTCAAGTCTGGGGAAAAAGGGGAGATGGGGGAAGGTGGTTTTAGCTTTGTCTTTGGTTCTCACTATCCAAATCTATTTTAACTGGCAATAAATTAAACTATATTTTTCACAGGTTAAGTCTGTTTTGCCCATGATGGTAGTTAATAAGCAATCTCCCTGTCTTTATCACAACCCACGGTCTTTCTCCTCTTATTTTCTCTCTCTTGTCCTATTGAGGAGGGGGAGTGAGAGAGCAGCTGTGTGGGCAGCTGGCAGCTGGCAAGGTCAGCCTAGCACAGCAATCTAACAATAGATTTTTTCATTCCAGATTTTCATTTGATTCTATTTAAAAATAATTAAAATAGAAATAAACAAGTCTACCAGCACAGATTGCTAGCGAGGAGAGAAGAATGAAAAGGAAAGATGGTAAGAATGGTTGAGTTTCTCAGCCTACTAACAGTCGAGAAAAAATAGAGGGATAGCTCAACTTACAATGTAGATTTCTTGTTGATGATTTTCATTTCTTTAATACTCATTACCCCCATTTTTCCCCAGAAGAGCTATTTCTATAATGTTGCTTGCATGTAATAAAACATTAGAGTAGAATTATTTGTTCCGCTTAATGGCATTATTACACTTTGCTGTGAACAAACTCACAGTATCAGCAGAGTGCCTCAAAGGGAAGACAGAAAAAATCCGTCTCTGCTTTTTTTACAAGACAAAATTCTTAGTGAAACCAGTGGGCAGAGGAAGATCTCCAGATGCCGTTTGGGAAGAGCAATCCGTTCACTAGGTAATGAGCATCACCTTGCAGTGTTACAGAGGAAAGCAGAAGAAAAGAAGAGAGAGCAATGCTACTTGAGACACCGTGTTCTGGTGGCATGAACGCTTGATTTCTGCTCATACCACTCAGTTGTGCCATGGAAAGGCAAGCCTGGCTTAGTGGGAAAGAACAGAAGATCTTCAATAAGGTTAAGCTCTTCTACTGTGGATCGTAGAGCTGCCCAGCTCATTTGAGCAAGACAAGATGGAAACTTGACCAAAGCACCTGGTGAGGATACCAGTATGGTTGTTTCCTAGGTAGGTGTCACCAAAAGATTCCCACCACGTGCAAGCCCCAGAGAAAACCTGCTGCCATTGGTAGAGATGCAGAGAGGGTAGGCTTGGCTGCCTTTCTATTAAAGAAAGTTTCTTGCATCTTGTTACATGGTGAATTTTAGATTTTCTGATATGAAAAAATTCTGGAAAGATAGAGAAGTACTAACAAGGAAGTGAGTGAATGATTTGAAGAAATTATGAGAGACATGAAGCAGGGATCCTATGAGGAAAAAATGTTAAATTGTTGCCTGGGCATATATACATACTGCAAGGAAGTTGACTTTCCTGTTCTTAATACTGCTATTATTGCATAAATTTGTGTTGGGCTGCATGCATAGAAGTACAATTACATTTTTTAATAAAAAGAAATTAATTGTTGACAATTTACTTCTTCCTGTCTGTAGCAACGAATACATATATACATATGTAGTTTAAATCTTCTCATAAATTCACTCTGTTCTGCATGCTGCAGTCTAAATTCCTACAGGTAGCAGCAGCACAGAAATTCTGGATTCAGTAAAGTCCCCTGTAGTGCGTGCTACCATCTGGGCCACACTGGGATACGAGTAGTTTTGCAGAATACTTAACAGTGGGAGATTACTTACTTGAATGGTAATTGCAGAATATAAGGCAAAGATGCTGGTTAACCTAAATTACTGGCATAGTGATTTTAGGTTTTCACCAAAAAATGGTCCACTGAAAGAGGATCTGTGAATAGGAAGCTGAATGGGGCTGAAGAAAATGGAAAAAGAACATGTCTTCACAATATGCTATGCTGTCATAAAAATTATATTAGTAATGTGCCTGACATATTGATGTTTTACAGCTGAATGCCATTTTTAACTAGAGCTGGCTAAACAGATGCCCCGTGAAATCTATCTTTTCCTTTTGAAGCTTCCTGTGTGTTTTTCCTCTTTTTCTTTTTCTTTTTTTTTTTAAATCCTATAATTCATACTAGCAGTTCTGAAATGCTTGAAATGCTTTACTTCTATACCTCCAGAGGTAAACTTTTTAAATTGTTTTCTTTTGCATATTTCAAAACAAAGTCCCCAAAGTAGGAAGGAATGGAAAATGCAATTTGACCATAGTCCATAATCTTTATAAATACCAGCATTGTCATCTAAAGAAACAGTTATTTAAATTTTTTCTGCAGTAATTCACACCATTATTTTAGAGAAATTTTTATTGTGCAAAAATCAGTTTGGGTTTCTGTTTACAAGAAAGCTTTTTTCTTTTATTCTACTACACCTATTCTAGACAATATCTCTTTTTTAAAAGCTTATTTTAAACTATGTAAATATTACCTTAGCAAGAGCTGAATTATCATTCCAGTTAATCCTTTTTCTGAGTTTCCCGTCAGAAATCTCACAAATGCAGTGATATGGGCATAAAAATAGAAGATAAGACAATATCTTAATTTGCCATATCTGATCAACACACATGAGAATAAACTACATGACAAATTTACTTCTCTGCTTTGGAGAAAAAATTCAGTGCAATGAATACAGCTTCACAAAACTAAAACATTTCCTCATGAGCATATTTAAAACCTTGCTTATGCATAAACTTGTGTGAGTTCAGTTAATACAGTTTGGCTATTTTTGATACTTTCTTTAACTTCAAATGTTTTGTTGGGTTTTTTTCTAATTAGCTAAAATCCATTTCTAACAGCTTGAAATTGATCTGAAATACGACTTCTCTATATGTAAATTACTCTATTACATAATATTAACATGACATAGCCTACCTGATCCTAGAAAAAATAAAAAGCCTGTGGTTATCTCTACATTAGTATAAACATTATCTGGATCTACTTTGAGTAAAATGGTGAAAAGTATGTACACTCAAGTTCAGCTATTACATAGACAGAAATTTGAACACATCCAGTCATTTAAATCAGAGTAACAGCTGTTTTGACACTGTCCCTTAAAAACTGACAGTAAAAACTGTGAAAGTACTGAAAATCCTCAGTCCTTGCTCAGAAGAAATGCCAAGATATTAAAGAACGTATGCATTTCTTTATCAGTAGCGCAGATCTGGCAAGTTTATACAACTTGGGCTGTGCAAAGGTATCTGTGAATCATCCAGCTACAAATAACCAGCAAAGAGCGTGGAGTCCCAGGGGCTCTTCTGCCAGCCCAGCCCAGCCCAGCCTGAACGTCTCCACCAGCCTCCTTCCAGGGCTTCCACATTCTTGGTTTCAGGACTGTATCCCGACAGGGGTACCTGTGCTGCTGCAGGGCTTGGACTCCATCACAGCAGGCTGGAGCTGACCCTGCCTCCACCCTCCCATCACTTTGCCCTGATCAGGAGAGATCTGGTTTCTGTGATGCCATTTCAAAACCCCAGGAATGGGACTTTTGCCATCACCTTCATGTACAGAAATTTTCTCTGTGTGATTTTTGTTTTTGTTGGGGTTTGTGTGTGTGTGTGTGTGTGTGTTTGTGTGGGGTTTTTTTGTAGATTTCATGGGAGTGTGTATGTTAAATTGTTCTGAATCAAAGGTTAAATATGTGAGCTTTCATCTACTTTCCCAAGACTGGCTTCTGTGTTGTGAGACCTGTTTGTGAATTTGCTTTTTTCCTTACAACCTTAAGGCACTGCTGTGAAAGAAGGAGAGCAAGAACTGAATGTGAGATTTGCTTTCTTTTTCTTGTTCACCTACAATAAAGATTATTACAGTTGTAGGTTCTTTTAAGCAGTCACGAATGATATATTTATGAGCAACACAAGTACACGATAGGAAAAATGACATTGATTTTACTGCAAAGCCACCGGTTTCACTGGCATACACTAACTACTCTCTGGTAGAAAGAACTACATAGCACATTCTTTAAAATACCATTTAAACAATTAATAACAGTTCTGTGTTGTAAAGTACATAATGCAATTAAGTATCATGGAAAGCACAGTATACTATATAATATCAGACAGAAGTACTGTTTTTAAATGTCATTTCACTCTGAAAAGTATTGGGAACAAATATACATTATTTAATGTACATGAAAATATAATTAATTTTCTTTTTCACCTCCGAAAACAGATGGATAGAAAAATTTTCTTAAAATATGTTTGCACAAGACAGTTTCCTGTACTAAACATTAATAAAAAGATGTTAATAGAAAAAATGAACAGTATTAGGAATAACATCACCATATTCAGTTCTTGGGAAAAAACTGAGTCCAAAGTTCTACATGCATAGCAGCAAAATATTTGCATGATAAACCCGTCCTATTTCTGAAAGCAAATTGCAGTGCTGGTAGCTGTTATCTAGTACAGGAAAGCATTATCCTTTTAAAATCTATTTGCATATTAGGATTTTGGCTCTGTTTGTTGATTTCTTTGCTGCAGCCTTTTTCTTCCCCTCACTGTCTCTGCGCAATTAGCCATAAGTGTTTCTCTGCTGTCAGTGTTCTTTTTGCTCCTTGGCTATTTTGCACTTGTTTTTTCTTTCATTTCTTCCTCTTCTTACATCTGTCCTTTTCTTCAGCTATTTCCTATATTAGCTAACAAACATTAACATGGCTTTTAATTAGTTAGCATTACTGGTAATGATATACAGCTTGTAGTTATCATTTATTTCATTTTAGGGGTTATCCTTCCCATAAGAAGGCCACAGCACAATTAAGGAACAGCATTTTCCTTTTTTCTAGTTTAACATTATTGTTCTTTCAAGCTAGGATAGGTGCTGAATAATAATGAAGTAACAGCCAGTCCAGTGAAAGGCATTGGAGGGTTATTAGTCTGAGCACTGCACACTTGACTTAGTTTTTCGGGTGCCAGATGAATCAGGCTGCTCATGAATATTTGGGGTATCCCCAAGTATCAAATTTTTCAGCTCTGAACTATGTGTGGGTTTTTTTCCTAGCACAATTTATATGCAAAAGGTGTCTTGTATAACTTTCCAGTGGAACTTAGACAGAAATTGAGCATAAATGGAGCATAAGTTATTCATGAATAGAAATTGTAAGATTGTTGACAAAAGTGGATCTATTCTTTTTACTGTTGTTGTCATCCATATGGATGCATTTCAGCCTAAATGCAATTATATAGCACTTTCTTAAAATATTTTCATAAGAATGGGATATCTGAATTGTTTGATATTATTGAAGACTTGGAACATATAGAAATTCAGATTAAATTAGAAATTTATTTCTAAATCTGTCAATTATCATATTCAGAATGCAGAAAGAGAGGGAAAAAGGAAAAAAACCAAACAAACAAAAAAAAAGAAAGAAAAGAACCCCAAAACTTGCTTTCCTGGTTCTCATTACAATTTGTTTCTAAGATGATACTTAACTTTCTTTCTTTCATATATGTACCTGGAAATTCTTAATGACTATGCACCAACCATTCAGACACTTCATTAAATATGTGATCATAGCACTACATGTGAGCACTTTATAATGTCTACTTATTTTTCTGCATTATAGGAAAAGTAGGTGTTAGCCAGTGCAGACAAGAACGCAAGAAGGTCCAAATCTGATACCAGATTTGATAATCCATCAAAGCTTGGAAGGAGTCTTCCAGGTTTTGTTCTTAGCCAATCTCAAACTACTGTTGTTATTACTGTCATTATCACCCATATTATCATTATTTATTGTTATTGAGCTTCTTGCAGCATTATAAGTATCTGTCCATCCAGCTGTAGAGTTTAGTGCAGACCTCATCAACTTTTATCTAAAACCTTTACAGAACCAAGTGCACATGCAAAACAAGCATATTGAATCACACATTGAACTAGCACATTTCAATGCAATCACAAGTTAATCTCCATCAAATCACTGCATACTGAGAAATAACTCTTTTTTGTTAGCATGTGACATTAGAAAGTCCTGCATCCTGGACTAAAGGTTATAAGTTATGCACAACAAAAATAGAACTGTGGCAAATATAAATTCAAATTGTGTTCAGAATTGTTATGCTGGTTATATCACTTTCAATTTTCAGTAAGTGAGAGATTCTAAAAAAGGAAGCATGAAAAAACATAATCTAGAAACTAGTAGAAGTACTAAAACTGTAGATCTATCTGCATATCTTTTTCATAACCTGGTCCTTCAGGTATAGCTACTGGTATGTCTGAGCAAAAAGGAGAAAGGTATAATTTTGTCTGAATCCATGGGATGATAGCAACACCAAAACATTTTCCCTTCATCTGAGACAAACCCTTCCCTTCATCTGAAATAAACATGCATCAATTTTCAGACGTCCTGGGAAAAGGAAGGGTCTTTCATTTTCTCTTTCATTCGTAACCCCCCCATTTTGTCATCATTACAAACAGGGTAAAACCTAGTAGTAAATGAAAAAGGGTTGAAAAGTACACATGTGTATTTAGTGTATCTGTGTAATGACTTGATAGCAATTTTATCTTTAAGTAATACAAAGTAGGACGTAAGAAATGGCAGAGAGGGAGACATCTTATTCTGCTGTTTGATACTATGTGGTACCCGAGGTGTGAAGAGGACTGGCAGCGGCCCACCATCTCAAAGGGAGGCTGAGTCTCACAGCATCTTGCCTAGCTACAATCTTCAGCCAGCTAAAGACAGCGATGTGCCTAAACTTTTTCCCAGAAAGAGTCTCATATAAGGTTTGGCTTGATGGACAAGAGAATGATTTGTACACACAGGTGTAGAAATTCACTTGTTTGTACCAAAGTCAGAGGTTTGTGTTAGCATCTAGACTTCAGAATAACTTTGAAAACAAAACTAATTTTCTCAAAGTCCTGGAATTTGCCCATCATCAATCTTCTTCTATAACTTCATACCATTCTCTTCTAAATCTTTTGTGAAATTACTATTTCTTCATAGGAAACATAGCATTTCAAATGGAATGGAACAATTTGGTACAAGAACAGAAAATGTTAATTGAGAGAGAGGGTAAGGGGAATGAAAAAGTATTAAATTCTTAAAACAAAACAAACAAAAAAAGCAAACAAAAGGAGTATGAATCGTCAAGATAAACTTGAACGTACTAAAAAAATAAAGTCATACTAATTGATATTATATAGTATTTTTCATCAAATCAAAAATCCAAGTAAGAAGTAGCATTATAATTGAAAGACATTATAGGATGTTAAAGTTAACACACACAAGATCCTATCAACAAGGAAAAGTATGTTACATGTGTAAGAGCGGGACAGATGAATCCCTCTGGCATGAACTGATTCTATTTATGAGGAAATAGTACATATTAATGTATCTTAAAACAGCTCCCAGTTAATATTGCTGCATTTTGAAGTAATTAATTAAATTTCAGAAGAGTTTGTAATAACCTTCCAAATAACTTCTTTAACTGAGTTGTGTGGTGCTTGATCAGTAAAACAGCTTGGATGGCTTCAAACACAGTCTGTTTTCAAACAAAGGAAAAAGAAGGTTAAAAAAAAAAAAAACCACATACCAACCTGATGTGATGAAATTATGATGAAAATATGAAATAGAAAAATTTCCTGATTGTGATGAACAAGTGTAATAACATTAGTGACTCCAGAAGTACCACTTTTGATCTTTGGAAATAAGAGATATATAAGCCAGCCCCAGAACACAAAACCACCTTGGAAAATTTTAAGTTTTCCAACACTGACTAAATGGCAAGTTTCACGTCCAAGCCAAACCGCAAAGCAGGACCCTTCTATTCAACTTAATTATATGTCGAAAGTCAAACCTGCAGAAACCATGAGACATGGGGTTCTGGTTTGTCTTTCTGTTCTAGTATCATTTGTGCATGTTTTAGTATCACGTATCATCTCTACAAGGACATTCAATAAAGTTGTTTACTACTAACAAACATTTCCAATAAAGACAGATCCAGTGGAAGATGTGCTAGAACAGCGGTAGGGTTTCTACGATCATACTTAGGGGAATGTAAAGAAATGAAAGCATTTTTTAAAGCATAATTTTCTGTTTAAATAAACTAACCTTTTTAAAGGGGGGTGGGGGTGGGGGGAGGAGGAGTGAGGAAATCTTCTTGATTATTTGATTTATTAATTCTGAACATATGTAACTATTGATAATCTTGATCTAAATGTACAGAGAAAAATGGTTTAAAATACATTTGTGATGAGCAAGGATAGCATTGTTTCATGCACTTTTGATGACTATCTCCCTGTTACAAACATGAATAATTTAGAGCATTTGTGTAAGAACTGTCATGAGGTAGTCTATGATTCAGTAAATAATTCTATATAAATGTTTAAATTAAGAAGAAGAAAAACAGTGCAGTAGGTGCACGAAAGTCAACAACAGCATCCTTTAAATTATGAGAGATGCATACAGCACTTTGTTGTAAATCATATGGCAGTCTTTAGGAGATGAGAGAAGGAATTAGATTAAAGGAGAAATAGAATGACTACCAGTTCTTAAGTCAAAGGAAGTAGCCTATGAACTAATTAAAGAATGTATTTGATGTCAAAAAGCAGCATAAAATAACAGCAACTAAGAGAGGTTTTGAGGTAGTCTGAAGTTGTCTATCACTGATATTTAAAAAAGAAAGATGAGGACAGAATATTTATCACAATACCAAATCTATGAAATCTTTTTACAAGAGACTTAGATTTCTCTTAAACTCAATTCCTTGGCAAGATGTGTGAGACTGATTATATGCACAGATCAGTATACTTCTTGTCTTGTAATGTAGGAACCTGAATTTATCATGAATCCCATTTCCTTGAATCAGAATACAGTGAATTTCGGCATGGGAGACACAGGCCCTGGATCGACCCATCTAAGTTTAGGCATCTAACTGAAAGCTTGCTTAAGGGGCCCTATCATTTTAGTTTCTCTCTTGTCACTGTGCAGAAATACTTCAGAGACTTGGTTCAGCCTACCTAAGATCTAGACATAAGGAGCCTACTTACTTTCACTGCAACAGAATTTGGGATCATGCTGCTCAACTTATTTGCACGCTTATTTGCAATTAGTGCAGGCTTTTTGGTGGGGTAAGTCTGCACTGTCATTGAATTCCAAGCTGCAAATTAGGACCAGAATCACATAACGGAGGCCAAGATTTAAATGCTTGCTATCTCACGGTGTACGTTAGTGTGGACTAGTAGTTAAGTCTTCATAGAAAGGAATACAAGCAGTAATGCTCAGATCACAATTGAAATCTAGCTATTTGTGGAGAGATTTAGACCTGTTGTTCTGGTTCTCATTTAACTTTATTAGCAGTATGTGTTGTTCAATTCAGAATGTGAAATGTATTCAGTATAATTCAGGAATAAACATTTTCCCAAAACATTCAAAGTAAAAAGAAAATACAGTAGGCAGGATGAACTGGAAAGCCCAGCTTTCTACATGAACCATGAGAAAATGCATGGTTACTTTTAAAATGAATAAGCTTTCATGCTTTCCTGTACCTGAAATTGGAAAAAATTTCTGCATGGACAGATTTTTCCATTACAGGTTTCCTTGTACCTTCTTCCAAAACATCCTTGGTCAGATAGATGTGCAATGTTACATTGTGCACTAGAACAACTACTACTGTGATATGATGTTGTTCTACGCGTATGTGAATAAATATATCTTACAGGTTTTTCACTTTTGCAACCTGCATCACTGGGGAAAAAAAAGGTGAGCTCTTTTCCATAACATGCACAAGCTCAATGTATTTTTATGAATCGGATAAGTACATAGAAAATAATACACATATAAATGCTTTGCTGAGTCAGTGCCTTAACGTATACCACTACTATTACTGTTGTTGCTACTCTCTTAATTATTAAAGACCTTACAAAAAGTATTTTTAAGCTTCGGGACTGTAAACACCTGAACCACTCTACTTATACTTCAGTAAATTTTAGGCAAAGTGCTTGACAGAATTTCAAAGCTCTAAGTCAGGGAGTTTGGGAAGTGAGGCAGTGAGACCAGCTATTAAATCCTTTGAAATATACTGTCTTGGGAGACATCTTTGTGAGGATAAAGTGGAAGGAAATACTGAATAATAAGGATTTGTGCTGGCTGAATAGTGACAATTGGGCATGTATGCTACCATGATCTACTGTGACACTGAGTGAAGAGATTGTGAATCCCGTAGGCTGTTAAGAACCCTTCATTAAAGCCATTATCTTTGTAAGGATTTTGCATAGCATCCAGAAGTTAATTTCTTTTTCCTTAGCAAATAATTTTTAAATTAGCCACACAGCATATACCCTTGTGCACAGTTCACCTTCGGGCTTAGTTAATGCAATAAAAGTCAAGTTTCTAGACCAAGCTGTTTTTGAGATAAGCAGTGGAAGCAGAGGTATAAAAGAGCCTGCACAACTTTTCTTACACAGAGTTTCTGTGTTTAAGTACAAGTTTCTGGGCAGCAGGCAGGAATTAGAAGGGAGGTTTCTGTGCTTTATCTATCATAGAAGATTAGACTGGATGAGCATAAACTCAAACTAAAATGGGGATCTGCACGCTAGACCAGTGAATATTATCCTTCTAGTGAGAATTGAAATTTCTATCTGAATTAGTTACCAGACCTTAAGGTAAAGTTTTTAAATGTTATAACAGATTCTGTATTCAGAGTGAAAAAGAAAAAGAAAAAAAAAAGAAGAAAAAGATTTAACGGACTAAAACTACCATAGTGACCGTTTTTCTGTTGTGCCAGATTTTACTTAATGAAAACCCGGTAGTATATGACTCCATGAAAAGATCTAAAAGACTACTCACTGAAAATAATACCTTAATTATATTGCTATTATATAATATCTTACCACTCAGCCAGTATCTGGGATGCCACTTAAGTACATCCTGGTTTTGGGAGGAAGATCACCTAAGGTGAATGATGATGATGATGGAGTTACTGAGGAAATTATCTAGACCAGTTAGCTAGGAACGAGATTTAGAAAAAAAACCCCACAAACAAACAAAATCCAAACCCTCAGTGTGTAGTTAAAAATTGCAATAGGTGATCTATTTCTAACCATGAAAATAATTATATTGTCTATATACCCACTTTCCTGTATGGCCAGTCTGATAGCCTGTTAATAGTAATATCACCTGCCTTTTTCTGGTCTGTTTCTGGGTTGGTAGGACCTGAAGAAACTGTACACAGCTCCTGGGGTAAGGAACATGTCTTGTTGACTCAGGAATGAACTTTCTGACCAATATATCAGTGTTGACAGTCTTTCAGGAATACCTCTGTGGACCTTTACCTAAAGCATGGTTAGCTGAAAGTTATAGATAGGAAAACTTTAGTATTTTTTTACTTCATTGATACTGGTGTTTTGCTAGAGGTAAGGAGTAGATCGCATTCTCACAGAAAAAGAGTAATAAGACATAAAAATAATCAATTTCCTGATCACACTACATCCTAAATAATCCTGTGCCTGGCTGCAGAGGTTGAGATAGATGCTAGCTGCTCTGCTGCCTCCCTGGAGGAGGCTGTCAGTGGAAGGCATGGGTGAGGGTGTGATGTTGGTCATGTCCCATGCATGATGCTGAGAACGGATGAGCTGACATGGTGACTGAGCCATTCCGTCCACTGGCACAAAGCAAACTACCAGCTCCCAGATTCCAGGAAATTAAGAAGGCAGGAAAAACATGCCTAAAAGAGTGCTTTTGAGAGGCAGTGTCTTTCCAGACCACATGCTCAACACCTAGGTCCAAAACTGAAATCTACCTTTAAATCAGATTGCTTCTTTATGAAGAATATTTGCACTGAAGACATTTTTAAAGTATGGGTACCTGGTTGTTTTACAGCTGAGGCAGGATTTGCCCTGACATTAGGCAAGCCTAGCAGGTGAGTTATCTCATCTTTGCTAAAGTTTCACATTATTGCCAGGACATTATCAGTAAGTGTTCCTGGGGGATCAATCAACATTTCCACTTCTATCTGGGACACTGAGAGACTATGTAGATATCCTGTTACAGTACTCCAGAAACTGCATCTAGAAGTTATTTGTTTGGGTTTGGTTTTGTTTGTTTTTAATAGAATTAGTTGGTTAACATAAGGACAACCATGTAATGCAAGAGAAAACACAGCTGCAAAAACTAGGAAAAAAATACCCTCTGAAGTGTCTTACTTTATCTCCCTATTTTAAATTTTAAGTCATTCTTCAGCATATTTTTTGGATAAAAAGCTAATTTTTACTTTGTTTTTCAAGCTGTAGGTACTCAGGACCTGATCATTATGATTGTTATTGTTGTTGTTATCATTATTATTAAATATGGCCATTTATCTGCAAAACCATTTTGGTTGTGCAGTTTCAAAAGAACTTGTAGGCAATGTCGCTCTCCTACCAACTCATTGAGAACTTACAGCTTTTGTGCTTTGCCTTGTGAAATCTCTAACAGTAAAAATATACAGTACTCCTACTAGTTTCATTCACAAGATCGGCAATCAGGTACCGTCTCCAGGGAAAGAAGATCAACTACTCAACTAGTCAAATACCGCCATCAGCACAAAATGTAATTGTAGAAAAGATGTTATGTGGCTACCGTCTTTAAGTGTTCTTCTTAAAGACTGACAATTTTGTTCTGTTTTGCAGCTTATTTTATACAGTGTACAGTTACAGGGAAACTTCCTTCTTTACCATCTTCACCTAATCCTACTCTCTGTCAAATGCTGTCACAAAACTTAACCTTTTGTTATGAGTAAGAGTGAATCGCTTCTTCAAAACCGAATTTCAGTTCTCAGATTCACAGCCTGGCTGAGGAGATAGAGCTGTCATGCCTCCATTACACATTCAGCCTCATAGAAACTGAAATAAATAGCCTTGTAACTGTTACTCCATTTTCGTGTTAGGTTTGACAACTCAGTTGTGTGTGCAGAAGTCTACAGGACATTTTCGCATTCACTCCAAATAGTCCCAGCAAATCAATAGCAGGGATTCTGGACCACCTGCCATAAAGCACCTGAAGTAGTCCAAAACTTACTCTACTAGTCATTAACTTAACCGACTGCTGATCAGAGAAGACCCAGATAGTATAAAACACCAAATCCATTAACTTTGATTGTCAATAGTTGACCTTATCTTTGTATCTTAATAGGACTAATTACCAGTAGATTTATTTGTATTGGTTAGTAAATGAAGTTGTTTTCCCCTTAACAAGAAAGTCAGTGGAATCACAGCTGGCATTTCCATTATTTCATTTTCTAATTCCAAAAACAACTGATGAAACCTTAATGAGGTAGAGGTTTTTAAGCTGTCATTAATCTCTGTCTAAAGTTCTTTAATAGGATTATTCGTCTAAAAAACCCCAAAACCAAGAAAACAACCAAAGCCCCCAAGCCAACCAACCAAACAATCCTGCCCCCCAAGTAAACAATCAATTGTTAATCTAGGGGCTTTCTTCCTGAGTGATATGAAATACTCCTACACTTCTGTAAACAAAATTTGAATGGCCTGGAGGAATTAACCCCTTACCAGAATAAATAAGCATATCCAAAGTGAGTAGATATGACTTTGGAGGAAAATCTGTGTTTGCCTATATTTTGTGTAGCCATAGTAATGGGAACGTCAATTAACAATCATGCCACAAGAGTGATATTTCCATCATGTATTTCTCCAGCAATATATGCAGTGACAATTAAAAATTTCAATATGTAAAAGCTTGAGCTGTTTTGTAGAATTTGATGAAAGTCTGTTGTTGGGCTGGGCAAGCCAGAGAGAGAGAGAGAGGACTGCTATGCATTGCAAGTTTGCAAGAGAGCACATTCCTTTTTTGCATTTCCTATGCTGTGATGAATACATCTAAGTAATTTGCATAATATATATTCTGTTGCTTTTGGTGCTATTGAAAATACACA
Organism: Ibycter americanus; assembly: GCA_035590275.1. Taxonomy (NCBI): domain Eukaryota; kingdom Metazoa; phylum Chordata; class Aves; order Falconiformes; family Falconidae; genus Ibycter; species Ibycter americanus. Next base: position 35,869,565 of record JAVJGI010000014.1, read on the forward strand.
GTAGACACTAGTTTTAAACTTGCATGTAATGAACTTGCTACAGGGTTGAATTTGTTTGTTTATTTATTTTATTTATTTACCATTTCAATGAAAAAAATGGCATAAAAACCTGATTGCTTCCAGCTATTGTATTTATAAAACATCACTTGTAGAAATAAACTTTTCTCTTGAACAGGAGTTAAAACTTAAAGCAAGATCGTGCACATAAAATCTGTAAATATGAAAGTATAAGGTAGCTGCTATCCTTCAAAAAACTATTTTAAAAATCTGCAAAAATGAATTATTTTTTTAAATGCACACATCCATTAACAAAAGTTTTGTAATGGAGGTTTCCATTGGGGATCTTATTCATTTGCTTGCTTCTGTTTCTGAAAGGTGCACATTTGTCTGTGTGAACTTTAAAAATTAATACAGCCATACATAAGGAAAAATCAATGCTACATGTCAGCATGCATATATTATGCCTGAGCTTACTGTAGAATGAAAGATATCCTGTACGGGCTTGCGCACTGTTTGAAATCTGAAGTTCTTCAAATACTTTGTAATCCAGACTGCATTACTGTACGAAATATTTATGCCGTACTTAAATATCTTTTAGTTTTGTTTTATTTTGGTAGGGGAGTTGTTTTTTGTTTTTCTTTTTTTGCTTAGCCAGTAAGTGTGACATTCTATTTATAAGCTGGGCTGTATTGATTTTTATTTCTATTTGAGTATGTGACTACATGTGGAAAACTCACCATGTTTTCTAGTCAAAATTGAGTAGACATTGTGTTCTATATAAAGTTAACAAGCTGCATTTTTTTTTTGTTTGTTTGATCCACGTAATATTAAAACTGGTTTTTGAATGTCAGTAACTGAATATGGCCATTTGTACAAGACTAGACTTTGGCTACAAATATGAATTTCGTATAAATAAATTCTTATTTTCTTATGAAGGATGGTCTGTGGGAGGGTTACCTTTTTATGTTGAAATACTATCTTTATTCCTAGTAAGATTTGTTTTAATGTATCCTGAAAACTGTGAAATTAAATATTTTCAATTACCTTTCACATTCTTTTATCTTCCTGCCTTTCTCTTCCTTCCCTCCACTTTCCTGAAAGAGATTAAATTTCAACTCATGATGTTTAAACTGTTGTCTGAGATCCTTTGGGATCTTCTACCTGTGAAAACAGACAAGCAAACAAACAAAACCCAAACCCCAATACCTCAAGCAAACAAATGAAAAGACACCTTTTACCGTTCTTCCCTATGCGTATCATTACTGAATCTTGTGAAAAGTCATGCGCTAGCCCAAACTCAAGAAAATGCTGCATAATTAAACAAAATCACAAATAAAATCGGCAATTTTAACACTCGTGCAATCGTGTGTCTGATCAGTTTGCCCTCTAGTGGTGAAAGATGCACCGTAGGTGTGGGCTCTGCAGGTGTTTCAGCACAGCTGGATAATGAACCGCAGCACAAGCCAGGTCCTACCTAACAGGCAGCGTTGCAATGACACACTACCAGAATCTAGACAAAGGATTTAGTTTACTCACCTCAGATGCCACAAACGTTTGGTTTTCGGCAGTTTGCAACATTCTTCTTCCACCCTGACAGAAACTTGCATTTTGTCTTGTAATTGGATTAGTGTGTCAGTGTGGTGGCACCTAGCTTCTAGTGTACAGAGTGTGATGACACTGTGTTGGTTTGCATATGTGATAAATGTCACTGAGTCCATTGACTGTTGATCAATGAAATTATGAATGCTTACATGGCAAGCAATAAAAAGAATTCTTTTAAAATTATTTTTTGAGATTTCCAAGTCAAAAATCTTTTACTTCAAATCCTCAAACATACCAATGTAATTTTTGCATATCACTGACATATAAAATATGAACTAGCTGGAGGGCATTTATTTGTTTAGAAATTGTGCTGGATTATTTACAAAAATTCCTGGTTTGTAAGTGTGTTCTTGGATGGCTTTAGAGTTCTGTTTGCTTGTAGACTAAAGGAAAGGGAGGAAAAATGGAAACCCCAGGGATTAATCCTTAAAGTCTGCAACACTGAGAAATTTGGAAAAATTGAGAAGCTACAACAACCCCAATATTTAAAAAATGCAAGACTGCGGCGGGAGTGTGGATATCCACTGGAGCTAATCAGCAGAACAAGCCATCATTGCCATTGGAGCTTATGTCTCACCAGCTCAGCAGGGCGGGATGCGCTAGGGAGGAATCGGCTGCTGCCGCAGTGTGCCTAAGCTCTGTATTTCCTGAGAAGAAGGTCTTTCTTGAGAGACATGAAAAAACACCAGTATGTCACAAGGTGTAGAATACTGCAAGTGCTATAATGATATATGGGCAAAATAATGAAAAATTGAGAAAGCAAGAACAAACCCAAACTTTTCTGAAGTTTCAGAAAGGTTTATTTTCACTCAAAATCCGAACTGTTTCTTACAATACCTCCAAATATGACACTGCTCTTGGGAGCTAACCTATTCCTCCCCTCTTGTAAAGGTCCTCTCTTTGTGTTTAATAAACTGAAACATGGCCTTCCCTTCGCTGGTTTTTAATAAATTCCTCCTCTTTACGTGAAGATGTTCTGTGTCTGGCCTGCTGACCTACCTCTCACCTTCTGACATAGCAAGTGGGTTTAGCAATATAACTGAAGAATATTTTAAATCTGAGATAATGCTCAGGCTACTGTCTGATCCAAACCCCACAGAATACCATGCAATTCTTAGTTCCTCTTGGGTGAGCAAAACTTTCCATCTTTCACTGTGAACAGCTCATTTAACACATTAGGAGTTATCTTCTTGCCTTGTAAAGTTCAGGAAAAAAAAAAAAAGAAACAATTGAGGCATTGCTACAGCTCAAGTGTGTCTTACCTGCGTACTGGAGAGGCCACTGCATTATTCATCTTGATCAGAAAAAGAGATGGTTCCAGGAGAAGACACTGAGAACACCTTTAACTGCTCTAACAGTAAAAAAAAAACAAGATAGCCACAGGTATGATCTTACAGCTGTACCCATAGCTCAAGAGCAGTGAATGTCATCCCTGGCTGTGTCCCGAATTTTCCCTGGGATCTTTTGCAGTCATTTTCGTTCAGATTGTTTAGTTCACCCATAATTAAAGGAACATTTGAGAATCTGTTCTGTGGACTTCCAGGGTCTCAGTTTCCTAATGTAAAATGTGAATGACAAAGACTCTCTACTCTCTCCCACATTATTGTTTTCATCAGTATTAAAAGAAATGTTCCTTTGACTGAGATGATGTAATTATAATTTAGGTCAGCTCATGAGATCCATGTAAATCTGTGTGTTGTGTGTTTGTGTGGAGAATGACTAAGTCTACTGGGGGTGGTGGAAACGAAAGCCTAATGTATTTGAATCAGCTGGTTCCTGGACAGGAGTCCAAAATATTTTGTCCTTGTCTTATCTTTCAATCTTTTAAAGTGCACAAACTGTTAATCGTAATGTAAAATCTACCTTAAGTTCTTAGGCTTTGCTTAATCCTTAGAATCTTGGGTTTATTACACCAACCTGAACAGTTTCGATTTTCCTTTTTTTTTTCCCCCCCTTTTTCTTTCTTTAACCTGCTGTACAGTGTCTGACTGGAATGGAGTTAATTTTTTTCATAGCAGCATGTATGGTGCTGTGTGTTAATTTTTTTCATAGCAGCATGTATGGTGCTGTGTTTTGGACTGGTGACCAAACCTGTGTTGATAACGCACCAGTTTTAGCTGTTGCTGAACAGCATTTGCACAGTGCCGAGACTCTCTGTTTCCCCTTGTGCCCCCCTTCAGGCAATGGGCTGGGAGTGGACAAGAGGTTGGGAGGGGGCACTGATGGGACAGCTGACCCGAACTGACCAAGGAGGTATTCTATAGCATACAAAATCATTCTCAGCAATAAAATGGAGAAGGAGTCGTTCCAAGGCAACCATTGCTTGGAGACCACCTGGGCATTGGTCTGCTGGTAAGAGGTGGTGAGTGATTGTCTTTGCATCACCTGTTGTTTCAATTGTGGAGGTTTTTTCCCTTCACTTAGTAAACCATCTTTGTCATGACCCATGGGCTTTTCACTCTTTTGTGCTTTCAATTCTCTCTCCCATTCCACTGTGGGGAGAGTGAGCAAGCAGCTGGTGGGTGCTTAGCCGCTGGCCAGGGTCAAACCATCACACCTGGTGTTTATTCAGTACCATTCAACTGCTGGCCTCAAAGATCAGCTTCTGATTCTCACAAGGATTTTCAGTTTCAGGACTCAGGGAATTATCTTTATGGATATCACAAAAACCTGATAGGATCATTTTAACTGCTTCTTTTTTTTAATAGTGTGAGATAAATATTTTACAGGGTCTCACATCAGGTATAAATCACTGTAGCACTGATTCCATACTGGTGAACTACTTCTAACTAGGACTATTTTTTTTAATTACTGTTGAAACCTGAGCATTGATTTTACACTATTGCTGCCAATGTCTTCCAGAATTTTTTTAAAATAAGTAAATCATTAAATCGGTACAGGAAAAAGGGTCCTTCTAAGTCTTTTAACAATATCTACAGTTGACTTTCTTAGAATGCACATCTGAAGAAATTGTTTGAAGTATTGTTAGGAATGAGTAAATATTACAAAGCATTTCTTAGAACTATGTTATTAACATTCAGATCTGATGCTTGCAAGTACATTCTTATTAGCATTCAGACCTGATCAACTTGTTAGTAAGGTTGTAGGGAAGTGAAAAGAATGTCCCAAAAGATAATGCTCAGTATATGACTTTTAAGTGACTTGTTTGTGTTTTTTTGACATATTCAAGATGCCTGAGAAGTAGAATCAACACAATGACCCTACATTATAAGTGGAAAATCTGTATATAGGTCCTATTGTTGACAGTATGCATTTATTTGAAAACCTGAACTGAGCTTTTAATATGGAACAACAGATAAAACACAATCTGTTTTTACTGATGGTGCTTTTCCTATTGTCCAAAAACTTGTCTCCTCTTCAGTACTGTGAACTTCATCTTGGGAAGGGTGTTCGCTACAGTTATTCACGTATCATTCTGAAGCAAATCAGCTTCCATCAAGAAAGGAGTTGAAATATAAACTACTCAGAACAGAATTCTTAAATTTCACTTTGAGATCCTTAGGATTTCTGTCTGTACATTCCTTTCAGTGTCATTTCTATGTACCTGCATCTATACTGTTCCTGCTAGTTTAGACTGTTAAAGCTTATTCAGTCACACCTGTACTGGCTGTTTCTTTAATGAAATATGGTGCCTTGAAAAACTTAAGGTCAGAAGGGAGTTATGAAACTAGAATTAAAAGAAGGATTTCACACACTGTTTGCAAGGCAGAGGATTCATCTACCAGACTTTTCTTTTCCTCTCTCTACAGACTTTTGCCTTTTAATCCTTCATAAAGATTATTTGATCAGAATTATATTAAAAAGTGTAAGCATTTGTTCTAACAACATGCTTGCAACCATCATTGGAAAATATATTAAAGCTGCTGTCAAGCTGGCTAACTGATGTGAAAAATCCTTCTTCAATTCAATGGGGGATGAGTTTCATCACAGTTTAGTTTTATGATGAAGGCTGAAGAAAGCATATAAAAAAATAACAGGAGTCTTAGGAGAAAATAACTGGCTTGAAAAGATTTTAAGAAAAATAAACTTTAAGTTGCCAGTAATACAGAAAATATTTTGAAGCTTAAAGCTGGTAGGTAAATGATGCTCAGCTACTTACAAAAGCAGTGCATTTTAAAATATCATCATCAAGAGTATTCACATTATAATGTTTAAATAAGATTAAAAGTCATCAATGCTGTGATGAAAACACAGATAGAATTAAAGGACACAAAAAGATATCTAATAAGCAAAAAACCTAGAATTAGACTGGAAAGTGATCTGGGTTTACTTTTCTGTTGTTTAGTTGTTTGTGTTTTTTTAAGTCAAAATGTGAAAATTTATAGGGAAGATAGTCTAGACATACAGTTGGGTAACAAGTTGCTGTGCCAGACTGTCATACTAAAACAAATCAATGATCTACCTACTGCAAAATACCACCTCCAACACTGGTAAGTACTGCAAACTGCAGAGATAGGATGCAGTACAGCAAAGAAGAATCAAGAAAAACCATTCTTGTTCATATCATCCTTGATGATTTTTGCCCTGACATGCAGATTTTTACATTCTTTTGAACTTTTTCAATGTATGTAGCGTAGCTGGGAAATGTTTGAAAGGGAAAAATGTATAGGTACACCATTAGCTGATATGGGCTCATATATTAGAAACTTGGACACAGTAATACATAGCTGAAGTGACATTTCTAAGTCACCCATGATATAAAGGAGTAGGACTAATAAGTGATGGACCTATAGCCCCAACTTTATACACAGCCTTAAAATTTAAGAAGTATTAAGGACTTTATATTCTTCTAGTTGTGACAGGGTAAAATCACATACAGACCTTCTTTTCAAGGTGCTTAAAATTTTTTAAGATAAAACCTTCAAAACCAGTTTTAGCAAAAATAATAATTCTCTTTGGAAAAAATTAAGGTGGAGTAAATTAGTCTGTCAACTGAAAAGACAAAAGCAAAGTCAGAAAACTTAAGTTAAAGGTACAGAATGCCAAAACATATATAATGATTTACCTGAAAGCAGATAAACATGCAAAAATATCACAGGAATTTGAAAATAAATCCTGCAATTAACACACACTTCAAATATAAGCATTAAACCCTGATAAACTGCTTATTTTATGCCTCTGATCCTCCTCCTTTTTTATAAAGTTCAAGCAGTAAAATGATTCTTTTATATGAATATATATATATGACAGGTCTCTAAAGACACAAATAAAAGCATTGACCAGTGTAAGATTTTAAAATCAAACCTTTACATCCCAAATTGTTTTTTTCCAGGGTAAAGTTCTGCATAGAGACCAGGGGAATAAGAACAGAGAAAGGATCTAAGGATTCACCCCATTAAGTCTGAGGAAAATAAGAATATGTATCCCTGTTACAAAAGAAAAGAAATAATGCACCTAGCAGACTGGAGAAACTGCAAGCCTTAAAAAAAATTTACTCCCTTAACAATGATCTTGGGATCAGTGTCTGCACATGTTGTTTGCCATATTATGGACTGTCTTCATTGGAAATTTTCTCAGTGTTGTGCTGATGAGCTGGTACACAGTGAGGTCTGTGCCAGATTGTCCCCTTTCTCTTCACTCCATTTGGGACTTACTCAACCCCAGAAAGTACTAGCTAAACGTGCCATTAACCTGCGAGTAATGGCTGTTGACAAAAATCTGTTTTGTACGAGGGAAAGGGGTAAAGAATGCTTTTTGTTGCAAGTTCATCTTCAATAATATCAGGTTTTATTTAAGACCCTTTGTATCTAGGCTTCTGGGTCTGTCTTCTACTTTGCTACTAAATCATGTAGCTGTCATTGTAATGCTTCTGAAAACAGCTCCTGATATATGTGAAATAGAAATTTTATGATATGGAGATAAAATGCCAGTCAGTGGTTTAAAATAGCATTGACCTGAAAATAAGAAAAATAAGAACTAAAATTTTTAAAAGATAAATTATTCCTTTTTTACCCAGCACAGTAATCTGAAATTTCACGTGGAGAACAACATCACAATATACTGGCTTTGAACTGTATTTCAAACTGAAGTTTTGGGGTTTTTTCAACTGGCATTTCCAAGCTAACTGCTTGTGGTAATCATTTTACAAATTATGTCATGTCCCTACAACATTAACATAAAATGAATGAAAAATACGGTAAAGCTGATCTTTATCCAGCCTTTATGCAAATTTGCAATCATAATAGGAATTTTAATGTTTAAAAATTAAAGATCTTCTTTAAAAATTCAAACATTCAAAGTCTTTCTTCTGATTCTTTTTAAAAAGCACAAAAAAGCAGAAAGAAAACTAGTTAACAGTCTCTTCGTTTTGAATTCTAAATGTTGGTATCACAAGTGATGTCACTTTCAGCAAGGTAATTCTGACCAGCAATTGCCTGAGAAACATGCTTTGCAATTTCTGTTTTATTTCAAAGTTGCAGTTTCTTCACTGTAAACAAAATTTTCATACCTCAAACTTATGGAAAATCAAATTAAAGAGAGCAACAAAGATGTTTCTGAATCCAGTGTGAAATGGGAACTCTAAGCTCAATTACAAATTTGGAAAAAACTTTAGGCTAGTACTCAAGGGTAAATCATGATTCCGTGATGGAGTTCATATTTTGCAAATATTAAAAACCAGTATTACAGGTAAATAACATAAATACAACAGTAAGCTGAGACCATAATTATCAGTAAGGCATTCCTGTGAGGTTTTTGCTGAATTTGAACTGGTATCAGAACACAGTCTTTCCAATTAATATTTGCTATGCAGGTAAAATAAGACGGGGTCAAATGTTATCTGGAAAAACCACGGAACTCAGAGAGTTTAAATTTTCAGTAGTCTCCTCTGAGTCAGATCTAGTAGCATTTTTCAAGGGTATATTCCCTGAAAAGACATCTCTAATGCCATTTGAGATGGCCTAGATTATCTCAAGTAGCCTCCTACTGACAGTCCAGAAGGGAATGCGGGTCATACATAGGTTTTATGTCATACCTGCCAACTTCTTCTAGATATCTTGGATACCCCAGGGCTTCTCAGATGTCACTAAGTGGTTTCGCACCTGGGGAACTAAGATGACCCTTATTGCTTTTCTGTCCGTAATCAGTTTTGAAAGAGGAAGCAAAACGTGTTTGAGCAATAAGCAGCTGTAGCAGTCTAGAAGGCTTTTACCACCATTTTTTCCTTTCAGTTCAGACTTCATTCACTATTGTTATGTTAAAAACCTTGTTAAAAAGGAAACATACCTTATGCATAAAGCCAATAATTCATTCTTAATGTAGTGGCTATTTTAACAATCTAATCCAGGAAAGCATTATTTGTTAAGGTCAAATTATTACAGAAAATGAAATAATACTTCTCTAAGGAAGAAAAAAAAAGTCAGTAATAGCAGTAATACAATTAAAACTGTTACAGACATATCTAGTTTTTATGCTTTTCCTGGTGTTATCCCTCTTCCTGCTCCTCCGAGTCCCGGGGTTGGTTTCATTCTGGTGGTGGTGGAAGGGGTGCTGTAGTAAGTTCTCAGCAGCATTTCTTCACCTGAAGGAATATGGTTGGTGTTCATGTTGAGGGTTTCTTCTTCCTCACTCTGGGATTCACTAAGAATAATTTTCATGTGTTTGCTAAAATGATTTTAGAACTTTCTCATTCTTCATTGGTCTGCAGCTGCATATTTTATCTGAATATAATATCTGTGATAACTTTTACCTATGTTATATACTCATATATTTTTGTTACCATTAAAACCAATTTTGTCCAGCTCTAGATATGCATTTCTGTAACTGACCATGAATGGGTTATTTAGAGCCATGGGGTCTCAAGTGTCAACCTGTACTCCATCCCTTATCATCCCTCTCCTGTGCTTTTCTGTGCTGCATCCCCACTTCTCAGAGCTCCTGCTCTCACACCACGTCTGTATTTCTCTACTCTACATCATTATCTTAGAACCATAAATATCTCATTCTGCATAGAAAAAAATACTTGTCACTACTATCTCTATAAAACTATGCTTTATGTAAAGATAAGCAAAACAAATTAGCAATAACGACCTGATCAGAAGAAAAATTGCTGTTACAGCTAAACTAAATCTAAACAAAGCTGCAGGCAGGTCAAGAAAAGTTCAGACAAAGCAATCCTGAGAAACCTCAGTCCTAAGACCCTGTAAGCTTATTGCAAAGCTGGTGGCCTTTACTAGTTGTGGGTATATTGCATTATAGGCTACAGGATTACAGGACTTGCAGAGAAGGAAGTATTATCCAGTATATTGCATCAATTTTAGACTCATGAAACTTCATCTAGTAGAAATAAAAATCAAATTTTAATGTATTTACTTTTAAAATACAACAGTGAATTTCACATTTATGACTGGACCAGAAATCAGTCATTGAAAAGAAGCAAGTATCCAGACTATGGATCTTAATGCACCTGATCCGTCTTCTGAATCTGGGAAGTGAAAAAATATCCAAGGCTGCTGCTATCCTGGGCAAAGTCTACCGCTGAAACTGAGACAACTTTGAGATGGCTGTTGCAGATGCCTTAGACATGCTAGTTTTTTATGTTTAGCATGTTTGTTTGCTTGTTTTGCCTCAGCTGTATGTATGGAGTTAATATCTGGCAGGTTGTAAACCCAGTCTGTATAGCTTACTTGAATCTAAGCACTGTAGTATTTGTGAAGTTTGTATTTATTCAGTTCAGAAATGATACCATAGGAGGAGGTGAGAATATGGTTCAAAGTAATGATCTGCTCATGTCTGAGATATGTAAAGACCTTTCACATAAAAAATCTATTCATTTTTTTTCTCTTAGCGTGCAGTTATTTAATAGGAAATTCTGTGCTGTTTAGCCATTGTATTTCTGAGGCCTTAAGCAACAAACAGAAAACTGTTGTGTTAAGACTACTGAATCTGTAATGGAGGGTACTGGACAGCTCAGGAGCAATTTCTTTATTGAATTTCCCCTGAATTGTCTCGGTGAAAATGGGTTAGTAGATGTGGGATACATCTGTCAAAGCTTGCTGCTATGAAAGGACAGTAGGCATGATTTTGTGTTACTCTTGTCTACCTTTTCATCCTCTTGTCACAAGTAAGTAATGAAACAAGTGTTTATTGAGCATTCCATTAACAGAAGGAATTCTGGCAAAACCTTGTATAAACATGTCAGAAGACAGATGATATTGTAGCTCCAAACTTCTCTGGCTGTACATACAATACAAAGCCTGAAGTAGACTTCAGAACAGGTTTACAATAGATACAGTTTGGTGCTGTTTAAGTTGATAAATAAGTGCAGGCCAGGGATTAATCCCTGGCCCTAAAGTCATCTGGAGGAAGCTTGTTTCAGACCTACATTGACTCACTAGATCAGATTTGTCTTGGAGAGATCTAGTTGGAGTAAACCAAACTTGAGCTATGGACCGACATAACAATTAAGCAGAACAATAGCACTTCATGTACTGCATGATTGTGTGCCAGGGACTAGTTTTTGACCCTAAGGCTGAGTAGCATGGCATGGCTTATAGACACAGACCTAACTCTCCTGCTCTCCCAGTCAGGCTAGCCACAATGCATTGCCTATTGGGAATAGTCCTTAGCCCATGTGGATGACCAAATCATGGTTAAGCACTGTTTTAGAGTGGTGGCTGGCACAGACTAAATGATGAGATGTACTTTCCTAATAGTTTAACACTGTGGGCTTAACAATTGTGTGCCTGTAGCCACAACTTATCCCTTTTACCTTTCCTGGAATATGTATAGCCTTTCGAATTTAATGCCTAAGGTTTCTCCTTGGCCCTCTTTTATTTAGTAATACAGACGTACGCTGAGACCCATGCGATTTTTGCCTGCACTGTTATCTGTTGAATTGTTTGTAACTTGGCTTAAAGTGTTCACATTATGCTTAGAAAAACACAGACTGACATACTGCTGCATATGACAGTGAATTTTTACTGACCTAGTAGACTGCAAGACCTAGCACCTGGGTGCACATTAAGACAGTGAGTACGCTGGGAATCTGCCTTCTGAAAAGGGATCAGAGCTCAACCCTATGCCCTAAATGGAGCCCAAGCTCGCAGATAAACAATACAGAAGGCAATCAAGCTTTAGACCCACATGTGACTGATAGCATGACAAGTTTTCTTTGTTTAATATTTGCTTAACACAGAAAAGTTTTCAACAGTGTGATTATAACTGTAACATGAAGCTGCCATGAGCAGAATACTCATTTGTTTCAAATGGATGACTGATGATCCAGTTGTGGTCTCTCCCCTTTCATAGATGTTTGTCTGCATCATAAAGGCACCATGTGGCTTCTCAGACATCTGGTAACGGCTGATCATATTCAGGACAAGGGCAGCAGGACTTCTGTTTGGCCAGATTGCAACACAGCACTGAAACAGCAATGAAGAATCTTGCATTTTACTTGACTCTATCGAGCATTATCAGCCTCCTCCTTTCAGGAGCATTCAAGTATTAAATGAAAACCAGAGCCCATTTATGAATACATTGTTCCAGTTCTATATATGCTGTACAATTAAAGAGCTATTACACCAGTAACTGATTATCCAAAACGACTGCAGCCAACCATAAGGGAACACACTAAACTATATTCACCATTTGTTTAGTAATTTAAAATATAATAATAAAATAAATAAAAAAGTCCAACCAAGTCTAAAGGTGAAGAGAAGGTCAAATTTCAGTGGATTTTATTGATTAGATTTTGTTTACTGCTATGGGGCACACTGTTATGAAACGTGCTATACAGAAAAAGAATTAAACCAAGCTAGAATGGCTCAGGGGCCTCCCAGGGCTCTTAAAGCAATGTTTTAAAATTATAGCTGGAAAGGGTAGCATGGGACTCAGCATACACCTGTAGGCTGTGGCAAATTTAGGCCTAATAGCTCTAAAGCAATGTAAGCAAGCCAGCGCAGATAATGAATCTGCCTTCTGAAACTGTGTTAGCAACAGATTTTCTAATGTATGGATAATGTAAATATATGTATGGTTAATGAAAAGAATAAAATGAAGAGGCTGAATATAACTATTAACAGCATATCAGATGACATTAAGTACCATCTGTCTGTTCAAGAGCAAGATATTTTCTGGTTGTTATATTGGCTATGCTTGAAGAATTAGGGCTAAAACTTTCTAAGCATTTAAACAAGTAAGGCACCACTTCTCCACTGCCACCAAGTACTTTTCTCACCAACCTACAACAAATTGTGGTGGCTTAATAAACCAGGACTCTGTAAGCACTTTGAGAATCTCTGGTTTAGTGCCCAGTCTTAAATAAATTTAAAATTTTATTATTGACTTCTACCCATTTGAGCACTAAATACAGATACAAATATTGCACCTAGTATAAACATAGACTAGAAAACTAGTTTTGTTTATTACAAAATCACCAGGCTTTATTTCAAAGGAGGGATGTTTTCAGTAAGAACTAAACTGTATTTCTGTGAAAACTTGAGTCACTCTCTGAATAGAAAGTAACTTTGGGAGTTAATCCTCTCAGATTCAAGGAGGCTTAAATGGTTCTAACCATTTTCCATTAGTATGGAGAATTCTAGTGAAACAGTTTGGATCTGGTTTTTTTTGTGGTGTTGTTGAGTTTTTTTAATGGCACATATTGAGTGTGCAAGTAATTCAGGGACTAGTCCCACCCTCAGCTAAGCCATTGAAAGTTTTGCCATTGCTTTCAGTAACACAGGATCAGGAATATTGCATTTAGTACGCAATAGGAATTAAAGCACGGTCTTAACATTTCAGTACAGGCTCCAGCTGTGAAAGGCATCGTGCTAGTTCACCGCATCCCTTAGATCCCCTTAAATGACTGTGAATAAAATGTACATTTGTCTTTGTTGACCAGCAATTCAACATAAGACAGTGGGAGTAGAAATGGATCTCTATTAAAAAAGGCACTGCTGATATAAAATTGTCCCTATTTCTGGCAGTTTTAATTAAAAGGAAACAAAACCTTTGCTTCATTCCCTCAGAATTACTTTCAGACATATAATGTTGTATTAAATTGTCAGAGTGTTCATGGGAAAACTGAAACTTATTGAAAAGCCTAAACTGCATATATCATCACTAGGCTCAAATACTCTGTTGTACAGTAGCATTCCATTTCAACTGCAATGGGCTAAGGACATCGACAGCATAAAGATGGCAAGGAGATGGCCCATCTTACATTAGTCACCTGGAATTGCCAGAAAAATTAGACAGTGTTTTGGGCATGGAAACTTTACTTGCAAACCTTGTCCTGTCCTTGTTATGAAGAATAATTCATCCTGAAGGGCTCCAAAAATATATACACAGATGTGAAGGCATTCTCTTAGTGTCTAAGACACTATTGAAATGTATTTTTATCTTTTAAGACCACCCAGTATTCTTTTACTTTTTCTCATGCTGCATATACATTAATTCCCACAGTGTATTCTTTCTAAGTACCTGGCTGCCTGATATTCAGAATTTTTTCTTGCAGGTAAATGAGCTAAATAAGAAAGGAGGAAGGGGGGTTGGGTTGGGGGTGGGGGGTGAAGGATTAATCCATTTTCAAAGAAATAACTTGGTTGTTTTGATAATTTTGTTATTTTAAAAAGTATCAATACCAGAGACTAAGTTTTTTTGTAATTTACATCTTCAGAAAAATCCTGAAATTGTCACAAAGGTAACCAGAAGCAAAGAATCAGAAACCACTGGTGGGAAATCTATAGAAGGAAAAAGGTGAGAGAGAATAAACTATGGAATTAACTCCTTCGCTCTACCTTTGTAACTTGCACTGTGGCTGAAATACAAGTGACAGTTACTATTGGTTTTAACAGGAATTCAAAGATTATAATATATTACAAAATTGTCAGGATTTTAGGAGAAGTGTGATGTAAATGAAGGAGAATTTTTGGAGGAGGGGCAACAAGGTCTGTTCCCCAATGGTGAAGTTTTATTTCCAGTCTAGAAACATTCCAAGGATTTATCTGTAAGCAGTTGTGCCATCTCATTGATTTCAATAGGCTATTCTTGAAATGAGTAAGCACATTCATTTTTTTTAAAGCTTGGCTTTAGGTCAACCAGCTAAATAACATTCCGGTACAAACCCTAGGGGGAGAAAAAAAAAAGTTATTTAGTATAAAACCCTTAATTTGAAATATCTTTTTAAATCTCTTTTCTGTGATTATGCTAAAGTAAGAAACTTCAGACCAATTGAAAACAAAAAGAGTTCAATATTTAATTACTGGTATGACATAGAATCATAGAATCCCAAGTTGATCCCAAGTTGGAAGGGACCTCAAGGATCATCTGGTCCAACCTTTCTTGGCAAAAGTAGGGTCTACACAAGATGGCCTTAGCACCCTGTCCAGCTGACTCTTAAGAGTGTCCAGTGTTGAGGAATCCACCACTTCCCTGGGGAGCTTATTCCAATGGTTGATTATTCTCGTTGTGAAAAATTTTCCTCTCATGCCCAGTCGAAATGTCCCCAGGAGTAACTTGTATCCCATCCTGATTTCAACTGGGATAGAATTAATTTTCTTCTTAGTGGCTGGGGCAGTGCTATTTGATAGCAATGTTGATAGGACACTGATGTTTTTGTGTTCTTGATAGGGCATGTTTATACTACGTCCAGGACTTTTCAGTTTCTTGGGCCCTGCCAGCAACAGGGCTGGAAGGGCATGGGAAATTCAGAGGGGACACAGCCAGGACAGCTGACCTGAACTAGCCAAAAGGATATTCCATACCATATGACACCATGCTGAGTATATAAGCTGGTGGAAAAAGGAAGGGGGGGACATTCAGCATTATGGCATTTGTCTTCCTGAGTAACCGTTACACGTAATGGAGCCCTGCTGTCCTGGGGATGGCTGAACACCTGCTTGCCGATGGGAAGCAGTGAATGAATTCCTTGCTTTGCTTTGCTTGCGTGTGCAGCTTCTGCTTTACCTATTAAACTGTCTTTATCTTGACCCAGGAGTTTTCTCACTTTTACTCTTCGGATCCTCTCCCCCATCCCACTGTGGGAGGAATGAGTGAATGGCTGTGTGCTGCTTAGTTGCCAGCCAGGGTTAAACCATAACATACCCATTACCCCTTCTCTTTTCCATGTGACTCCTTGGAAAAAAGGAGTCTCCATCTTCTTTGTAGCCACCCTTTAAATACTGGAACATGGTGATAAGTTCTCCCCTAAGCCTTCTTTTCTCAAGGCTGAACAAACCCAGTTCACACAGCTTTTCCTCACATGGTAGGCTTTCCAGTCCTTTGATGATCTTTGTGGCCCTTCTCTGAACCCTGTCCAGCCTGTCCACATGTTTTTTGTATAGTGGGGACCAAAACTCAACACAATATTCCAGGTGTGGCCTGACAAGCACTGAGTAAAGTGGGATAATGACTTCTTTACCTCTGCTGGTGATGCCCTTGTTGAGGCAACCCAGCATCCTGTTGGTTTTCTTTGCTGCAGCAGCACACTGTTCACTCATACTGAACTTGTTGTGCACCAGGATCTCCAGGTCCCTTTCCACAGAGCTGCTCCCCAGCTGGGTAGATCCCAGCCTGTGCTGCCTTCCTGGATTATGTTTTTCCCCATGCAAGACCTTATACTTGCCCTTGTTGAAGTCCATAAATTTCTTGTCAGCCCACTCTGCCAAACTATCCGGGTCTTCCTGCAGAGTGGCTTCCCCTTCTGAAGTGTCCAATTCCCCAGTCAGTTTAGTACCATCAGCAAACTTCACCAGGGTACACTTGATCCCATCATCCACATCACTTACAAAGATATTAAATAGCATTTGGCCCCACATTGGCCACTGGGGGAGCCCACACGTGACAAGTTGCCAGTCTGAAAAAGAACTATCCCTCTGGGTACAGCCAGTCAGACAGTTCCCCACTCACCACATGGACCATTTGTCTAGACCACAGTGCATCAGCTTCTCTAGGAGGCTGTGGAAAACCATATCAAAAACCTTGGAGAAATCCAGGTAGACAGTGTCCACTGCTTGCCCCACATCAACCGATCAGGTTACTTCATCACAGAAGCAAGGTTTGTCAAGCACAATTTGCCCTTGGTGAATCCATGCTGGCTTTTCCCAATCATGTGCTTCATTTGGCTTGTGATAGCTCCCAGGAGGATTTGTTCCATAACTTTCCCAGGGCCTGAAGTAAGATTGATGAGCCTATAATTTCCTGGATCCTCCTTTAATCCCTTCTTGTAGATGAGGATGACTTCTTCCAGTCTTCTGGGATGTCCCTCGATCTCCACTTCTCAAAGATTATGGAGAGCAGCCTTGCAACATCAGCCAACTTTCTTAACACCGACCCTCTGGTGGATACTGTTAGTGAGCATCAATTTGTAAGGGTAAAGGTCCTGTAATATTTCACAAACCAGCTCTTCCTTCACTAACTTGGATGTGTGTTTTCATCAGCCTGGTGTTTGGTTCCCAAGGCCTGAGACCCAGCAGTGTTGGTAGACAGACATGAAGAAAGCATTGAGAACTTCAGTCTTTTCAGCAATGTTGGTGACTAATTCAGCTCTCCTATTTTTTTCCAATATTTTCCTTCTGTTCCTGTTTGTTGTTTATGTACCTGAAGAACCCTTTCTTGTACTTTTTGATATCTCTGGCCAATTTCAAATTGACCTGAGCTTTTACTTTTCTAACTGCATCTCTGCATGCCCTGGCAATGCCCTTGTAGTTCTCTGTCAGGGCCCTTTCTGAGAAGAGGCTTTGTTCATTGTCTGGGTGCCAGGCTGCAGAGTGATTATGCCTTAAAATGTAGTGAGGAAACAACTAGCACTANNNCAGCTTAAATCCTGATCTGGGAGGAAGAGACCTGGTCAGATGAGTGTGGAGGGAGAAAACAGCTCGGTGGAGTGTGAACTGGCTGCAAAGGTGCTCTGCTGCATGTAGGCACATTGCCGGGCAGAACTTGGGTGGGTAAGTGATTGTATATAACCAGCACTTTTGTATGCAATAAAGGATCTCGCATGGGGTCTGTGCCCTCCTATGCCACAAATGGTGCCTGAACAGGAACTTGAGGAAAAAGAAAAAAACACTGGTCACATAACCCAGCTGAACCAGGGAAGATGGATACGTGAAGATGGATACATGAGTGTTCTCATCACCACCGCAGGACGGTAGGTGAGCGGCTGGGAACCGTGGAACAACCATTAATATGGGAATAGAAAACATGGGAGCAGAAAAATCATATGGATGATTTGGACCGAAACAGCTGGAATCACCCCCCACCCACAGAGTCTGTATTTTGGGCAAAATCGGCTGAGCCATCATGTTCTGGTGAGTCATCCTAAGCATACTATGGTGCCCTAGATTAGTGCAGAAAGAAGGCTATGCAAAAGGGAGACATGGAATTACTCAGTGCATTCCCCATCTGGTACCAGACAGGGCGACCAGCTGTGTGGGAGTAACTCCCATACGAAGCTGTAAAAGAACTCAGATGCTCAGTTAAAGATTCATGGACTCAGATTGGCATTTACCATGAATTTGTACACGGCCATTGCAGAAGGATATCTTATGACCCCACATGATTGGAAAGTGCCGTGTCATATGATGCTCACCTCTATACAGTATACAGTTTGGATAACGGAGTACTGGGACTGAGCTACAGTGCAGACAATGGATAATTTAATGAACGTGAAAAACATAGGTTGAGGGCCTAGGTGGATCCCTGCTTGGCTCATTCGATCAGCTGATCATGGACCTCCTACTAACCATGAGCCAGAGAACAAGCCAGAATAATGTGGATTTTCCTGCTGCTGCTTTCCTTGCACCTGGTGTCGCTGCCGCATAAGCTTTAACCACATTGAATAAGTTAGGATGTGATATGAAAAATATTGATGTGTGGGTTTGTTATATTGCTAGGGGTTTTGAGCCATTGTTATGTCTACTGTGTTTGATGAACCTGATGCGAGCCATGATACAAAGGGCTATCCATCAAGTTATGGCGGTTCAAATTCACACAGCCTTAACCTTATCCTATTTAACAAGCAAAAAAGGGGGAATTGTAAGGCCCCTTTCTGAGAAAAGGCTTTGTTCATTGTCTGGGTGCCAGGTTGCAGAGTGATTAAGCCACACCTGTCTGCAATGAGGGGATGTGCCCAAAGCCTCTCACAGCTTAAATCCTGACGTGGGAGGAAGACACCTGGTCAGATGAGCACAGAGGGAGTAAACAGCTCAGTGGAGTGTGAACTAGCTGCAAAGGTGCTTTGCTGCACATAGGCATATTCCAGGGTGGAACCTGGGTGGATAAGCGATTGTATATAGCCAACGCTCATGTATGCAATAAAGGATCACATATGGGGTCCATGCCTTCATATGCAACAGTTCTCAATGGGTATTCACCTGCTTTTTCATCTCTGGTACACTTCTTTGTTGGTTTTGAGCAGACTTAGAAGCCTGCAGGTAAGCCAAGAGAGTCTCTTGCTCCCTCTACTTCCCTTCCTTTTAAAGGGATGAACTGGTTTTGTGCTTCCAGGACAGTTCTTGAAAAACTCCCAGCACTAGCTAGCTTCTTTATCCTGCACAGGAGATTCCCTCCCAGCTGAGCTCTGAGCAAGCTGAAGTTTGGTCTTCCAAAATCTAAAACCTTTGTCCTAGTAATAATCTTCTGGGTGCTCAGCAGGATCTCATATTCCATGATATTGTGATCATCACAGCCAAGGCTGTGACTAACCAAGATACAAGTTTTCTTGGCTTGTGGGTAGCAAGTCCAGCAGTGCCTCATTCCTGGTTGGGACATCTAATGTTTTTATCAGGAAGCAGGTCCTCTGTGCACTCCAGGAACTTGATGGATGACACATGAGCTGCTGTATTGTTCTTCCAACAAATGCCCGAGTAGTTGAAGTCACTCGTAAGAACTACATTCTGTTGACCCAAAGCTTGCTTAAGTGATCCAAATATTGTTTTGTGGGCCTTATTTTCTTGGTTTGGAGGTTGGTAGTAGATGCCTACTGTAAGATCCCCCTTGGAGATGACCCCTCTGATCTTGACCCAGAGATCTTTGGTAGGACTTCCACAGTCACTGTAGTTGACTTTATACATTCAAGGCTTTCCTTAACAAGGACCGTGACTTCTTGTCCTCTTCTTCCATGCTTGTCTTTATGAAACAGCCTATAACCATCTGTTGTGATCTTCCAGTCATGTGAGTTGTTCCACCACGATTCAGTTATTCCTACGATATCATAAATTTCTGACTGGATGTGGAGCTCCAGTTCCTTCTGTTTGTTCCCCAGGCTGTATGCATTGGTACACATACACTTGAGGTGGTTGGTCTTCTTGTTCTTACCATGGGAGGCAGCTAAGGAACAGCTGTTGCTGCTCTGGTTGGCCTGGTTTATTCCTCAGCTGGATGCAATGGCATGAGTGTTACCACTTTGGTCCCTGCTTTCTGAGTCCTTCACTTTAAAGCCCACCTCACCAAGTTGGCCAGCCTACTGCTGAAGATTTCCTTGACTATTCTAGACAGGTGGATTCCATCCCTCCCTAACAGCCTATGGTCATTGAGGAATATCCCATTATCATAAAAGCTAAACCCCTCACAAAGGCATTAGCCATCAAGCCACAAGTTGATTTGCATTATACATCTATTTCTGGCTGCACTCTTTCCTCTTGCTGGTAAAATGGAAGAAAAGATAGCTTGGGCACCAATGCTTTTTGCTTGCACCCCTAAGGTTTTGAAGTCTTCCTTGATTCTGCCCAGGTTCTGGCTTGCAGTGTCTTTCATGCCCACGTGAAAGAGGAGCAATGGTTAGTAGTTTGTGCTGACCTTTCAGTTGTGGCAACCTTTCAGCAACATCTTGCACCTCAGCTCCCAGAAGGCAGCACACCTCATGTGACTCCCTGTCAGGCTGGCAGATGGGCACCTCGGTGCTACTTAGCAGAGAGTCATCTGCTATGAGCACTTATTTCTTTTTACGGTATTCGGTCTGTGTTGCTGGTACAGTTTCTTCTTGCAGATCTTGCCCATGGGTGTCTACAGCTGTTAAAGCTTCATATCTGGTTTTGGTTGTAACGCTGGTGGGTACTGACTGAAGCAGAGCCCTGCTTTTGTGGGTGCCCAGAGTCCAAAGTGCTTCGTTCTCTGTGGTGTCTGCTACAGGAGTGTGGTTCTGAAACCACTTATCTGTCTGCCTCAGCCCCTCTAATACTGCACAACCTTTTAACTGTTTCATGCAACTCAGCCACCTAATGCAACAGATCATCATTCTGTACACATCTTCCGCAGGTACTTTTCTCCAGAAGAAGGGTCTGGGCACTCCTTCCAGCTCTGCTGAAGTCTCCTTCCTCACCAGTTCTGTCTGGTTGGAAGCATCAGACATCTCAGGGGGTTTCTCTGTACAAATGCTGCTTTTACTTCTGAGGCGAGTACCCACCATTACGGCAGAGACCTAGGGCACTTCCCTGGGCTGTGAGCCTACCAGCAGGTTGCACAGCGCTTCTCACACGCCTTTCTGTGCCAACTGCTGTGCAAACGTGTGTGCCCTCTTGATCCCTGTCTGCCCACCCTGCTGGCAGCGCTCCTGGTCACAGCGCTCCCCAGGGCTGTTTAAATCACCCACGGTTGTTCCTGGCAGAGCCCAAGCCACGTCAGCCTTGCTCTCAAGAGCTGCTGGCTCCTGGCGGGGCTCTTTGCTCTTCCTGGGTTTCCCTGGCTCCAGGAACTGGAAATAAACCTCAATTTAGTGCTGAGCCACAGCACTTACCATTGCCACTTCTGCCTGCCTAAGTCTGTTCTATTTAAATGGAAGAATCAAACTTTGTACCTGTATAAAAAGAAAGAATTATTTTTTAAATGCTGATATTAGAAGGCTTACAAAACTCATATTTTAGGAATACTACACACTAATAATGTCCAAAGATTGTAAGCTTCCTTTTTGAAAATAATTCTTACCATCTCAAATCCAAGTGAAAAAAGAATATTACGTGAACAGTTGAAAAAAATTATGGAAAAAAATAAACACTAATATCCCTTGTGCTTTTAATGTCCCCTCTCTCTAAATCTCAACAATATCAGTATATCTGTAAATGTTTAACACAAGATGAAAAACAGAGGCTGTCTTGCATATGTGAAGAGATATTTTTCAGAGATAAGAGAAAAGTATATTTCATTTCAACATTTTTAATAAATATAATCTTCTCTACGGTAGTAAAGTATTCCTTTTACTATACTGTATTTTCAGTATAAAATACAAAAAGTTATCGGAGATGATGTTGACCTTCAGGTTTTTTTATATTTTATTTTAAATAGGCATGAGAAATGAGAGATTAGAGGGGAATAAAGTAACAGGATGAAGTGACTCACCTGAGCTGATAAGGTCACAACAACCGTGACAACGTATTACATATTGCATTGCAACATACCTATATTGACTTCTAGTCCAGGCCTGGACCTTGAAATGGTTGCTATCTTACTATCCACCAACAGTTCTGTATATACTATGCAGGTACAAATGTGCATCTAAAAACCACATGTAGATGGGCAAAGTCATATGTGGATGTATTTAAACTTAGTCTGAATTTGGGATTAGGATAGAATGAGAGATGTTTTGAAATACACTATATATTTTGTATATGTCTTATAAACTAACAGAGAGCTATTTAAAGACTGTTTTGGACATCTTAAATATTTTAGTAGAGCAGCTTTTCATTTTTTTTCCCCACCTGTTAAGCCAGGTGCCACAGTCTCTGTGAACCCAGATGTCCACAGCTCAGGAGGCGCTGTAAAGTTTCTGATAATGTGCTAAAACAGTGACTATGTGCATTAAAAAGCCAAGCCTTTAACACAAGGACAATCGTATTACTTCATAAATATAGAAAATACAGAAATACATATCTTGTATTGATGGAGTAAAATCGGGGCGGGGGGGAGTTCAGTGTAATAACTAAGCACATACAATAATGAGCATTATTTTATTGTCAAGATCATTACCCGTTTTGTTTTGATGGTAAGCTGTTTGGCCAGTTTGCTTTGTAGAGCTCGAACAACAGCATGCAGCAGTTCTGCCTGAAGAAGTCCTCGTTTGCCGGTGTACATATGTATGTATATGAAGATTATATATGGAACCATATATGTATCTATAAACCTCTGTGTGTGTGTATCTATGTATTTGTAAACTTCTGTGTACATATGTATATATATACATGTAAGAAGAAGTTTATGAATGCCTAGATTCAGAGAGATATATATATACATAAGGCACATTAAAAATATTTAAATATTCTAGATCTACAGTGAACATAATATTTCAGATTATCTGAGATTGCTCTGTGGTTCATATAAAATTTCTTGTTGGTCTTAGTCTATTATGTACTGAAGCAGTGTCCATAACTTCGACACTCAAAAACCAACGGTATTGGCACGCTTGTTAGAAGTCTCATAATAAAAATACTTGTTCGAAAAGAATTACAAACTGAATCCAGCCTGTGTAACCTTAGGCCATTGAGACACGAGCCTGGGGCACTTACCTGTCATGTATCCCTTTACACCTCTAAATCCCCACAGTAACAGACCATCTGCACCCGCAATCATATGGCCAGACTTTAGAGCAATACACCTTGTTTATAAAGGGCAATTCTAATTTACAACTGACTCTACTTTGGGAGGTATTCTGGGAGCAAACCTCTGATGCTTTCAGATCAGCCATCTGTCTCCATTCTTGCCAAGTTACCTCTAGGTTATGCTCTTTCCCCTCTTCAGCATATTATCCTGTCTGTTGCACACTCGCATAGAGGGAAGATCAAGACAAAGAGCATTTGAGCAGGTAAGACAAGAAAGAATAGTCCTACAATACATATTTGCATACTCTTCTAAGCAGATATGGTTTTGACGACGGGGTGAGGCAGCTTTAGACACTTTCTGCTGTGGTATTTGTTGCTTCTTGTGGCCCTGATTTTGAGGGGAAGGAGGGGGTGGTATAGGGACTTGCCCTTTGTACAGCCTAAAAGCATCAGCACTACTCACCTAGGTCTGTGCTGTGGGGCTCCCAGAAGGTACAGCATCCCTCTGTGGCCTTGGGCATCTCTGCCCAAACCCACCACATCACCCCCAGCAGTCCTCCAGAAGAAATTAGCTCTCTTCCCTTGCAAGCTGCAGATACATTCACCTCTTGAAGAGTGGTCTTCCAGGTAAGTTTGATGCCAGCGTTACCAGTCTGCAAAGTGGCTTATCCTGAAGATAAACTCAGTTTACAGCAAGCTAATTAGTACACAGAAGTGTAGTCATTAGGCAAACCCAGCACTTTGGACCACACTTGTGCTTCCTTAAAGGTTTTCACCTGTAAAGTGCCCAAGCTCATTGTCCCTGCTGCCTTTGTGTGCTGGTGTGTCACAGAGGTGCAGCAAGTTTTGAACGGATACACAGGCTCAACTACCTCCTGGAAGAAAGTGAAGTGAGACCAAGGTTTCAGCAAATCTCCAAACAGCATGCCGTTTCGCTGCTGTAAGCATGTATCCTATCCATCAGCAAGAGCAGCCGCAAGCACCAGATCTCTGCTGCACTAGAAAGGATGTTAGGACTCGTGTTTCTGGGAAGAAAAACAGGAAGGCAAGAAAAAAATATAGAGGTTTAGGGAAAAGATAGCTAGATCAAGTATTTTGTTATTCGCAAAGAGGCATGAAAAAGTTTTTGCATCCTTCCTTCAGCAGATTGATAGACCGTGACCATTGTAAAACTAGCTCCAATACAATCCACACAGCTATGCTGAGAATCTGTGTTTCCAGAGTAGCACAGTTAGCAAATTTTGTTTGCTAAATTCACATTTGTATCAGCTGCATAATGTAACAGCCTAAGGGGGGGGGGGGGAGGGGCGGAGAAAACACCACAAAAAAACCCAAAGCAAAACAAACCCCTTGAAAAATACCTTTAAGAACAGATACAGTGAGTGGATTTAGAAGTCTACCAATATCAGATATTGACAGAATATCGTAAAAATAGAAGTCAGCATAACCACATCAGTTCTGGGAGTATCTACCATTTTTCTTTAAATAGCTACTAAATCTCTATAGGCAAATTCTGTGTAATGGTACTAGGGCAACATAAAATTTGTTTTAAATCAAATATTACAAGTGTTTTTGAGGAAATTCCTAAATATTATATTTAGGTTATTATTCACTAGGTATGTGAAATATTCAGATGAGCTTGGGTTTGCTTCACATAATTCCTGCACCATCCAATTCCTGCATGAGTTTCAAACACTCTCTTCTTTACTATGCTGTCAGGATATGCTGAAACGAGTACGAGCTGAACTGCTCTTTCAG
Organism: Ibycter americanus; assembly: GCA_035590275.1. NCBI lineage: Eukaryota > Metazoa > Chordata > Aves > Falconiformes > Falconidae > Ibycter > Ibycter americanus. The sequence goes on from JAVJGI010000014.1 coordinate 35,894,413, forward strand.
CACTAGTGTTGCATCATTTTCTTGAGAAACCTGCCTAGTGCTGGTATGACTAAAGCTTCATGAATTCATACCCTTTATATCAACATTGCTATGATGATGGGCGTGACTTTCTAATAATGTTATTACAGAAATATAGCTTGCAATGAAGACAAAAGTAATGTTGATACAGCTTAATTTTGGATAAGTAAAAAGATGCTCATTCTAGAAACAACTGCACAGCTGGATGCAGCTACTACATTTGCTACCTCCCTCCCTCCCAGATTCCACCTCATACCTTCCTATTGAAACCACTTGTGGATTAGTATTGCTTTGGTCTACTTCTGTCTAAATGAAGTAGGTTAGCAAAGGGCTGTTATTTAAGTCATTCAGGCCTGTGGAAAGATATCCGGGACACACCTCCACTGTTGAGAGGTGTCAACACCCAGCATACCTTGCTATTCATTGGCATTTCTCAACCAGATATGATTTAGTACTGCTAAAATGTTCCCGAAGCTTAGTAAAAATCAGGTGAAGTCAGACCTTGTATTTAAAATGGTTGAGCTGATCTGACCAGGCAAGGAATACGTTCTTCATCATTTTCAGGATCTAGACTTCAGACACCTCTCACTTTCCATTGTAAAATTTTA
>JAVJGI010000014.1:35895138-35938687 GCA_035590275.1 Ibycter americanus
CCATTGTAAAATTTTAATTCCTTTTAACAAGAGTTAATGAAAACAAGCTTCTTAATTCTTTTTTTTTTTTTTTTTTAAAGCTTTTTAAAAGAATGGAATTTTTTATTTACTATCACATATCTTTTTTTTAAAATTACAGGAAAATCTGAGATATTGCTGTAAGGATATTTCAAGGAAGTAGGAACTTACATTAAAATATGCTCCTTAAAGCAATAAATGGCTATGAAAAGTTGCATTTAGTTATAAGTAAATGAATACAACATTCCTGGTTAACCCACTTTCACTCTGTTAAGAACCTGAACAGAGTTCATATAACTGCTGAAGGGAATGTATTTTCAGAATGAGAGTAACGGAAGTCGGGGTTGGTTTTGTTGTAAAATATTGATGCAATTCATGTCTCAAACTGTTTCTGAATGCCACAATACAATTCTCTGAAGTATCATTTTTTTTGGTATCAGTGAACCAGTTGTCAGAAATGAGACTTCTCTAACCTTTGTCTACTTTTAGTGTCACATTACGTTTAAATCTTTCTGAGGTGCTTAAACACTTAGATAAATATGATTTCTCTTCCACTTTCAGGCAGCTCGAATTGGAAGTGCCAAAATATTATGATAGAAGTTGTTCAGGGATTTTGGCTTAAAAGTATTATTGGCAAAGTAGAAAATATCTGAAAATCTGTTTTCATGTAATTTTCTCTCACATTTCAGTGGTCAGAGATTCAGGAATTCAAATACTTCAGAAATTTTTTGTATCGCTATTTAAATGTTAGTGTTTTTAGAAGCTTAAAAATAATGGTTTTTGAGGTACAGAAGTATAGGTTTGAATAATATCTTGTAGAAATATTCTGGACTATCACATTTCCACCAGTTATTACATTGTCTCAGTATTAGTCTAATTCTGATTGGGTTATATTGTCCTAATGTCTTCTTTGCTGTCAGGACTGAGGTTCAGATGTATATTTCATGTTGAAGCAAAACTCTTATTGCTTATATACTGTAATAGGATATGCACAGTGAAAGGAAAATCAGCCAACTAATTGATTCCAAAGTCACTTATCAGCATACCAAGCACTGGGACCTGTTTCCGCATTTTATTTTATTTTTTCAGCCATGGATCAAAATAATAGATGGAATTTTGATTCTGTGATTACTTATGCAGCACATATCTGTTATGATTATCTATCTACCTACCCACATTTGTATATAAAACCAAAAAAATAGAAACATGTATAAATATATATAAATAAGGTATACAGTGTAATAAGTGCTTCTGGTTTTTCCCTTCTTTTTAAACTTTCTCCTTATTTCATTACAGAAATGCTCTATCATACAAGAGCACATCAACCAATATGCACTGCACAGTTCAAGTGTCACGTATAAGTTTGCAATCTATATTCAAAAGTTGACAAAATGCCAAGTGTTATCATCTTCTATGATAAATAGTGACTGTGCAAGTGTTTGTCCCTGAGTCATAAACTCTTGCTGTCATATTCTATATTAAAAAGCTGGAAGGCTGCACTTCATGAGAAGCAATGTGCTATAGTGTATGTATAGAGAACATACATCCTTTATCATTTAAATTATTAATTAGAAAATTTGATAGTTTTTTTTCCCCATGAACTGCAATTTTGCTAAACCTTTAGGTTCTGAAGTAATGATTCATGACCCTGAAATCTTTAGATTAGTTCTAGCTTCAGATATCTAAAATATTGAATGGAGGGACGTAATTTGCCTTCTTTTATGTGAACCTTCAGAAATAAAGTTATCATGTTTTCCCCTTTAACAATAAAAATAACATAATTTCTTTATGATTTTAAAGACAATGTTGAGACGTTATTCTTCTGAGGCTGTAAAAACACCACTGAATTTGAGTAAACACAAAAAAACCCCAAAGCCTACTTCATTGTGGAAGCTGACCAGGGTGGGATTTGAAACATAAAGAGATCACTTTCTATTTCCCCACTTGTTTCCTGAAGAAAAGCAACAGGAATCACCTATGCATTAGATCAAGGAAATAAAAAAAATCAGATTTACACTATAGGCACCAAACTCAGACTTTACAGGCATCTCTCTGGCTATAGGAGCCAGCTAACAGCCATAACATGCAGACTGAATTGCTCATTGACTTAAGCCAGCAATGTGAGAGGCTGAACGATTTCTCTTGGCAACAGCTTTTGTTGCTTACGTCCATAGCTTTCATCATTTTAAGCAACTTTCTTCTATTCCCTCGAAAAGCGCAAACTTTCCCTTGTTACAATGCATATTAATTTAGTAATACAGACTGAGCCTCTCCTCAGCATGTGTAACCTGCAGTTTTCTGAGCTTTGCAGCTTAGCTGAATTCCAAAGAGCTTTCTCAGAGATGGCAAAAGGGGGTATTCCAGATAGCAGGGCAAGCATGCTGCCAAATTTAAAATTGTTTCTCCAAGGCATGGACAAGCTACAGCTTTCTGCCAAATGACTGTATGATTAACACAAAGCAAGCAATGTATTTTTTCTCTAGACTCATACCGAAATGTATCCTTTTCTGTCTGTCAAAACACAAACCCAAACAACTGAAAATAGCCTAAGACAGACATGTGAAAAACATGTCAGGAAAAAAAAGTCTTAAATGTTTGGCTGAATTTTATGAAAATTCCTAAAAATAAAGACTTAGACAATCTGAAATGGTGTGGGTATGGACAGTTCTGTCATCTATCTCCTCCTTCTCCTTGAAATTTCAGTTTTAGTGGAACCATTTATTTATTTATTCACTCTAAATTATTAGAATGCTCATTTAGTGAAAGGGGCAAGGTAAGGAAGAACTAGGAAATGGGAAAATATGTAATTATTACATTGTCACAGATAAAATAAAGAAGGCAGCATATTATGACAAAGTTTTCATCTCATCACAGCCATGTTCATGTGCAGAAGTGTCCATTTAAAAAAGAACATAAATGTCCCTATAAATCTGTATCTCATATTTATGCTCAATCTGAGGTTTCTTCATACACTAACAAAATGTTACAAAGAAAACAAGATTCTTTTCCATCAAAGAATGACTGTTTCATTTAGAATGATTAATTTAAAAGTACAGTAGCCCTGATTTAGGGCAATAAATCTCTGCTTCATTAAAAAAAGAAGAAAAAAAAGAGGAAAAAAAAAGAAGAAATGCACACACACACACCCCCCACCCCCAATCCTGTTATCAAGGAACTAATAAAAAAAACCAGACAAAGTATTTTGAGTTTGTAAAAGATATCCTTTTTTTCCGTTCTTTTGTGATTTATTTCTCATAAGCTGTGTTCAGGTACAATACAATTTTTGTTATTGTTTTAATAAATCAAAACTATCAGTTAATGTCAACTCTGATTTACCAAAACTCACAAACTCCAGGTTTGAACCTAATGACTATGTTCCTATGAGTAAAATAAACAGAACCAGGACACAAATTTAAACCCTGGGCATTTTCTTCATTCTTTAATAGTGAGCTCGCGCCTCTGGCATTGTTTTGGCTTGTGTGGACTAGCACTCTTCCAGGTAATGTTTAGGCCAGTTATGGTTCCCAGCAGGCAGGACGGAAAAAGCCACTGCATGCTGGTGAGAGAGCGAGCTGCGATGTGCCAGTAATCCTTAATGACAGAGAAAGAGCCTATTTTATTTAATAATATAAATGTATCCAGCGAGACTCTGGATGCTCACAGTAACTCTGTCTCTAGTGCCTTACCATCCTGGACATAAATCTGGGAGCAGACTAGCTCTTATTTCTAATGCTACCAAAAATACTGTGGTGGTCATAATTTTTGCTGAACACTTATGTCCTTATGGATTCTTAGCTTTCCCATATGTGTTTTTCCTGGGACTTAAGGAACCAAAGAGCCAAGCAGTATCCATAAACATAACATTTCCTCTCCACTCACATCTTTCCCACACAGAAACCTTAGGCAGTCAGTGTTCGTGAGTGCCTAGTAGTAAACTACCCGCCACCCACAGTGGTGCCCTACTGTACCTCTAGGGCCTCTCCAGAAATCATCTGGAGCAGCTGTGGCCTTCAGTCATGCCCAGGTTCTTGCTTCTTATTTTGTGGCTTGAATTAAACGCAAGTCTCAGAGCTCAGAGCTGACTGAGTGATGTCTTGGAAGAATCAACCGGATGTATCCAAAGTTTTCAGTATTTAATAGGGTATAAACAAATAGCTTTAAACTTAATCATTAAACTTACCAAAATAGTTAAGTTCCTTAGTTGATATCAGCAACATCAAATGAACAAAAATTGGGGTTGTGGTATTTCTGGAAGGTTAGAATTAGTGCAAATAATAATATTTTTTTTAAAAAAAACTTTAAATGGTAATAACTTACCTTTATACTCTTGTTTCTGACTGTCAGTCAAATCAGCATCTGACATTCCTCTGAAACATTGCTTTAGTAGAAGGGTTTAGGTGGCAGTTTAGGTGGTAGTTTAAGCAAAATTGCTCTGTTCTGAAGCAGTTATAAATGTGCTTTTTAAATAAGACAGTACTGGGAAACTATTAGTGCCAACTTTGTCTACATTCATTGTTCAATAATATATTTAAGTATATCTTAGTGTACCGTATGTAAATAGAAGTGTAATATGTATGGTACTATATTTTTCTGTTTGATTGTAGTACCAGTACATAATCTGTACCTTTAGGAAACCACACCTTTATCATCAATCAGGACCATAACTTTACAAGCTGTAAAAAAACCCCAAATCATAGTCAATTTATTCCTAGAAGAATCACCATAAAAACAAAGAAAGGATTTTTTAATGTTTTCCCCCTTGTCTTTTTGCTGCCAGCTGACTCTACAGATATCACATATATTGTTTTCATTTCTGTACATTGTAACCCACCTGAGAGTTCATAAAGCATGTGCATGTTCCTTGTGATTTGGCAAACCCGGTAAACGGTAGAAATACATTAAGTTTGCACACCCCTAGTAGAACTATTAGGGAATAAGAAACAATGACCCGTACAAGAAGCCAGAATTCAACAGGGATATAAAGTAGATTGATCATAGTAAAAGAAACCTACCAGAAGAAAATAATACAGTATTCAACTTTTTCAGGTCTCAAGGTAGCTGCCTAGGCAGTTGAAAATGCAACCACAGCTACTTTTTATTATTTTTTTTTCTTTAAATACATATTTAAATAAACTTTGTGACAGAATTTTTTTCTCATGGACAACAGGAGTTGCAACAAGCTTTTTTCCAAGTATCTGGTAGTGGCTAGAATAATGCCTTATGAAATGAAATCCATTTCATATGAGATGAATTTCAGAGTTATCCAAGTCTCTACGTGGGGAATATAGACATAGGAAAATAATCTTCTAATTCAGATGCCTCTGTCAGGTGCATAAAATTAGGAGAAATGGACTGGGGATATAATGACACTTTACCTTTTTCCAACTGAGGCTGAAGAGATACAGCTCAACATTAGGGACTTCTTTTCATTTTCTCCCCAATGTGTAGCAGAATAAATAACCATTGCCATGCCGTAAAATCTGATCCTTTCCTGAAGTACATACAGGTTCTTTAATTACCTGGTTCTTTGTTCTGTGCTTAGTTCTACATGGAAGAAATAGCAATATATGAAAAAATATTTAAAATTTATAACAATATTTTCTTCCCTACTACATTTTAACACTACATTCCCTACTAATACAGTAAAAAATAGTTCTGACAAGATTTTCATATAACACTTGGCCAGTAATTACACACACACACACACACACACACACACACAAATCCAACAACCAAAACAAGCCAACCAAACAACTGAACTAAAAAATTCTATGGTGTTGGATTGTGTTAGATAATAAATAGTCTGGAACTAATCTGCACTAGATGCACTAATATCTCTCAAATTTCTATCCATCATTGCTCATACATCTCCGTATCTCTTTAAGTGCATTAAATAAGTCATCAATAGTAATTGTAAGAATTTATTGAGATCCAGGTGTGTAATCATTTTGGCTTATAAGATTTTGTGAAACCTTGAAATATAAGTACTCAGCCTGTCAGTATACTGACATTTTAGGAAGGGTTTAATGAATGTGCCACATATTGAGCCCTGGTCTTTTATTTAACAACATACACAAAACCAAAGACTCCTAAACCAGAACTGCTGATAACAGAGTCACTAATGAAGGTATAAAGGAGATTTTTACTCCCTTACTTGGATGAGTAACATAAATTAAAATCTTAGATTTTATCAAATGTGAATAATCCTGCATTACTCACCTAGTTACCAAGTTTATAATGGACAATTGTACTTAAAGGAAAAATTCTGCTGCTTAACAAAAGCCTAGCAAAAGCTATCACATGTAATTATCTTGCTATATAGTTACTTTATATGGGAAAGAAGGACACTTCCTCTCTTTTTAATGACTTTTTTCTATAACAAATATTTGTCAAGATAAAAGAACAGTAAAACTTTTGCCACCTTCCCATTCAGTGTTCAATATTATAGAATCACTTTTTGGCTCTTCTCTCAAAGTCAGAATGAAGGTCCTACCTCTCCCTTTCACTGGATTTGAAATTTTACACTGACCCTCTAAATGCCTTGTCAGCTAATCTGTGGGATATTGGACTGTTGTGGCTCTAAATTAATAATCGATTTCAGGAATTACGAGCTGAAGAGTGTAGTCCAAAAAATGTAGTGGTTTGTTGCACTACCATATCAAAGGCCTGATACCGTAGTGTACAATGAGGAACTTGGTTTTCTTTCCTCTTTTTTCTGCAATGATGTGACTTATTGTCTATATTCTGCCATTCAGTTTGTTGGGGTTTTGTGGCCCAGTTTTCAAACCCTTAGGGTGAAATATTTAACAGACATATGCAAGCACATCTATAAACTCCTTTGAAAATGTATACATCATGAGAGATTAAAATAAAGCAGCCTGTATCTTCTCTTGGGTGAGGGCAGATGAAGTTAACGTTATAGTGGGTGCCTGCTATATACCATCTGACCAGGAAGAACAAGCGGATCAGGCCTTCTGCAGACAGACAGGAGCAGCCTCGCATTCGCAGGCCCTGGTCCTCATAGGGAACTTCAACCACTCCAGTATCTGCTGGAGTGAAAGCACAGCAGGACAGAAGCAATCCGAGAGGTTGCTAGAGTGTGTTGATAGTACCGTTCTCCCCTTCAGAGGTCTGCTTGGAAAGGTCCCATGAGATTCGACTCTGGAGAATGGCCCAAGAAAGCTGGTTAATATTCAAGGATCGCTCACTCCATGCTTGAGAGTGGTCCATCCCAACAAATATGAAGTCAGAAAAAAATGTCAGAAGGCCTGTGTTCATGAACAAGTTGCTCCTGGCCAAACTTAAACACGAAAAGGGAGCATATAGAGGGTGGAAGCAAGGATGAGTAACTTGGGAGAAATACAAAAACATTGCTTAAGAATCCAAGGATGAAATTAGGAAAGCTAAAGCCCAAATGTAATTCACTCTGCCCAAACTCAACCATTCTGATTCTGTGAATCTCAGCCATAAACATAGACCATATCATATATATATTTTGTTTTTTCATCATATTAAAGAATGAATGATGTTCTATGAACCTACATTTCAAATGGTTATAGCCTTATAATTTCACCTGCCTTTAGAAAATTTATTTTAGAGACTCAGCGTCAAATCTCTTTAATTCACATAGAAGGGCAGAAGATCATTGATAGACAGTGGCACTCCAAGTATATTGACACTGTGTTGAAGTAACCTTCTAGATTTATGCATAAATACTTTTTCTTGGACTCTACAATTCCAAGATGCATATTTTATGACTTGCAGCCACTAATATTAATATGAATGACACAAATAATTTGCATATCGTGTTGCTTAGGAGAGTCAAATCTTAGCAGTGTGAGACAGCAAAGTACTATAATGCCATCAGGCAAATCAAACGTGATGCACTTCTGTTAGTGTTGCCTGTAGTCTAAGGGTAGTACAAATATGAACTATACAATACATTAGACAATCCTTGATGAAGACTCTTTAACAAGGCATGGCACTGAGAGATCTCTGTTATAAAGTTTGCAGAACTAACCCAAATTTCCAGGATTCTCATAAATTATGAAATCAGAGATTCCTAAATCAACCAAAGTTTTGAGGTACCAGAAGTAGTGTGGAGAATAAATGTGACCAGTCTAACTTTTTTTGATCAGTTGCCTCTCTGTAAATCTTTGGTCAACAATATTGCAATTAGTTTTAATGTGGGGAAGGGTAAGAAGAAAGATGGAGGAAAAAGCTCTCTACTTTTTTATATATTTATTTCTTTATTTTTACAGGTTGTCTTCAGATAAGAATGTTCTTAGTCAGCATCAGATTTAAGAATACCTTTTCATTAGCGATGATGAAACGTGTCAAGCACTTAATGGCTGTCTTTGCACTTTACAATTGAAAGAGACATACCTTTTCTTGCATTTGACACTGAAAACCTCTTATTCCCATTTAAGAAAGAATCAGTTATATCTTTCATGGCTTACAATGGTATGTTGCACAGTTTTACTGACTATTAAATCTCCCACATCAGCTTACTGAGTCATAAAACATCTGACAGGAGGTAGCTCTCAACTTCTGCTTCTCCTTATTTTTCTCTTTCTAACCTTCTTACAACAAGGCATTTATCAAGCTTATTCATGGCTTTTTCTCCATGTGATATTAATTAATAGTTTATGTCTTATTTCTAAAAATAATCTGTATGGATTGATTTTTTTTTCTTTTTCACTTGTAATGCAAGAAACCTGAAACACTGAAAAATCTATAAGAATACAAGGAATCCAAAGAGATGAAAAATGTTAACATTTCATAACCATTGTTATCCGTGGCACAGAAAAAGATACATCAAAACTGACTATTCCTCTCCATCCAAAAATGTTTGGGGTATTGACAAGCATTTAGAAGCACCCTCAAGTTTTTATTTTAAATGAGATTATGTGGGATTTTTTCTTTTTTACAGATAACCCATTCTTAACTTTAAAAACCCTTGGAAGAGGGCATTGTTTTGTTTGTTTTGTTTTGATTTGTTTTTCCTGCCAATCAATATACTTTTTTTTTTCTTGAAATACTGGGAAGCCAAACAAGCAAACAGATTTTTTTAATGCAGTTATTGTTTTCTTCTGCAGGATATCTGAATGCATTTAGAGGAAGACTAATGTAACTAGTGGATTCAGCTGCCGAACCAGCTATGTTTGCCTGACTGAAAACTGATTCTGCTAAGCCTTCTTACTCTTTTTTATGAGTGCACCTGGAAGTAAAAAAACATATTTGTATATTTTTTTTGGTGTTACATTTTAAAAAACAAGAAAAAAATATATAAAAAGGCATTAATTAGAATAAATTCCTGTTGAACAGACAGGTATCAATGACATGGTTTTCAATATATTTCTACATATGAACAATATTGAAAGCAGATGGAGCTTCAAAATACCCATGTAATTTTTATATATTGATTTACCAATGTGAATGTTTATTATTGCTGAAGAAACCTGAAATAAAGAGGAAAAAAACCCCTACTGTTTGAACAATTAGAGGAAGCAAACTGAAAAGAAGAACCCAAATTACCAACACTTTTTAGAGACATTAAATGCTAACATGTAAAATATAAAAGTGGATCTGGGTTTCTTAATTCAAAATATTTGTAGATTAGAAAAAAATAGCTGTAATAAAATTGAAATTTGTTAAGTTTAACTTAGGTACTCATTATGTCATTTAGAAATTTTCTTAAAATGCAACAGTAATTTGTGCTTCAAGGCATATAAGAGCTGAAGTCTAGAGTTGACTTACAATTTGGTTTAAAGCACGTAAAAATCTAACTCAAGAAGAAAACCTCTTTTTTCTTCTTATTATCAGGGGTTTTTTTCCCCTCTAAGCCCCTCCTTTGCATGCACACACTCACTCACACGAATGTACATGCACACCTGTATGCAGAGTGCATGGCTAGTCAGAGTTTAGCTAAAGCAGGTAATTCAGTGCATTTAGAAGTTATTTTGAAAGCTATGGATCAGTTTCCAAGGAAATCAAATTAGTGACATAGTTTTCATCTGCAGAACTCATTCTTTTTAAAGCCACTGAAATCTGATTTTCCCTTTTGGCTACTGTTAAATTCAGCAACACCAAATTGTATGCAGAAAGAAAAAAATGCCAAAAATGCCTTTAAAATATTATAGTGAACTGTTGAATTTGGCTAAGAGATCCTTAGGAAGCATGGAGTTTAAAACCAAGGCTGATCAAAATATATTGGGAGTTGAACTCAATGAATCTTAAGGTTCCTTCCAACTTGAGATATTCTATTCTATTCTGTTCTATTCTATTCTATTCTGGTCTGGTCTGGTCTGGTCTGGTCTACTATATGTATAGAGTTGAAATATTTTTTAATGATTGAAGTGGAAATGAATTGTGCCAAAATTCAGAGAAGTTATTCTCAAAACTCTAGCTACATACCTTAAGAGCTAATGATTTGTAACCTATTAAATGGAGCTAGGGACTACCTAGAAATGTTGTTGCAAGTAATAAAGAAAACTAGAGATTACCAAAGGACAATATACTACTTTGGCAAAAAATACATCTCATCTGAAAGGCTAGTGGTATTTTTCATTCATCTAAACTTATCATTTGACTACAGATTTATCAAAAAACCTATTATTTTAAGTGTACATTAAATTTATGATGGTTAATATTTATTAAGCTGTTGATTTTTTAAGTTTGTCTCCTGAAAATCCAAACTCAAATTTAAAGTAGGTAGCAAATCTACACATGAAAAATGGAACAACAAACAAAATGTGAGCTATCTTTATTGCTAGAACAAAAATTAATTACAAAATTAGGCAAGCATTCTCACATTTGCCATTCTGCAAGACAGAAACAAGATGAATAGCAGTGCTTCTGACATTGCCTTGAGAAAGGAGTCAAACAAGTAATTCTTTAATATGCTTTTTATCTTCAAATTGTCTAATTTGCATTTTAATTAATTAAGTATAGATGGTGTGTATCCCCCACAATAAACTTATGATACCATATTCCATTAGCTTAAGGTAGTTTTATTGGCATTTACACTAAGGTGGCATTAAATCATAACAGTATTCAACAAGCACACATTTAAAAAATTGTAAAGACTAAGCAACTATCCTTACAAAGTAGCTTACGCATTCCAAGCATTAAAACAACCTTTTCCTCTACTCAGTCAAAACACATTCCAGTCCTAGCATAGGCATAACATTTTTGTCCCACTACTTCATTAATAAAAAATTCCACTTTCTATGCCAAGAATAAAATAGCTTTCCATTGTTTGCCATAATTTTTTGAAGTTTTTCTCCAAATTACAAACCAAAATTCCTCCCTTACTTTTATGTTTACTTTTCTTACTATTAAGTTCCCAGTACACACAAAAGGATACGTATGGTATGTATCTTCACCTTAGATATGGTATTTCCAAGCTGCATCATTATTCTTGTCACTGGAGTGGAGTATAATGCAAAAAAGAAAACTGTCATCTTCTAAATTATCAATACCATTATTTTCATACCCAAATTCTTCCTGAAGACCTTTTTGGGGTACTTCTAATTTGGGACAACATGGGTTTAGTTGTTGGAATGCAATGAGAATATAAACTTGTGCTATGGCTGAAGATGCAGAAATAAGGTCGTTAGCATATAGATGCAATAAATTTTACATCAAGGGCAAATCAGTTTTCAGATGGCTGTTTTACTCTGTTAAAACATTCTCCCCAGGATCCAGATTACTCAATATTCTTGACACTTAATCAAGGTTTTCCAGCATACAGCGAGCAAGCCTAAGTGAATTATGTGTCCCAGCAATATTTTTGCTTAACACTATCTTCTGCTACCTTCAGCTTTTCAGTCTCTCAGCTTTTCCAGGTTACAGGCAGTATTTGATCATTTTCACCATATCTCCATATCCTATTCTTTTTTAAAAAATATTTTCATAGTAAATTAAATAAAGTATAACATTAGGTCCAACCAGAATATCAAAGATAAGCACAACCTGTCAAGAAATAGTAATTTTAAAAAACAAAATGAAAGAAGATCCTGTACATAGTGTGGAAATAAATCCCTCTGAACTAAAATAAAGAAGGAATAAGGAAAGGCAGATGATGACGATAAGAGTTTCATAATCCCCAGGTAAGAGATGATGTGACTGTTACCAGACAAAAAACTCCAGATCACAGCAGGGACTAGGAATCAAGCTAAAGGTTCATTGAAGAACCTGCTTGAGTTTTGCTTAGAATTAATGTTGCACGGAGACATAATTAATTTTCACGTTTTTTTCATCACAATATGAATAAGAACCTAGCAAGACCATGACCGTCTGTAGTATGCAATAATGTACATTGCTGAGACTGTTGGGAGTGTGGTGTAACTATGTTTACACAGTGCAGCATGATGTAAATGTGGTAACACAATTCCCTACATCAGTGCAGTATTAATACTATTTTATTTATTTCAAGATTTAAAAGCTCAGCCTATTCTGCTTCTAACTCTAAAAGTATTGGTGGCATTGCTTTTAGGATCTCTGCATTAGGATTGTGAGATATAGACAGACATTATTAAAAAGGAAAAAAGTGATCTCTTCCCACTGCATTCAGCTACCATTTTTTTTTTCTTTAATTCAGTCAATGTCTCTAACAAGACCATTTCCTGTCCTTTTATAAAGGCACCTCTTTTTCTGTCCTTTCTCTATGTTTTCACTCAAGTCTATGGCCTTTCTAACTTTAATTTTCCTCACAGATATTGGTTACAGCTTGGCTGTATTTTGCTCACTCACAAACCTAAGAAACTCTTCCTACTCCTCATTTCCTTTTCTCACTGAAGAAAAATTTGAGAGAGGAAAAGGTACTTATGTACCATTATCGCTTTCACAGGTCAATATTCTGGGTCAATACATTTGATGGTGATAGCAATGGTCAACTAAACAATCAGGCTGTAGAGAGAGTAAATCTTCATTGTGCTAACAATAGTTTGGTCTGAAATGGTAAGCACAGACAGATGAGTCCATCATTATTCATCAGAATTTTACCTTAAATGTTATGTCTCAGTTTTCCATGTGGGAAATTCCTCTTTATGAAAGTTTTAAGGTGTTTAAAAAAAATGTTTATACTGCAAAATACATCTACAGAAGAATAAATGTCAGCAGAAATTTTCTGCTCTTTCTCCAAAGCTAATAAAAATTATGACTAAAATGCTTCTCAATAAAATTTTAGACAGAAAAAGTCAATGAAAACTTATATCTGTTCAACAAATCTAGAAGATAGCTAAGAAACCTGAATTTAACAAGGAAACACCCAAAGTTATAATCTGGTTTAATTTCTTCCAAAGATAAAGACGATGCTTCTTGACCAAAATCTCCTTTTTTGTTTTCAATTTTGTTCTCCAGTTAAAAAGGCATTAGATCTACAGAACGTAGACCTTCTCTTCCTTTCAGATTTTATTTTAAATGTATCTTGCTCAAAAGAAATTAAAGATGGTGCATAGTGTAACTGTTTCAATTTCACTTAGAATTTAAGTTCTGATTTCATTGCACTAATTCTTTCCAATACAGAGAACTGCTGTAAAGGGCTCTTCAAATGTCTCATTTTCCAGTGAGCAGAAAGAAGGATCAGGGTAGGAAACAGGCGTTTAAGATTTAAGACATTAAAAAAGTGCAGAAATGTTTGTATTGAAGCTAAGCTCACAGTACTAATATCTATCTTAACATGTTTGTCTAAGAATGTGTGTCTTCATACTCTTCAATCAGCCTCATGTAAATTTTAGTTTTAAAGGTAAAATCTTAGATGACTTTACTTTCAGCTTTGAATTTACTAATGTTGAGATCATATATGTTTCAATTATCATGCTTTGATCTAGTCAACTTGCTAAGATAGTCTTGCCAAAAAAAAATAAAATCCTTCCAAAGTGCTTGAGATCTGTAAAAAGTAGGTAACAAAAACAAAACCAAAAACCCCACAATAAACTGATGTCTTGTTTTATAGGTAGAAACCATACCACATAGCTATAGTCAGATCTTTCTGAATCATTCAGAAATGCCAGTACTTTTCTATTAGGAGCCATTATTGTGGCTGCTGACAGCAGCTGATATTTTCAGACTTGCTTGAGTGTTAGCATTACAATAAATAATCATGCTCAAATTATTTTAATATGGCTATGTGTAGCTCATGGTTTAATTTTGGAGATAAAGGTGAACAAATGCAATTCCTCTGATCATAAACAATATTCCAGCTGTTATCCCACTGTTGTTTCAAGTATTTTCATGTCCATTTATGTTTAGATTTCAAATGACAGCAAAAATCTTCACAGATGGCATAGGTCTCCTATTTCCTTCACCTTGTCTAAGATAAGATCTTAGTTCTAGGCATAAAACAGTATAATTACTCTAGAAATAAGATGCATATTTGCATGTGATTTAAGACTTATCAGCAAGCATTGACATACTGAAGTGCAAAGCATCATATTTCTTGAAAGCCTTACAGTTAGTCCATTCAAGGGACAGATCTCTCATCCATATCTCTGTTGAGACAGTACCAAAGTTTTATCTTCTAAGTCTTTTATCATTTAATGGAATCTGTCACCCAGAGTTAAGTACTTAAGATCCCTGGATCAAATCATAATTTGTAGTGATCAAAGACAGTAGCCAGAAAAACTAAGTTGATAAGCAAAGACATCATCTAAAGTAGAGTAGGAGCACCTGGAGGAAAAAGAATGGGAGATATTCTTGCAATCCAGCTTTCCTTCTCTGTCCCCGTTCTGGACTTAGATGTCACATTCTGGGCAACCTTCTCCTAGTTCAAGACTTGTACCAGGCTAATGAAACAATTTTCACTGCCATCTGAGGATCCCACAGTGAACCCAAGAGAGCTACAGGGTAGAGGTACATTGTAGACTTGCAGGAAACCTAAACTGGCAGTAAGAGATGGAAGTAGTAATCTATGGCATCTACAAGGGCAGTAGGCATCAAGGTTTGGGCAAATTAATTTGCCTTTCAATGGTGAAGCAGAGATTTGACTCCAGATTGTAAGCACCTGTCTTTTAAATCACTATTAAATTAACAGAGCTGAGCAACAACACAGATTTAGATACCTAAATGGCAGTCAGGTTGTGCAATTTACCCTTGTTCTTAATGACAAAGTGTCGTGGTTTAACCCCGGCCGGCAACCAAGCACCACGCAGCCGCTCACTCACTCCCCCTCATCCAGAGGGATGGGGAGGAGAATTGGAAAGGAATGTAAAACTCGAGGGTTGAGATAGGAACAATTCAATAGGTAAACAAAAGCCGCACATACAATTAACTGCTTCCCATGGGCAAGCAGGTCTTGAGCCATCCTCAGGAAAGCAGGGCTCCGTCACATGTAACGGTTACTCGGGAAGACAAACGCCATAATGCCAAATGTCCCCCCCTTCCTTCTTCTTCTCCCAGTTTATATACTCAGCATGGTGTCATATGGTGTGAAATATCCCTTTGGCCAGTTCGGGTCAGCTGTCCCGGCTGTGTCCCCTCCCAGTGTCCCGTGCCTCCCCAGCCCTGTTGCTGGCAGGGCCCAAGAAACTGAAAAGTCCTTGACTTAGTATAAACATCACTCAGCAACAAATAAAATCAGTGTCCTATCACCATTCTTCTCACATCAGAGCCAAGACACAGCACTGTACCAGCTACTAAGAAGAAAATTAACTCTATCCCAGCTGAAACCAGGACACAAAGTACATTAGTAAAATCACTGTCCTCATGGCATTCCTGGCCCTGAGACCAGCTGGCACAGGCTGGCCGTATCTACACCATGAAAATTGAATTCTCCAAACACAGGAGGCTACATGCAGACTGCTTCTTGGGCATAGCTCCTCTGAACCTTCTAAGTGTCATACCATGCCCAGGATTTGTTTGGAAGAATGATGGTTGGCATGAGGTAAAAACATTTGACATTATCAAAAATGGCATTCCAGTTCCTAAAAACATTTCCAGGCTTTTTTTTTTTTTAATTATTTTTATTTTCTGGTGTGGATGGCATCTTGTAATCTAAAACAATTAATAGTATTAAAAATATATTATATTAATCTGTAATGTAAAAGCACAATTTTTTCAGCTAAGAGGACTGGAGGGTAAATAGCAGGATTTTGATGCAAATGACATTCATTCCCTCTGAGCTAAAAAAAAAAAGAAATAAGGAGTTAAAATTAACGTCAATAGTATTACTGTAGAAAACACTTAGCTCATCTCAACATGGAAACGTAGGGAACTGTTTGAATTTAGACAGAAAATTCTGTCTGATTTCCAAAAAGGCAGATTAGTAGCTACTTGTGCTCAACAGCTCAACAGAGTATTGATCTGTAGACAAGTTTTCATAGATATTTGTTAAGTTGACCTGGCGGGGGGGGCGGGAAATAAAGTGCAGGGAAAAAAAACAAACCAGAGGATGGGAATCTTAGCATAAAAAATGACTCAAGACAATCACCTCTAAATTTTTTTTTCCTCCAAGCTTTTATGCATTTTTCAGAAGATTCAGTTGTACCATAACATCTGCACCTTATCCGTATTCTGGCTCAAACAGCTTTAAAGTAAAATTTTTGGAGTCTACTTCCCCCCATGTAGATGAAAATTTATAGTTTAAAATAAGGCTTCTGAAAAAGATACAAAGGTTTTTTGGGAGACTGTTCCTCCTAGTGATTACTTTTTCCCATTTACTAAGGTATAATACCTAGTCTTTCAATTGTTTGCTTAATAGTTACCACTAGCATTCCTGATATTTCATCTGCTTAAATCTTTCCCTCCTTTTCTTTGGGTGTTTTTTTGGTTTAGGGTTGGGGGGTTTTTTTGGTGTTCTGTGCCAAGCAGCAGCAGCTTTATGCTGTAGTCGCTCAATTGAGAAACGTTTGGTATAACTCTTTGCATCAGTTTCTGGGCCATTACATAGCAACAATTTAAAGGCCTGACTTTTTCTGACTGGGAGACAACTGACAACATAGCCAAACAGCAGATGCTGCACATGGCAGCAGCAGACTCAGTGTCAAACCAAACACCTTAAATACCAAAATATTCCAGTTCAGGAATGACAGATTCAAGGTCAACGCCTCCTGTTGTAGCAAGGCCAGCGTGAGACCGTAGCTGACAATGGACTTATAGTAGCCCAGAGGGACTGTGAGAACAGAATTTGGTCCTCAGTAGAGCTGTTAAGTCATACAAAAAACTGAATGAAAGATTGCCATGTAACAAATGTACATGGTTATGAAGTTATAGCAAATCTCTCCTACTTCTCCCCTTCTCCTTGTGACTGAGCAATGGTGCAAAGAAATCTCTTTTGGCTTTCAATATTTCCACCTTAAGCAAAATGTAGATTTCTATCAAAAAATATTTGGAATTAATTTTTTGTAGCTGATCCAAAAGTAAAACCTATATAGTCTCAAGATAATTTTATGATCTTGGGAATTCACTTCATTGTTATGTGCTCTTTTTTTTTTTTTTTTTTTTTTTTTTTAAAATCTATAGAATGGGAAACGGTCACCTTTCTCAAGGATTCTAATACTGAAAAGCATGAAAAGTGCCATGTAAGCAATAAATATTCTTAGACCAATACTGCACTGTGTGATCAGTGCAAAACAGTGTGAAAAAAAAGAGGTTCTATATTGTGATTTTTGTGATTTATATTTAGGCATCAATGTGTTTTACAAGTCTTTAAAAATTACCATGTTTATTTCTGTTCTGCAATCATGTCAATTATTAATTTTAATTAGAAAATGTTAAAATTCTGAATAGTTTTCTATAAAATTTCAGTTGAAAATGTTGTTTTCTTTTATTAGAACTACAAGAAGTAATAATGTTAGTGCTTAAAGATATAGAATGATATGTTTTGGCTTATAAGAGATGTGGCTTTGCTTGGGATTTTATATTAACCTTCTATGTTGCACGGATTTTTTTTCTGTCACTTCTTTTTCTGATTACTAGTTTGTCTAATTGCCATACTTATCATATATTGATATTATTGATCAGTTAAATACATTAGATAATATATTAATATAACTTGGTGACATGTTCCACAAATACTTGCAAAGACTTATTGCACAGAGTGCACTGCCTGCACCCTGTTTGGGGCTTTTTAAAGTTTGTAATTTTTTTTCCCAGAAGGGGTCAATTGCAGAAGGATATGAAGATGCAGAAGCTGGAATTGCATGATGTACTTACATTTGTGTACATCTGAGCTAGGTAACTTTATTTCTGAGATCAATAGGCACAGAAAAGATCTTCTAGGACATTGTTCTTTTTTTTAATGAAGACATCTAAAATAAGACAGATGAAACATGCCTTAAATGTTTCCATTTCTTTACACAAAATGAAACAAGGAACCATTTTGGGTATATACACCTAGTTGTACAGGGCAAATTTTAAGGTATGATGTAGTCCTTAGCTTTCCTTACTACTTAAGAAAGCTAATGTTTTCTACTCTGTCTTGGTTTGGTTTGGTTTGGCTTTTTCATAATTCAGGCACATTACATGGTGTAGATTCTCCATGTTGTTATTAACTCAATTAGAAAGTTAACCATTACACTTCCATTTTGTTGCTAAGGTAGAATCCATTGCAAAAGAATTTCTTCCGAAAAAAACACGTGTTGGAAAATGCTAGTCTTACAAAGATCTTTGCTCATTACTTCAGCTAGTCTTGGAAGATAAGAGGGTCTACAGTTTTCCAATAGCCTGTGAAGCTTTACCCCACACAGACCAACAGGTTTTCTGTTCACCTCTTCATGACAGGAAGTTAACAGTTATCTTCAACACTTTTGATCAGATGTTATTTCCAAGGTACTAACAGCAAGAGGCAATTTAGTTCTAGTTAGGAAAAGTAAGTAAGTAAATAAATAAATATAAATGTAATATTCACTGATTACTGACAATATCAGGTCTCTCTCCTTTAAGTGTGCAGCTCTTTCCTTACATAAATGATCATAAATAGTTATTGGAAGTATGGCCATAGTCGATCAGATGTCTCACCTCTCCCAGCGTCTTGCTCCCCAGAAGTAGATAGCAACAGATATGTAGGGAATGAAAATAAGAAATAGGTCAAGCAAACCCTACAATCCATCTGGAGTAAGCAGCATAGAGACTTCTATGCTGATGTGTTCTTCCAAATCATCATATTTAGCTACCAATGAACATACTTCTTTAATTTTATTCAGCTTCTCTATGAAAAACATTAATTTTAAATTCATAGCTTGTGTGATATCTTTGGCAGTAAGTCAGACTCTATTTCAACATCTATTTTTTTATTTTAAGTGTTGTTGCTTGCAAAATTTATTGATGTCCTCTTTTCTTTCTTTAACAAGAAGGAATGATTACTAATTCTGAATTCAGTGTTTCCATACCATTCATGATTTTACAGATCTCTCATACATGTCTTTGCTTGCCTGAGTACATTACTCTTGAACAGAAAACTTCATATTACTTATTGTACCACATGATAATTCTCTGTCATTGAAATTTTCATTCTATGGAGTAAAGTAGCACAAGAAAATCTTTTCTCATACTATTTTAACCCAGTGAAAGGAATTAAAATTACATTAACAGACCTTCAAGAAACTTAATTACTAGAACTTGCCTACATATTCAGTAAGTAGCAATTAATTAGAAATATTCTTGCATTTTAAAATGGTTGACATACAGAAATAATTCAGAGTGGACAGAATCCTCTTCTGACTTTAACTTGTTGAAAAATGCATCCCTTTCTTTTCTGGAGAAGAACATTGCCTTCTGCCGCAGTCCTTCATTCACTCTCCATCCTCATTATGTTTCCCACACAGCTTCTCCCTTTAGTATTTCAATCAGATATCCACTTGTAGGCCTCAGTTGTAGAGGGGCAGGGGGGAAGCAGATCCTGCAAATTGAACTCTGGAAGGGATTTTTAAATAAAAATGTCAACTTAGGATTTCCAAAATCATCAAGTCAGGACAGAGTGGAAAGAAGATCTCTGACCAAAAAATAAAACAAAGAAAAAGAAAAAAAAAAAAAAACCCAAAACCAAAACCCCACATCTTGAAGGTGAACTAGATGGATAAAAGATGGATAGAAGAAAATTGTCCCAGTGACTCCATCCCTCCCCACGATCCACTTTTCCCATCTTGTTCTCCAAAGACAGCCTCACTAAGCCTAGGAGGCAAGAATAGAGTGGGAAAGGTCCCAGTTCTGAAATGTGTAAAACTGTCTCACCTCTTTGTAAGTGCCATGAGGAAGAATATATTATATTTAATGATTAATGGAGTATGCAATCAACATACTAAAAGTCTTTCATAGAGCAAACTGTCCCTAATCAAGTAAAGTTGCTTAAATTATATTAATGACTCAGTTCTATGGAAAAATGGAAATTATTTTATTGCAATTGACTGACCTTGTCCTAGAGTGTCACAAAGAATAGATCTTCATTTCTAGACCACTGGTAAAGAGCATTCTCATGAACAATCAAGAAAGCAAAAGAAAACAATGAAAAGAAAAGAAGGTAAAGGATTGGTAGATTATAATGATGCTTGAGAAATTTAAACATTAAGTGTTCATAAATGAATAACAAGGTTCAAGTATCACAGAGCATTTTCAATAAGAATAGTAGTACATATAAATTAGGAAGGAAAAAAGATGATTCTGTTAAGAGTGGATGACAGTTGTATGTCAAAAGAAGGAAAGCATCACAATCCAATCACTTTTCATTTAGTCCTACAAAATCAGAAGTGCACGTGTTCAATTCAGTGTTCCTTTTTTCATAAGAATAGAATGAAAATAAATGCATATCACTGCATAATTTTCATTATTTTGCATTAGGATAGGAATAATATTAATATTTGACTTGCATTGGGGAAGAAATGGCTCAACATTTAAATATTAACACAAACAGTATGAAAATAAACTACAGACCTGATAAAAAAATCATCACTAATACCTTGTGTATGAAAAGATAGGTCTGGAAGAAACAGGTTGTATTACTTCTCCTGATAATAACCACTGTGTTGTCTGAAATCACACTTTCCTAATCTTATAGTATAATTTCTGAGACAACACTACATATTTAAGGTAAATTCTATGTTTAGATAATTAGCTGGCTGGCTCCTGATTCAGTTGTGCTCCTCAAGCAGTCTGTTATTCAATACTCTTTGCTAAAGTGGGGTTATGAAATGGAAAAGTTTCCAAGTGGTTTTCCAGTTTGGCTTTCCTAGCTGATATGATTTGAACTTTAAGAAAAGTTCAGTTTTATTTGGAAGGAAACATAAATTAGTTAGAATGCTATAGTCCAGCTTCCCCCAGTACATCAGTGGAAAGTACGAGGAAAATGGTGACTGTCCTTTTTCAGCAACAGAATGAGTTTGAAAATATCAGTGTACAAATTCCTGCTGACACAAATAAACTCACTCAGTATAATAATGAACTCCAAGTTTTTCAATTTATTTCCGGAATGTATACTAAGAAAAAAATGGGGATATTAACAGAAGTGTAATCTGAATTCAGAGCCAAAAATGTCTGACACATTTAGACAATGACACTTTGGGAAATACGCAAAACTTGTGCTTAACTTTTGCACAGAAATTATTTTCATCATATTGGTACTAACTAGCTAATTGATTGAAATAGTCTAAAACACCACTATAAATATACAGCCGTCATTTTGCTAGAAAGTGAAACTGAAAATAGATGATGATATGGCTTATATTTTTAGTCGAAATAGTTTGTCATGTTAAGATAACATATTGCCTTACTTACCTAAATAAATGAAAGTTCTTACAAATGTAGGCTCTAACAGAAAGTTTATTGAATCCATTTACACAGATAATGCAATAGTTTTCCAATAAACAAGATTACATGTTTTGACTTTTTGTGCTAAGATGACAAATCAAGAGTGTGGTCTATTAACAACAGATTTCAGTTGTGCAGGCTATATCAATAATTGTTGATTGTAACATTTTTATTTTTTTATTTTTTATTACATTGGCTTTATTTTCCTTCCTCTGTTTTCCTTTTGGAATACAGGTAAGTTTGCTGATGTGTTTTTTCTGCAATCTAATTTTATTAGCTGTGTTTCATAATGATGTAATTTCTCTTTAGGCAATTTGAAAATCTAGAACTAATAAGACCGAAGATAAAAATGTTGACCATTAGGTATATACTGTTAGTACAATTTAAGAAATTAATGATGTCAGAAGCCAAACAAAAAACAATAAATCAGTAAATGCTAAGTGGGTAAACCCTTGGCGTACTGATATAGACAAGACTTCAGTTTTATTGCTAGAAAAATATCTATGAATACCTGTATCCAGTATCAAGGTTAAAGTGAACAAGGTGAAGATGATAGACTGTGTTGTTAAAGAAATAGTATATAAATCCAGCAAGGTGGCATAACTATGACTGTATACTGCAGCATTTATATGTCACATTGAGTAGTGTATATAATGCTGGTTATCATACTAAAGCAAGAAATACAGTAGCTATGCTTGAAAGTGGCAGGTATTAAAGATTTATAAGAGGCTGAGGAAACTGATTCCTCTTAGATAGACAAAGTGTCCTAAATGGAGTTATTAAGATTATGAAGTGCAATGATGAGAAAGATCCCCATGTCTTTTGAATAACACTGACAATGCATCTGTGTATAAATATATATACTTATATATATGACCCTGAATGTGACGATTTTACTATCTACCAACTCCAGACAGCCTCATCTGTGCTGCTTTACACTGTTTCAATCTCAGTTCAGCCTTAAAAACTTTGCTCAACTATTGATCCACATCAGCCCAAACCAAGAACTAATAAATTTAGCTGTCTTGTCTGTTAGAATAGAAGCCTTGCATTTGGGTATGTACCACTTGATGCTTTTCCTTTTTTGCTTCTGTCAATATATTTCCTGTGTAATGATACCTTATAAGGAGCCAGAAAAGCAATATGTGGAATTAGTAATTCCTTTAATGTTGTCAAAGTAGAATTTAGCAACATTACTGTAACTTTATTTGTCTAGCAAAAAAGATGACGATATCAGACTAATACAGAATATATAACATACAATAGATGATAGCATATAAACGATATTTAATTAGATCATAATTTCAAAATAACATTAGAAACATATATATATACACATACATGTACTATGAAAGGTTTTATTAACATTGAAATAAGTCATATTCTGTATGGGAGAATCTGAGATAAAATATTGTATTTCAGAAGCTGTATTTAGGTTTGTGAGTGAAATTCTTTGTTTTCACAGTAAAACTGTTCATAGAGTGAAAATTGAGGGGTTCACAACATTTTACTTCTGAATTTCTAGTTTAAACAGTTATTAGAGCACACAGTAAAGTAGCTCTCATCTAACATAGCTGCAAAAGTTTCAGTTTCAGAGTTCCTTTATTTTAAGATCTCTCTTTAGATTTTTGAGACTTTGGGATTTTTTATCTAATGTTCAGAATTTTAGAACTTTCTTAGAACAATATGCAGTTACAGTGCTATGCGACTAAACTATACATTTTTTTAAATTAAATAAGGGAACATAAAATGCCTATTTTAGAAAGTTTCATGTAATTTTAACAATAAAATAAGAAATCCAGCAAATAAAAGGTGAAAAATGAGATACGGCCTTTCTTCCAAAACAGGAAAAGGGAACAGAACATTGCCCTTATTATTTTTCATTGCTGTGACAGCAAAGGGCTTAGCCAATATCTTGAGGGATAACACAATGCAGAAGGAATCCTTGAGTAGACAGCTATTGAATCAATCAAAGCTTCACCTTCCATCATTAATGAGTTTAGTGTCTGGAATTAAATAATTATTTCTTCTTTTTAAAGAGAAGTAACCACCTGTCTTTTCTTGTTTCTTAGGACAATCATGGGGACAGCCAGGTGAAGCCAAGAGCTGACATGAACATGTTTTTTTCGTGAGTCCTAACTGGGCATTTGGGACCAATAGAAATGAGTTTTCTAGCCCTTAGACAGCTTCTGATCTTCTGAAAGAGCAAAGTGTTCATGAAATGATAGTGTGTTCTTGTCTCATCGCAACTTCAAACCTCCTTTTGGGATAAAAGAGTTACAGAATCACGGAATGGTTGGAAGACTCCTCTGGAAGTCGTCTTGTCCAATCCCCCCGCTCAAGCAGGGCCACTGGTTGCCCAGGACCATGCCTAAACAGGTTTTGAATTATCTCCAAGGCGGGAGATTCCACATCCTCTCTGGACAACCTGTGCCAGCGATCAGTCATCCTCACAGTAGAGAAGTTTTTCCTGACATTCAGAGGGAGCCTCCTGTGTTTCAGTTTACGCCCATTGCCTCTGGTCGTGTCACTGGACACCACTGAAAAGAGCCTGGCTCCATCTTCTTTACACCACCCCTTCAGGTACTTATATACATTGGTAAGATCCGCCCTGTGCATTCCCTTCTCTAGGCTAAACAGTCTCAGTCACCTCAGCCTCTCCTCATATGTGAACTGCTCCAGACCCTTCGTCATCTCTGTGGCCCTTCTTTTTACTGGAGACTGGATTGTCTCCAGTATCTTCACATCTCTCTTGTACTGGGGAGCTGAGGATTGTACACAGTACTCCAGGTGTGGCCTCATCAGTGCTGTGTAGAGGGGAAGGATCACCCCCTACTTATCTGTTGGCAGGGAGCTCTCTCGAGCTTGGAGGGCATGATCCCTGAATATTAAACAGCCTTCTTGGACGTCTCTTCATTCCAGGGTCTTATCCCATGTGACTCTTTCAAGCAGACCTTTGAGCAGGCCAAGATCTGCTCTCCTGAATTCCAGGGTTCTGAGCTTGTTCTTCACCTTTCTCCCTGCCCTCAGAATCCTGGACTCCACCATGTCATGGTCACTGCAACCTGCTTTCAGCCCAGGGCTCTTCCTTGTTTGTGAGAGTCCAGCAGGACACCTCTTCTTGTTGGCTTTTCCATCACTTGGGTGATGATCAATGATCTTCAGGAACCTCTTGCACTGCTTATACCCTGCTGTGCTGTCCTTCCATCAGATAGTGGGGTGATTAAATTCCCCTATGAGGATCAGGGCCTGTGAACATGAGGCTACTCCTACCTGTCCGTATAGGGTCTCATCCATTTGTTCCTGGTTAGGTGTCCTATAGCAGACACCCACTTCAATGTCATACATATTGGTCTTCCCTATTCTACTATAGTAGCTGGAACCTCATTTCCAGATGCAACTTGACCCACATGTCTCTTCAGGAACAGTACCAGGAAACTAAACAGGGAGACTTGCTGGAATACTCCATTTTTTATTAAAATGAGTGTACTAGGTAAGGGAAGAAAAGAGTGAACTAAAACCTACTGAGGAGTATTTAAAACAAAATAGGCAATAATTTTCTTCTTCTTGTCAGATGAGAGTTTTCAGATTATTTAGTTGTTTGGCTGGATTTATCTGGGAAACAAGAAAATAAAAGATATAAGGTCTGTAAACAATTTTCAGGGGCAGAAAGATCATTGCTTTCAACTCTCAGCAACCAGTCAGTTACAAGTTTCTAAAATATATCCGAATTCTCTAAGTCCTAATTAGAATTATCACATGAACTCCTTAGGTATTAACACTTATCTTTAAACTCTCATTTTCTTATCTGTTACTTAGGAGTAAATGGTAAGTAACCCTACTATAAAGTCAATGAATATACACGAGGAGTCTGTATTGCCATGTTTTAATTAAAAGGCACTAAATGGTATGAATCGGTGTGTGGTGGTAGGTGTTTGAAATCATCCTGGCTACCCATCTGCTACATTGGAATGTAGCAAAAAAGAATTTTTTTCTTTAAAAGATCCTGTATTAAATTCATGAAGGACTTGACTTTTCTTTTTTCACTTTTACAAATCCTTTTATCGTGAGAAAATACTTACCATCCGTGTAACACCTTTTTCCTAGATCCATACCTTTGGCTGCTTACCGACTGTTGTCATCAGTCACTGCTATAGGATAAGGGGCTTTTCCCCTTATTGCCTAACCTAGGAAGGTTTCAGGTTGGAAAAAGCTTTCCATAGAAGGAAGACATTGTCAAAAGGTAGATGAGGAGACACTACTATAATGTAAGTAACTTTAAGTCTTACTATTGCAATAAATTTCTCCTCAGCTTCCCAAGTGAGTGCTTTATTCCTGAATATTCCTCCCAGTTCCCTTCTATTCAGAGAACAACAGAAGTGAATGAGTAAGTCAACTGAAGATTCTAAACTGACAGGCTTAGTCATTGATGCTAACCTTTATGAACCCTATAGACTCTCGTTTGAATAACAGCTCCTTAAGGAGACATGAGCCAAAGTTATGATCCCTTTTAGAAGAGACTATTTACTACAGACATTGGAACAGGAGAGTATTTTTTCACTGTTTGGGAATGTCTCATGCAATACTATTAGCTTAGACTGATAGAAAAATAAACACATTCATCAATTTTATTATCAAATGTGTCAACCTGGGTTGCTAAAGATAGGCTTTCAAATATGTATATAGAAAGGAAATTAATTAGTGCAATTTCCTTTGGCTTTGGGTGGTTTGGGGTTTTTTTTTTGTTGCTTTGTTGTTAGTTTTTTTATCATAACCTTTTCTATATGCAGAATATTTAGACTGCTGTGTCTGTGTATGGATGTGACATGTCTAGTTTTCAGACATGTTTGAAAGCCTTGCCCATAAGTCCATTACAAGTGGAGCCCATCCTCCATTCATGTTTGCCTATAGACTCAGGTTTTTTACACTTCTGCATTTTTCGTGTCAAATATGATTTCAAGAACCAAATTTTTAGTAAAAATACCATATAGATGGCTATGAACATGTTCAGGGCTCACATTTAAGATTTTAAACTATGTTTAAACACATCAAGCAATAATTGATCTTTAAAGCGAACAAAAGGAATTTCATTCATGTTGGTATCTACTTCTAGAGAGGGAAATTACAGCTCTTTCTCCATTGTTCACTGGAGGGGTGTTTTTTTCACAGTGTGAAGGAGTAGTTCCTCTGCATAGAAGCTTTACACATTTGCCATTAACTTAGGTTTTAATAGGACTGTCAAAGTTAGTTTGTACAAATGTATTCATGAATTGGAAACATAAACCTCTGAAACTGCATCTGAAGTTCAAAATCTTTTCCCTGGAGAATCTATGATAATCCATAACTGGTGTTCTTCCTTCTACACAACTAGACTAAACTCCCTGTTATAAGTCCCAGTCATGTATTACAGATGTTTTATTTAACAACAACTTAATTTGAGTCAACAGCTATTTTCATCCTAGGCCCTCCTTTAAACGCAGAGGGAGAGATGACATCCCTCATTCCTTGTTCAGGGAAATATGACAGTGCTCTAGGACTTTATCGCCTTTCTCTGAATACCTGCTGGTACCTTCTAAGGTGATCTAAATGTTCTTATGCTCACCCTTTTTCCATAGAGCCTTTGTTTCAGACTTTCGCATGCTCTTTTATTCTCTTTCTATATAGACCTCTCAGAGAAGTGGCTAGATAAGATGAGAAAGCTGCCTGCATCTTTGCAGTATGTTTGAAAATAAGAAATAATTTCTGCCATGTACATGTGATAAGCAAAACTTATTTAGAGGTGTCTACTGTTACACAACTCTTCAGCAATATAAAATCTATGTCTTAGTAAGCACTGACGTAGAGGCTTCTTTTAGAGCATTTTTTCTATGGTAATAAGAAGTTATTACAGAAGGTATAAAGACCCGTGGCATTACAAAAGCATTGTGTATTTTGATAAATCATTTACATCTGTCATTTGCTAAACTTGGAAACACACTATATAGACTGGTTTTGATGTCATTTGTATTAAGACAACTCTGTTAACTTCAACAGGAGTTATTTCAGGGTTTATTAAATAAGAAAATTGATAAACTATAATGATTATGGTATTTTCCAGTACAGAAATAGGAATAATGACAAAAGAAATTAGTGACAATTACATAAACTTTTGTTTGATGAGATAACTCGGTCCATTATTAGCAAAAAGACTGAATAGGATTAAAACACTCTACACTTAAAGGACTTAAGAAGAAAAAACATATAGGTATAAATTATAGGGTTCGATTTTAAAGTTCACTAGTGAACTATTGCACATTATGTAAAACATTTGAGCTGAATTTTTGCAGCACATCACACTAAGAAAACTAGTTAATGAATTTAAGACTCACTTTTATAAATTTCTGAGTATGTATAGTGACATGTATCTGAAAATTAAGTACAATAATCGAATGACTAAGCCAAACTCACTGTAAAAGTTCCAGTTTAGGTAAGTTCAAAATCTAGATTTAACAATAAAAAATAAATAAATATAGTTTGAGCTCTTGAGAGACATTCCTGAAAGAATATTGCAGACTGGTTGAATAATGCTGAAACACTATGATGAGCTCACTTTTTACAGAAATTTTCAGGAAAAAGAAAAAAAAACTGAGAGGAAAAAGGATTACTTACTGTTATCTTCTGTTCTCTGAATGCACTGCCTGATACACAATGTGGTTCTCTGAGGGTCACTTTTTCTTATTTGTAGCAGACTAAAATGATCCTGCAAAGTTTTAGCCACAGTTCTTTATGAGGGAAAAAAGCAATCATCAAGTCTTCCTCCCAACCACACCCATCCATGCTCTCTTAATTTTCTATTGTCCATGGAAGCTACAGTTAAAGTAATGATGCAGAATAGTAGGTGGAGGAGGCAAAGTCAACATATCTTCAGCAACTGCTATATTTCAAGCATAGTCAGAGGACAAAAATAAAAAAAGTTTTAAGTAACTCATTTTTATACTTAACAACATTTCTTCCAAAGAGCTTCACTTTTTACAACCAGGCTGAAAATCCCCTGAGGAGACAGGCTGAATGAAGTATATATTTAGTTGAACGCAGACTGAAGCACTTGCTTTCCCAGTATTTCCCATTGGTACTGCAAAGACAGAGGAGGGGGAATACAGGAGGCTGTGCACTAAACTTCATGCAGAAATCCAAGAGATTGCAGGGAATGCCATTGCGGTTAGAGATTTGAAAAATGTGGGAAATTCATCATCAGCCAAGTGTGTATGTTTTACCTGTTTTGGATCAAACCACCTCAGGTTATTATTTACGAAATCAGACACTCTGCTTGGCATAGCGGAATGATATGAATGATAGTTATTTGCTGTTTTAGCTGCCAGATGTACCTAGGATCAGGTACTGCAGACAGTTTTGATAGTTATAAGGATGGTGAAAGAAGTTTAATTTTTCCCCCCCCATAATATACTGTATATTTCTACTTAGATCTCAAGACTACCTTAAGTTTATCAATGACATTAAAAAGTGAGAGATCTGTAGTGCCTGTAGTGCAAAGCTCTCCTGATCAATACAAAGGTTATGATGATAGTAAGAAGTATAAGCTTACAGACAGCAAGAACCGGTGGGCAAGATGGTCTCTCCATGAGTTTCTGCAAGCACAAAATCTTAGTGTGAGGGTCACTGGGGTTCTGGATGGAGGACTACAAGTTTTGAAAGGACGTTTTGAAACTGTTTTTGAAGGAACAAACACAGAAGAAATCAGCATTGTGCAGTATGTCATAAAGAAATGGCTGAAAGGCTAGATAACATCATCTGAGCCACAGACAGGGAATCTGCCAGGAATCTGCAAGAGGAAGAGGAAATAAAAGAGCCACAACCAGCAAAATTTCCCAAAGCAAAGGAGTTTTTACTGTGACAGTATGTATCCCAGCACATATAATTTATCTCTATTATGATAGTTCATAGGTCATGAAAAATAACTCCTATGCAAGGAAAAAATACATTTATTTCATACATTTGAAGATAAAAGATATTCCTAGAGTGTGCAAGACTCAGACATGTAAAATTTGCTATAAAGACACTTACAGATTCCAGTTAGTCAGTGGTGCAGAAGACACAACCTAGCTAATAGCAACAGCCTTGATCCAAAACCTGGTATTTCTTTTCATAAGCTTCAATAGGCTGCTTATAAATAAAATGGGAACTTTATGGAATTGTGACTATCCTGAAAAGTAATAACAGTTATCAACACAAATATTTTCCATCTTCATTTGCAGAAATTTCATTCAAAAAGATAGAATAGTCCTGCCTATTGACAGTGAAGAACAAAGATGAAGTTTGGCAATGACAATACATAGAATGTGGCTTCTCTTAAACTAAAACAGCAAGGTACAAAAAGAAGCGTGCTATAGGGGACTATGACCATTTCTATTTCTCCCACTGAACTCTATCAAAATAGTCACTGTTTCTTCAGCCCTGAAGTTGTCTTTTCCTCAATTTCTAACATAATAGAAAATATAAATACTAAGAAATGCCAGGCAAGCTTTAAATTCTGATTCTTTGAAATATTCTTTAAAATCTTATATTGTGGCAAACCTGTACTTGATGCATACCCCTGCTAAAGTTACTCAGGAATGACTTTGATTAGTCCTTTTTTTTGAGTTCTTTTGTTTTCTACCTCCTCTCTTCCTGAGTTTTGGCAATACATTTAGATGAGCTAACTTCCACTTACAATTTTAATTACAACTAGTAGTGGTTTTTCTATTGTGTTTTGGGGTGTTTTTTGCTGTAGGAAACTGACATTGCAAATATTACATATTATGCAAAGAATGTTTCTACAAATTATTTTCTATGGTTAATTCAAAATAACCTGCAGCTTCTATGCCATTTTTCCTAGTCCACTACAAGACCTATATTCAAAACCCTTATCAACTTCTAATAGAAGCTGAAAATCAGGAGTAATACGTAATGCCTTGACATTCTCTGACTCTCTTCCTTTTTTCCTTCTTCTCCTCATCCCCCCATCAATATTTAAGAAGCACATGAAAGGAACAAGTCAATAATTAAATAGAAAGGATTTCAAATGCAAGTTTCTGCATCCTCTAACTGTATTTGTGTTTCAGGAATTTCTATAAAATAAGAATTTTAACAAACATTGTCAGGAACATAGTTAAGCTTCAAACTGACTTAAAATTGGATTAGTTTTTTTCTGCTTCCTCATTTCACTCTGCTTTACTCCATTCTTACTTTAAATTTAAATATTTATGTTAAAATCATATCAGTTATATGTTTCAACACTTGGGTTTTTTTCTTTTTCCCTAGATCTTTAAATGCTTGCATACCCTTTTCATAGAAATATAAAAATTGCATGCTAAAATCATTGTACACTAACCTTCTTAGAATTATAGAAATTAAAATAGGAAAAAACCTATTGGGATAGGTGTGAATTCCACTACTAGTAAAGTCCAGATCAGCTTAACCCACCACCACCACCACATTTGCTTCTACCTTCCAGACTAGATATCCCATTCAACTATATTTCACAAAAAATGTGGAAAATGCATGAAGACCAGCCTGTTCCCAAGTCCTTGTGACAGAGACATCTTGGAACATCACTCTTAAAGAACTGATGAGAGAAGGGAAGGCATGAAACTGTGTGGGTCAATATCCTTCAGTATAAGATAGTTTGCACTGTTCTGGACAGTCAGAAAGAAATGAAAGTCCTTAAAATTAAAAGCTCTTCTGAAATGCTTTCTGGTGTAGCACATGTCTGCTATGCTCTCAGGAACATGTCTGTGCTGAAGGAGCTTGACATAACCTAGGCTGTTCACCTTAGTCAATGTTTAGTCAAGCTGTACAGATTTAGTTCTTTTAATCTTCACTCATAGACCAGTCTGGTTAGTTTTTGCTAGTTATATGTAAAGTCATTCCAATTTGTCAATATCTTTCTGGAAATGTGGTACCCAGAACTGACTTTAAACAAGCTATTTAAACAAGAAGTTTTAAAAGCTTTCAAACCACATTATTATTATTATTATTATTATTATTATTATTATTATTATTGTTGTTGTTATTCTTGTTGTTATTTATTATTGTAATTATTCTTATTACTATTAGTTTACTGTTACTGTTACAAACACTTTATACTACAAAAATACCCATAGGGTCAAAGTTTTAATGATAAAGTTTGATTTGGCATCCACAATCAATTGCAAGACAAATCAATTGTAGATACTTTTGACACCATTAAATACTTAGCGCTGAGTTACCCTTGCCTAATTACCCCTAAATTAGGTACCTAGGTGAAACCTCTATAACAAAAGTCCTCTGAAATCATGCCTTGATATGTCTGGATTGCCTTTTGATTCATATCAAATCAAACATGAGCAGAAGAGCAGACTAGAAATGAGAGCCACAGCAGATAGTTTTAGAGCTGCCAGTACTATTGTGAAACAGGGCACTCAAGAAAGATCTACAAAAGTATTTTAAGAAGGCAGTTTTAACACCTTTCATATTAATATGTTTAGGATGTGACAGATGTGAAATCTCTTTGACTCAGAGAGTATTTTAGTGACTTTGGAAGTCCTTCAAAGCTTTAACAACAGCCATGAGCCAGGCATGATTTGATTTTTCTATGCATCTGCTCTACAGCCGAGCTGCAGGCAGCTTTCAAGAGTTCCCAGCAACACAATGCATCTCCCATACATCCTCTAGCAAGTCCTTTAAAAGCATTTAAGACATTTTCTGTTTGTTCAATAAAATCATGTTCTCATGACTCACCAGTGCATTGTGTATACATTCTGGCTAATACGCTTTCCGAAAACCTTTTATGAAAAATTCACACAAGGTACCCAAAAGGCTGGTAGAACATTAATTGGAAAGGACATTTATAAGAGGAGTACTGTTGTTACTGCTTTTTTGTTTCTAAGATTTAAGCAGAAGATTTAGCTGATCATCTTTCTCTTTTAGGGAATGGTTCTGATACTTTTATTCTAAGAGTTTGGGTAAGTGTCACAGCACCAGCTGGTAGATGGGTAAATACCAAATGTGAGGGAGAGTCTTACGGATCAATACGGTATACAGCAATTCTCTGCAAGCAGTTAGCATGTAAAGTATTGCTATATAAGCATAGCAAAGAAACAACAATAAAGCCCAATGCTACCTTAAGTGCTGGATGCTGCAATAAGTCTTGAAAATGTTTCTGTAAGCATATAAGCTGACAATTCTGGAAGAAAGGTTTCTTGCAAGGCTGTGAAGGTATAAATGGAATGAGTCTGTGAAAGTGAGATATAACAGAACATTACGTTCTAAGAACACTAGATGCAGGTAGTCTTGGCATCACTAAGATCACCAAACAGAGGCTTCAAGATAAAGAACATTAAAAACACACGTATATAAAATTAGTGTTAGCTGTTGTCCTGGTTTTGGTTGGGACAGAGTTAATTTTCTTCCCAGTAGCTGGTACAATGTTGTGATTTGGATTTAGTATGAGAATAATGTTGCTAACACACTGATGTTTTAGTTGTTGCTAAGTAATTTTTATACTCAGTCAAGGACTTTTCAGTTTCTCAGGCCCTGCCAGCAAGAGGGTTGGAGGAGCACAAGAAATTGGGAGCGGACACAGCCAGGACAGCTGACCCAAACTAGCCAAAGATGTATTCCATACCATAAAATGTCATGTTCAGTATATAAAGTTGGGGAAAGAAGAAAGAAGCGGGGTGGGGGTGGGGGGGTGAAGTTTGGAGTGATGGCATTTCTCTTCCCAAGTCACCATTATGCAGGATGGAGCTCTGCTTTCCTGGAGGTGGCTGATCACCCGCCTACCAATGGGAAGTGGTGAATGAATTCTGTGTTTTGTTTTGCTTGTGCGTGCGGCTTTACCTATTAAACTGTCTTCACCTCAAACCACAGTTTTTCTCACTTTTACACTTCTAATTCTCTCCCCCATCCCACCAGGAGGGAGGGAGTGAGCAGCTGTGTGGTGCTTAGTTGCTGGCTGGGGCTAAACCACAACAGTTGAAGAATTTCTGAAATAGTTGGGCCACAGACCCTCTAGTATTCAGTGTTCCATCAAACAGGAAAATTGCTTTGAACGTTATTCAGTGTATGTTATGAAGGGTGCTTCTGGTTCTTTTCACTAACTGTTGTAAATCAAAAGCAACATTATTAAAGCTGATGAAGTTAAAGACTGATGAAAAGAAAACAAAAACTGTTTAGTGAGAATCCAGCCCAAAGTATTGAGGTTTTACAGAACGTTTACTGTATGTCAGTACCTAGAAAATATAAACAAATTTAACTATGACAAATTAAGTGAGAGGAGAGCAAGTGTTTATGGAGTACATAGTACAAAAGGTCGTGGCATTCCTGCCTGTTGATGTACACTGCAAGTAAAACTGAAGTGAGAGTTTTCAGAACTGGTATTTTCTTGGGCTTTAATGTAAAGCTGAATCTCAGAGATGAAAAAAAACTTATCAAGATGTTCTGTTCTTCTGAATTTAAGCTGATCCCATTCCCAATAATCCAGATCAATGAAGGTACATACTGTTCCTGGAATTACAGATGGGGATTTTGGCGACACTTTTTCATTGGAAAGATATAGTTTGAAAATTAGATGTCCTGATATTAGCTAATCTGAAATGTAATTAGCATTTATTTGTAATTAGGTGCATATGTCAGCAGTGATGGCTTCAAGTTTAGTTACTTTTCATGAAGAGTTGTGATTGCATGTGGCTACCTACCGTTATTTTCTAATGCGATATATGAGGAATGCCCAGAAAAGAATGTTATCCTTAAGCTTACTCTTTCCTGCCCTGTATGTAGACATAATGAAAAACTATAAACAAAACACACAAAGGAAGACTGATTGCATTGACAAGGAAAGAACAATTTAAGATATTTCAGTATGTTAAAATTGTCTCATAATCAACTAACAATTTCTTCACACATTATTCAGTGATGGTGTTTTTTTCCCCTGCAGGATGACAATATCTGTAAAACAAAAAGGAGTGTAGAAGTTATTTTTTCACAGGTAAACTTGATGGCCATGGTCAATAACAAAAAAAAACCCCAACCAAACAAACAAAAAAAAGATATTTATGCCTTTTTATTTTAGAAGAATAATTCAAATTTTATTCTTATTTATTCAAAAGTGAAGACAAACACTATTTAACTTGAAGCATGTAAATGCTCCCTTTGATGTGAGTGCCTGAAGTTAATCACATGCTCTATTGGATTAGATCATGAATGTATATTGACTTCACTGGGTTTCCAGGAAAGGAAAGAAGTTGCAGTCAGAGCCAAGTAGTATAGCTTTATACTTGTGTATGAGTTCTTTGTGGCAATGTATATAAACCTGAGTGGAAAATATATTAACCTGGCATATTGCTTGATGAAATGAGAAAAAAAAGCAACACAGGTTAATGACATGTTCAAGAACATACACATCTCTTTTGTAGTCTTGCCAACTGCAAACTGACTTGTAATGTCACAAGATCATAAAGAAACCATGAAAATAGCATTAACAAAATATTTATATATGAAGTCACTGAATGTCAGTGGTTTTCTGTTTCCAGACCCAGTGCTATATAATAAAATAAGTTCCATATTCCTTTATCTTTGTTCTTGGACATCAATATCAATTCCTAATAGACCATTTCCATCAGTTAAGAGTAATACTGGCCTTTAAGTAAGATTTAAGGTTCAAAAGTATTTAGGAGCTTATCATTTTCTCATTCTTAAAAACACATGCATCTTTCTGACCCGTGGTAAGGTTTATAGTGATCTCATCATAACAATACCTTTGTCTTGTGTGAATCCTGCCAAGAGAAAGGGCTTTCTAAAAACAGTCCTACTATTGGATAAAACCAATGTTTATATGAAAATGAAAATACAGGATTTGTTTCACATTTCCACGTGCTCATTGTCTGGCCACCCTTTGAAATTTCTCAAGGAATTTTAAACCCAATTTTTTATTATAAATAATCTCTTGTGTTTGTAGTTAAAAAGAAATATGGAAATCAGAATTAATATTTGCAGATTTAACAGTTGATAACATGCTAGTAGATTTATGGAAATTGACCTTGTAGCATGGAAGACCAAATCCATGATGGAGATTTAATCCTCACCTATAGAAGAGACCAAACAAGAAAGAACAAGCTGGATCTCTTAATGTGGTCTAGAGGATATTATACTCTATCGGTACTAAGTGCAATGGTGAAAACAAAATTTAAAAAATAAGTTGTATAAGATTATGCAGAAAAGTATCTCAGATGAAGTGCAAATATATATGCATGTTGTTCTAACAGACAAAGAAGGAAGAAATTTTTTTTCTAAAGAGTTTAAAAAATTTCTTTCTTTTACAGTTTTGATCTTCAAATACAATTTCTGGGGTTTTATTTGCTTGTAGCAGGTGCAGAGATGTTTGTGTGTACTCCTCCTTTGTGTCATCATGAAGGAACTGACAGACAAAAGGCCTGTCACTAAAGGTTGAAGTGGTACCTCTGCATCACAACTAAATATATACATACCTAAAAAGAGTCTATATGTATGTATTTCTCTGTTCATAAGTAGGATCTCACTGATAAGAAGGACATTGTTACCGATAGCAGGAAGCTCTGCTGTGACATGCATTGCATGCTTTTGTAGAAGGATACAGAAAAGATAAGAGCTCAGAAAATAAAGAGTATCCTTGGTATGTTTAAAAAGATAATAGTAAAGAATAAACAACCAATTTCTAAATTGCACTATGTTGCTATTTAATATTCTCTTCAGACTAAAAATATTGCAGTCTCATGTATAATAACTGGTAGCCATTCATAAATGGTCATCACACTGTTTCTTCAGAGTCTGCCCTTCTAAAAAACCCTGTAAAATACACTGTTGAGGTTGGAGAAGTAAAAATTCAAACACTAGATACATCACTGGCCTAAGAATGCATATCCTAAGCAAAAAGAAGAAAAAACATAATCCAAATTATTATGACTTTCTTATGGAACATACAGAGCACAGACCAATTATAAATTCCTTTGAAAAAAATACAGTCTCACTTTTTCCAATGAAGAGCACTAACTGAATAGAAAACTATAGCTTTCACATAGTTTTTAGTAAACCATCCTTGTAGAATTTGTCATGAACTGCTTACAAAGCTTAAATAAGTCTGTAGAAAGACTGCAGCTCCTCATTAATATCTGTAAACTTCTGAATAGATTTGCTATAAAAGTATACTATATTGTTGTTAAGTTGTGCATGATTTGTCTGTAAATGTTCTCCGGAGTACGGGTATTTGTGATATTGTACTCTATATGGAGAAATTACATGAGAGGTAAAAATGCAAAAGCATAAAAGATTGGATCACCTTTTAAAACTCTATTCTGTTTTTGTTATCGGATGATTAAAGATTAGCACGTGAAATGTTATATGGACAGGCTTGTCATAGTGCCTAACTTCAGCAGTCCCCCAGTCAAGACATGATCTGCAAAGTTTTCAAAAGAGAAAATTGTATAAACAAAACTAGGCAGTTTGTAGCACCCCTTATTGATTACTGTCCTTCAGATACACAGCCTGGCTGCTCAGGAGAGTGCAGTGACCAAGCTAATAGGGACTGATCAGAGTGATTTCTATGCCATACCTGAAAATGAGAATTCTGGTTCTGTACAAGAACCCTTACAAAAAGTTAGTGGTCAGCTCTTAGTTTCCAGAATAGAGTTTTTGTTTGAGGTATAGATATCTTAAGCCGTCAATACAGTTCATGAGCCTACTACCTATATTTGCTTTAACTATTATTTTTAATTTGTGTTTTGTAAATATATAGTGACACCCTGTCCGTATTTTACTGTCTTTCCTATCCTTTGCTGGAAGTTTTCAAAAAAATGTCAGCTAGCAGGAATTTATGTTCTGTGTTCCATAGTAAATGTGTTTCTGTGACAAATTCATTAACTAGACACAAACCTTATATTTGTAAATCTTTTTTTTCTGGAATCAATTAATTAATTATGTTGACTTTATGCTATAGCATGTCAAGAATGTAAGTAATAAAAGAGATAGAAAATAAGATAGAGACATTTGAACCTTTTTGATGGCTCATTCTCAGGGCTGTTCAGCACTTTTCCTCCTCAAGAGTGCACCATGTTTTCTCTGGTGTACTGTAAGACTCTAATGTTTAGTGCAGTCATTTATTTAAAGGCACTTTTTATATTGGAATTCATATTGGAGTTTCACTTTGTATGGCTGACATGCATATTGTGCATGTGTAAAATTGACATCGAATATTTCAGGTTCAAAGATGATATTACGTGGCTGTTCCTTCATATGCTGCTCTGCTCTGAGTTTCTCTTTAGAAGTCTTAGCACCCTAGTGGCCAGGTTTTTGAAGATGGCTTCAATTTCTAATGACATAATTTTGCATGTGGAAGTAACTACATCTGTATTTTCCACCTTCACAAACCTATTTCTTGTTTTTCAAAAGTCATATGATAAAACATACTAATAAGCTCAAACATAAACACATTACAACTGAAG
The DNA here is from genome assembly GCA_035590275.1 of Ibycter americanus. NCBI lineage: Eukaryota > Metazoa > Chordata > Aves > Falconiformes > Falconidae > Ibycter > Ibycter americanus. The sequence goes on from JAVJGI010000014.1 coordinate 35,933,388, forward strand.
TTGTAAAAGGGGGGGTCAGCTTTGAGGGAAAACAACAACATCAAGATAAACTCTACTAAAACTTAGAACTGAGAAGTTGTTTATTCAAAGCCAAAATACACTGAACAGTTTAAAGGGGAAGATTATAGTTCACATTCCTTTATCTGGGGAGAGAAGAGATTGAATTTTGTTATAATTAGGACAAATTATTTTTTAAATGTAAGTCAAATTCTTATAGATCTTTTCATTAACTTCAGCTCATCCCTTCAGATTACACAGCATAACAGCCATTTCGGTCTTGGTTTTTCAGTCTTGAAAAGCTTGAGCCAGTATCTGTTAGAGATTTTCAGAGCTAATTAACTGTGTTGAATTACAACAATTGAGTCGCTTGCCTTTTTTTATTTAATTAATTATTATTGCTGAGATTATTTTTGTTTTTTATTTAGAAGAGTAGAGTGTTTATGTGTTGGTAATGACTTGAGCTAAAAAGGATCTCAGATCCTTGGGATTTGTTATGACACTGTGATTCTACTTGGAGTTGACTGGATTTAAATATTTTTGTATTTTGGTCTGTGGTGGCTGGTCCCATGATTCAGAATGAAACTTAATGTTGTAAACACTGCAGTCTTTCATCTGTTCTTTGTATTTAATTTATTCTGAAAAATCTGTGCAGATTATTCCGTTACTCACTCACTGACTATTTCACTCACTTTCATTCAACAGCAAATCAGTTTTTACAACCACAAAATAAAACAAGTAAGCCAGGGAGATGAATAAAATAAAAATGAATTAATAAAATAATGACTATATATTATATATATTAGATATTATTTTATATATTATAAAATAGTGAAAATAATTAAAATAATGAATTATGAATAAAAACCTTCACTTGAAGTGAGACTTCAAAAGTGGGCATTCACCCACTTCTCTGAATCCTGAGACAGAGCATCAGTTCTTGCGGCACATGGACCAGGCGTCATGTCAGAAACCATGTACATCTTCTTGTGTCCAGACAATCCTTCCTCCCTTTCTTCATGCTCCTTTCTCCATGCTCCTTTCTCCCTCCTGTGACCCAGAATTCACACCCTTTGTCCCTTCCCCCTGATCCAGAATCCCTTCACACTTCAGAAAACCCTATCTGTGCTGCTGAGAAAGGTATTGTCAATAAACTATTAGGATGGCAACCATACCCATCACAACGCCAAGCTTGCCCTATTTGAAAGTTACTCCTTCTAGTCATCTTCTTCTTCATGGAATTATTTTCCAGTTCATTTTTTTTCTCATCGATGCTGCTTCTCTTCTTACCTAGAAATATTTCCATCAAACCTACCTTATTTATATAACCTGACTTAAACTCTCACAGGAAGCACCTTTTATATAATTCCACAAACACTCTGCACTTGTCATATTTCTCTCATATGATTTAAGACACCTATCATGCTGTGCTATATTATTCTTATTTCCATAGTTTCCTTTTCTGGGTCTTGATAATTCTTGATTTATTCCTTTATCAACCTCTTATAAAAGGTTAGCATTAATATTATGAAATTACCTGTAGATATGTTTACATTATGGTTCCCCTACATACTTCTGAAACACTTTAGCAGCATTTATGATAGTATCAGCCGCCCACTACACCTGCCACCATAGGCAGGAGTCTGTGTTGCTCTTTTCTCAGCTAGATATCTGTCTCTCTTTAAGCCCTGCCATTTCTTTTGTTTCTTCCTCTCTACACTTCTTTTTTGGGTTATATTTCTCATATCACTCTCCCTAACATAAGGTTGCTTCTTTTTCTGCAGAACCACAAAATGTCCATGAGACATTGTGACTTTGAAATTGTTTTTGTAATAAAAATATTGTATTGCATAGAATAATAGTCTTATAACATAGTCACTTGAAGTTCAAGTGTAGTCCATACCAGTACAAAATAAAAGCACTCTGCTCCCCTTCTTCTCTCTACAACATGCAGTTTGGGTAGCAAAAGGCAGGCTGTCACGTACAATGTAGACACATTCAATCATACAAATGATTGACTATGCTCAGAATCCACAGCGTATTTTAAAGCTGATCACCTCAAACATGAGCAAAACAATGCATTTTTTCTTTTTTTCTTTTCTTGCAATCCTCTCCCACAGGATATTTTGGAGGTAGTAGTGGAGGTTTTCAGTAAAATCAACCAACAGGAATTTCTGTTCAGACGGTGGCTGCTTATAAGCTTCTCTGAATACTAAAGCATTTAGCATGGTTTGGATGGAAAATTAGAATAGAGAGCAAAGGGACATCAGCTGCTAACTGAGAAAAGTGCAAGAAACTGGAACTGGCACTTAATTATCTTTGAGACCTCTACTACTCTGTCAAATCTGGCTAAAATCAATAGATTCAAAAGCTGCAGGAACAGGGAAGAGACATACACATGCACAGACAAATGCACACATGGGTCTTGCTCCCATAGCCAACATTTCTACAAAGCCAATTTGGCTTATGTGTGCAAGGGGATGTTCCATGCTGCTCAAAGGGACAGCACACGCAGTGATGAGTGGCCACATCTGTGTGAAACAGTAAGGACATTTACTAAGGTTGCATTGAGACATACCTCATTTGTAGTCTGGACAGTGCACAGCTGCTTTGCAGTGCTTCCAGAAGCTTGCACAATCACAAATACGTTAAGGAAACAAACTCAAAGGTTATTCTATCCAAATGTTCCCCTGTTTATTAGGTTGCTCAGGAGGAAATATGGCTCCATAAGGCACACCTATTTCCCCAATACTCTGTAGGCTAGAACAGATGGACAATACCAACCTCTACTTGCATCAAAGGTAAATGCTGTCAGCTTGTTTTCTGTGGTGCCTCAAAGAATGGCATCTCAGCAGGTATGTTTTGCCTTGGACAGACCTCAAAACTCACAAAAACTATACCCCCAGAGATCAGTAAACTGGATGAAATTGGGGCGAAAAAGCAGACAGAAATAAGTTGGAAGGAGTGAACGATGTAAATTTCATGTATGAGGCAGGACAGTTATAAGGGCAGTAAGGGGAGAAAGCCAGATGGAAACAGTCGTTGTTAAACTGTTCACCAAATGCCTGATCAAGGACTGGACTTATATTTTCAGACTTCTTGAAATCATGTCTAATAGCTCAAAATCTGACAAATTGCCATTCCTCTGCTGAAAACCATTTTTATCACATCTACATGTATACATATGTATGTATGTATTCATGTATCTGTGTCTATTTTGCCAGTTTAAGTTTTGTCAGAGTTTAAAAAAATCTTTATTGCATTCACTTTTATCTCTAACTTCATACATAAACTATTAGATTAACCTGGGTCTAGATCTTCAGAGAATTTTTCTTTCCATTTTAACCTATACCAAGATGAAGGAAAATTCTATTTTTTCTCCTTCTTGGTGCATTCTTTTCTCAGTCTTCTATGTTAAAAAGATTTCCCTTTCTGAATGTTTCCTCCCTGACATTTAAGACACAAATCATCTCTAACTAACCTCAGCAACATATTGGGTTTTATCTGTCTGCATCTGTGTCAAGATTGAAACTCCATTTATTAAATGAGATGATGATGATGATGATGATGATGTCACTCTTCCATGCTTATCTCTTTGTCCATTTTCCTGCACACTGGAATGGGGTTTCTAGAGTATATCAACAGACAGTTGAAAAAGTACCTAAGGTCTCCTATTCAAAACAGGACTATACTATGGGTGATGAGCTGCTAATGTCCATTTTAACGGTTCATCCAGTAACCAAGCAATTGATCGCTTCAATTTATTTTGAATCACCACCATGACTCCTGAGTGCATTTTTTTTAAAGAAAGCCTCTTTTGTGAGCTGATTCAGGGATGGACGGGTCAATTTGTCTAACTACTCATCCATGGGAAAAATTTTGAGATAAGAAATAAAGTATGTATTACAGCAAAAGAAGCAGAATCTTCGATCTGAAAAAGACACTAAGCATATTTAAAATGGATCTTCAATAATGATTGATGAATGTAAATTTTATTTTTATTTTCCCAAAAGTGTTTTCTGCTGTGTAAAATTAAAGGTGGTGGTAGGTTTTTTGTTGTTTTTGTTTTTGTTTTTTCCTGAATACAGTCTATTCTGCTTTGCTTTCACCGTAACAGGTGCCATAAGCTAGGTGTGGAAGGGTGCAGAGCGGAGACAAACATTCCTAGAAGTGAGAAATTATTCAAAAGGCAGCAAGGGAGGACTAGAACTGTTTCTGTGGGTAGGAAATTGGATAATTCTACAGTGAAGGCAGAAGACAGAAACAGGGTCATGCCTAACCTTGCCCTGATACAGCTCTCCAGGGAGACAAGGATATGCAAGCCATGGATCCAATCTAAATTTCCTGGTGACTCTTCACCAAAGCCAAGTGATCTGTAGCTATAAAGAAAAGATTTTTATAATTATTTTATATATATCTTTATCCACAACTCTGGGTTGCTGTGGTCCTTGATGTTCAGTATTTATTTATTTGTTTTTCTGATGGAAAATCCAGTTATCTTCCCAAGGAAACATTTTTAATATATACCCTGGAATATATAGCAGTCTGATGGCTATGAAAACGTGATTATCAACTTATATTCTTCATACTAAATAAAATGATATTTCAAATGACTAATTCTCAAAGTATTGTGAATGTGTACTGTTATAACTAACAATCAGTGTTAAACTAATTACCCATTAATATGTGCTCATAAAATGTGTGTGTGCGCGCCTCTGTAAGTTACAAGACAGTTACTTTAAGTGGTGTTACTGCACTAGTTGCTCAGTTCTGAGCTGGTCTGTCATGGGTGAGCCTTGGCTAGCAGCCAGACTCCCCCTCAGCTGCCCACTCACTCTACACACACTCAGCAGGACAGGGGACAAGGTAGGAAGAACAGGAATGAGAAAGTTCATGGGTCAAGATAAAGCCAGGGCAATTGCATACTAGTTACTGCTGTGGGCAAACTTGGTTAGTCTTGACTAGGGGAAAACTAACTTAATGTATATGAAAGTAAATACATAATGAGTAATTCAAGTAATTGGAAACAAAAAGACAAACACTAAAACAATCCCTTTCCTCTCCCTTTCCCAGGTTCAGCTTCATTCCTTCATGCCAGACTTCTCTATATCCACTTCAAGGGGTGCAGAGGGATGGGAAATGCGGGGTCATGGTCAGTCCAGAATAGATCCTCTGCCACTGATTTCTCCTCACACTTTTCACATGCTCCTGTGTAGGTCCTTCCACGTAGAGGGTTAATTAACATTGATAATATACAGTTGTGGGCTTGCTTCTGGGGCACTGGGTTGGCTGATGTGGATAAT
>JAVJGI010000014.1:35938787-35949455 GCA_035590275.1 Ibycter americanus
ACAGCAGAGGCAAGAAGCAGGGTGGACTGGCCTGAAGATGATGAAGAAACAGCACGGACAGTAGATGAACTTTTGGAGGCTTATGTGGGAAAGCCTTGTTGCAGCCGGCAAGTTTGGTAGTGCTGTGACACTTCCACAGGCTGCAGGGCAATCTCTGCTCCAGTGCCACTAACCACCTCCTTCTCCTCCTCTTCTGACTGTGGTGTTTCTTCTGCTATTTCCACCCTCACACCCCACAACCCCTCCTTTTTTTCCCCCTTCTTTGCCTGTGTGGCATTTTTTACTCTTTCTTAACTATGTTGTCTGTGAGATGCCACCACCTTGGCTGAGGGACTTGGCTGTGCCCTGTGGTGGGTCCCTTGTAGCCAGTTGAAACCATGTGGCATGGGACAGCCCCTGGCCTCTCCTCACAGATGCCATCCCTGTAGCCCCACCTCCACTGCTAAAACTTTGCCACATAAACCCTGAACTACACATGATAGTGAACTGCATCTATGGCAGTGCAAAAAAAAAAAGAGATGTTTGCAAGTCTGACACACCTGAACTGTTGGCATTTGTTCTGTGCAGTCTTCTGAAAGCTCTGAAGACATGATTCTAAGTATAACCTCCTCAAGAATGCTTTTTTTACCAGAAAAATAAACCAAAACATCTAAAGTCAAGTCTTTTTTCATTTGCTCACATCTACTTTCTCTGCTTATAGTGCATATATTGACAGGGAGTTACATAAAAGAATTAAACTTGAATTTGTAGTTTTCAGGAACTATTTGGGATTGTGTAATAGTATGGAATATTTTTCACCTTATGTTAAAAAAAAGGAAAAAAAAAAGTGAAACATTGATCTATTCTCATTGCTGAAGGATAAGGACATTGTAAAGATTGTAAGTAATTGTTTATTTTAATAAGCAAAATATATCTGCAATAGAAAGTTGCAATTTGTTTCTCAGTTGTGCCTACATTTTTCAGTTGTTTCATCAAATAGAAATTCCTGACTAGCAAGTCAGGCATTGAAATGTAAATGTTGGTTTAAACCCTTATACTAATCATATACGCCCACATATAAGTAGCCTTATTTGCCCATTGTATGCAATAGGTCCTAGTTGCATAATTTTTCACCTCAAGAATTTCACAGCAAAAGGGGAAAGGAAAGTAGAAGAGGGAGAGGAAGGAAAAGGGAAATGGGAAAGGCAAGCAAAAACGTCTCAGCTGCTTTTAGAATCCATTTGCAACCCTCTGCAAGCACTGAGCCAATCTACATCTGTCTAGAAGTACAGATAACTATAATCCTGTATTAGCTTGACAGCACTGCCTTCCTTTACGCAGAAAACTCTCTGGCTGATATAAAATTATCCCAACATATTCCTAGAAAAAAACAAGCCAAACCAAACAAATGTTTTTTCCCTCTTTCACCATCAGTATGGAGACACTTGTTGACATCAAGCTCAGAGATCCCAACATACAGGTATAAGTTATTATTGTTCTAAGAGTGTGCACACCAGCAGGGAGATCAAACTTTGGTATACTGTAATAATATGTGTGTCACCAAGAAGAAAAGGCTAATAGAATATTATCTCTGAAGCCAAAGAACTGGTGCTGAAAAACGAACGTTTACAAAATGCCCATACAGGATGGATTCCATACCACCACACCACCATACCTCCTTTTTTTTACTTAAGCAAAAGCTAGCTTTAGCCTGGTCCCAGAGAGGAAATGTTCATCTGAGCTGGAGGGTGTTAGGTGTGTCCCTGAAGGACATCCTCCAAGTTTCATCTGAAAGAAATCAAAATGTGTGCTCCAGCAGTTTCCCTCACATGAATGAAATCAAAATGAGTGGAATCATTGAGAAATTAATTGAAAAGCACATTTTGATCCAAACTAAAACACTGATGCAAGTACAGCCTGTAAAATACTTCTGCTTGCTTGCATTAAATAAATTTACTTACCAACATGCAAAATCATGTCACAGTGACTTAAATATTACAAAAAAGGCAAACAGAGAGACAAAAACGGTCTGTTTCATGACATTTAATCTAAATAAGAATTCTAAGTATTTCTTTAAAAAATTTTATTATTTTTTCTAAGTATAAACAGTTCATTGGTATTAATACTGTTCATTGGTGTTAACACTATGAACTTCTGAAGCCCATTCATATGTGTAGTGTCTGGGATATAATCCAAAATTTCTAACCTAATTATTGTAATTATGATTTAAAAAAAAAAAAAAGAGAGAGAAGGAAGATGGAGAGGAGAGAATAATAACTCTTTATTCCCCATCCTTTGTCTCTCTAGATTGCTAGTCTTTCAGAGGCTGACTTTTTAAATCTATGAACTGTAATTAGCACAACTGAGCCCTAATCTCAGGTCTCTACTTCCATAACATCAGCAGGAGCAGGCAAGCAAAAGACTTCTGTGGTACTACTCCTACACTTAAAGTTATGGATGTACTTAAGTGCTTTGCTGATTTTGACCTAGATGAGGAGCTGGGAGGGAACTTGCTACTTGAGCCGTGTACAATAGTTGTTGAGCGCCTGTAAATTGTAACTCATTGATCAGCATATTTCAAGTGTTGTATTATCTCACCACTTACTAATTGATATTCACCCTCCAGTGATCGAGAAAAAAGCTTTAGAAGCAGTTTTGTTGTTGTTGCTATTGTCAATTTTTACCAGTTTTGGTTATTATTCTTTGCTATATTTTAGATAGCTATGTTACAATAAATGTTGGTCAGCCCAGACATTTGGCAGATAAACTCTTTTAACTGTTTCCTCCAGCAACTAAAAATTTAGTAAATTGGGTGCATATTTAAGATGGCCAGCACTCAAACACTTCTCTAATAGAGTTGCATGCTTTACTGATCTTAACAGTTGAATGGTATATTTCATTTGTGTTCGTTTGCATAATTTGCTGATTAAACTACACGTTTAATCTGTTGACCTTTACTCTGTACTTATCCCGCATTTAGAGATGTAATCAATGTGCAGACTTTACTGAAGGCAGCTGACATCTCAAAGTTTACTTACCCCTTGGAAATTCCATTTAAAGCTACCAGCACACTGTCTCATTGACGTTTGTTGGTGTTCCTTCTCTTTCTCCTTTAGGCACACTGACTGAAAAATCAAAATAATCCACATAGATAATAAATCAACGACATCCATATTTACCACAGACTATATCTAGTCCTGGAGTGAAGGATGCAAAAACACTGATCCCCAAATTACCAAGTAAGTTTGTAAAATCAGCAAAATTGGGTCTAAGGAGGAAAGAATGAACATACGTGGGTTGTTATCTTGGGAAGGAGAAAAGGGAGTAAAAGGTAAAAACAATCAAAAATCCTCCCTTTTGGGAGGAGCTATTGAGCAGACTGGCATCTGATCAAACCAATCTGGAGCAGGAAAAAAAAGCTACTGTTCTTACCATACCATGGATGCCTGACCAACCTCTGTAAGCACTGGCTCCTGAAATGCTTCCCCTAACACTGATAATGAGACATCCTGGAGGGGACAAGAGCTGGGTGAAGCATCCCTTACAATGTATTTGTTGAGAAAGAACTAAACAGAATTCACCTGAAAAGAGAGTCCTGGTAGAAAGCACTGCAACAGCTAGCGTATGTATGCTCTCTCTCTCCCATTTTGGTCTCCATCTGGGACCAAAATGCAAGAGCAAGGAAAAAATTTTTGGCAAAAGCTACATCCAAGCTACTCTTTGTGGATCAGTCAGGAAGTCACATTTTCTTATGAAATAACTATTTCATCTTCAACCCACTTTGTTACCATCTTTTGTTATCTTCCTATAACCAAAGGTTGAAGTATTCAAAAGTCTCCATTCTCAACACCAGTAAACCCAATGCCATTCTTTTTCTTGCTGTTTGTCACTTTGCTAAGCAAGGAATCACTTCTTGATGCTGAAGGCCAAATTAATTCAGAGAGAAAACTGAGCATGTGGGAACTGTCTGGTATTTAAGAAGAGCAACATGAATAAATTCTTGGTACGTCTGAGGACGACAAGTCATGTTCTACACATCTCAGAGCAGCTCTGGCTGCAGTTGCAACAGACCTTCAGGGATTTCATGAAGACTGGGTCATGGAGCTGGGTCCAAGACAACCTTGTTGTGTCATCTTCAGAATGTCATCTGCCAGCCTCCTGGCCAGTACTATCCTGCTGCAAGTCGTATAATTAGTTCTGGTGTGGGAGTCATAAATGCTAGGGAGTCGCCTGCGGCTAGAAAGCCACAGACTATCTACCACTAAGTGTAAGAATGAACATTTTTGTCAGTTATGGTGGGCAGAATGACATTGTTGATGAGATTTATCCCTTTCATCAGTCAATTTGAATCATGGCCTGTCATTGACACTGGTGAGAATTTGCGTTTCTGTTCAAGTAGAGAAATTGCTAGCATAGAATAGCTTATGCTTTTTTTAGAGATTGAGGTGGACATTTTCTGAAGAAAGTCATGGTAAAGGTTTCTATTTGTTCAGCTGGAGAATCCACTTTGGTTTTACACGTCTGTATTCCATCTGAGAATAAGGTTATATGCAGAACACTATAAACCAGGAAACATACTGCAAGCCCGTCTGGGTAAGGCAAGCTAGCCTGTGGTGAGCTGTTTGAGAATTTAGTAAAAGTGAACATGAAGAGCTTTGAAAGCGGAGCGTACACCGTATTGGAGAAAGCCTCAAAGAATTCATGTCTTAGTTGAAGCAGCATGACCAGGGGGGAAAAGAGGTTGCTGATACAAATTCAGTCCCAGATGGGCAGCCCAAGGCTGGCCCAGTCAGTAGCAATCTGGGTACCCGAGGGCTGTTAGAACAAATCACAATGTAATAGAAGCAACTGGAGTTAAAGGTGAAGAAGCAGAATCAGGAGATGGCCCAAAAACGTATCTGGAAGTTGCTGAAATGGAGACCCAGAGGCAGCCAGAACCGATGGAAATGGAAAATGTGCTTGAGGTGCTATAGAGGCAAGGCAGTGAACAAGATCCCAGGAGCCTCTACCAGCTGCAATCGCCATCTTGCTAAATTGTATCCACCTTTAGAAGAAGTTTCATATCTAAGTAGTTTTTTTATGCCTACTGAAAGTCTGTACAATTGGCATAAGGCAGCAAAAGACTGTGAAGTATCCTTTTAACTTTCCAGGCAGGAGGGACGAAGCCTATCTGTTCTCAGCACCCTATTTCCACATGAAATTTTTATCTTACAGTCTGCATAAGGAAAGATTTATTCAGCAAGTTCACTATCACTCTGTTATTGTACTTCCAGAAATTATGGAACTTGCAGAAGTACAAGGAAATGTGATTTAGGAAAATATCTATTAATTGTGTACTTTGATATGATAAAAGGGATGTATCAGTGGTCAACACTGCATTGCTGGTTTTTTTACCTCTTAGGTAGTTCTGCACTGTGACAATAAAAAAGAAAAGTTTAAGGAACTCACAAAAACTGAACAAACAAATACAAAGCCTATGTAACCTATAAGCAGTTAGAAACTAATTTTCAGGAAAAGAAAACAGGAAAAAATAGTAACTTCACTATGTGTAAAGAAAGAGAAGAAAACTAAAGCTAATCGGGCACAAGCTTGGCTTTCATCTCCAAAGTCATATAGTGCCTGTGGCTCAGCACTTGCGTGACTCAGCAAATCTTCTGGAGCCATAACGCCTTATGTTGGTAAAAAGTGAATCTGAACCTCAGGCTGTCCAGCAAAATGCACAACAGAAACCACAGCAAATTATATGTATGCTTAAGGTGGAGACACCCAGGTATTTCTTATCAAAAGAGACATAATCCCAGGTGAAATAGTAAGAGTTGTTGCTGTGAAAGACATAGAAATGCCACTAGTGACAGCAAGATAGCAAAAAGGTATAAAAAGCTCCTTCAAAATAAGAAAACTGACTATGCGGTGTCACAAATTATAGTGATAATTGTGTGAATTTCATAAGCTACAGTAGCAGAAATAGTCAGTTAAAACCTTAGCAATAAGCATAATGAGGAAATAATTTTTGGAAGAAATTAGAAAGAAAACAAAAGTTGATGAGTTTCATGTACTTGGTGAGATGGGGAAAAAAAGATCATGTGATAAGTGGACTGCACCTAATGCATCCCTCTTCATAAAACCATTCCTACTAATCCATTTCACAACTTTTGCCTAAAGTATCTTAAAGGAACTCCTCTTTGAAAACAGGAGTCTGTAGAGGGACATCCACATGAGGAAAGTCGGATTGCTAGTGGAGATCCAAAAATCGTATTAAGTACTGAGCTGAGCTGACGCACACCTACCCTTCCACAGGTTCTCTTGGGCTACAGCAAATTTATTGTTAGTTTAAGAAACATTGTTACTAGTCTAATAGACAGAGTGAAGCAAGGGACTACTGCATACATATTTCAGAAGGAGAAAAGGACTGTAGAGATTTGTTTCATTTTTATTAAGAAGCAGTTCTCTGGAGCTGAAATGGAAATACTCAATCCATTCTTAAGCGTGACCAAAGCAGGGAAATGTTCATGCCTCTGGTTCTCTTTTCTATCTTTATATATGTCTCTGATACAACATTTACACTGATATAGTCTGTATGTGAATTGTAAAAACATACAACAAACTGTAAACATATATTCCATTTTAAGGTGTGGTAATTTTTCAAAAAGAAACCCTTACATCACTGTTGTAGTGCACAGCATTCCAATATAATAGAATTCCTAGACAGGAGTGGGAACTTTCTCCATCAGTGGAATATTTAAGAGACACCATTAATACATGTTGGATATGTTAAATAAATCTGTAAGTCTTGTAAATTCTGTGCTTAAGAAAGATGAAAGTCTTCTGGTAGCCTGAATTACCTACAAAATGCTTGGCAAAGTGCAGTACACTAGACAGCCTGCCTAAATCCATATGCCTCCCAACATATTTATGATAAAGGGATGCTCTGTTGTCGTATTTTCATTACAACTAAGCAAATTTGCTCAACTTACCTAAAACCTCGGATGTAGTATTCCATATTATGAAGGAAAAAAAAAAAAATCTAGGTTTCAGGTTTGTGGATTTTTACTTTGTTTCCTCAAACTGATTATCAAAATACTGGAATTAGTTAAATTAGCATAGAATATAGTGTGATTACCTATTTTATTGAAAACCAAGAATCCAATTGGATCACCAAAGTGTGCAGCTGGATCCATGAAATATCTAATTGGAACATCAGACTATGTACTGAAACACATAGGCTATATTTGTACAGTTTGAGACACTAAAATCTGCAGCTGAATCAATAAAATATTGTTTATCAGGAGGGGATATGAAAAGAAAAACCCAATGAAAATGTGCAACACAAAGATGTTAAATGTGAACAGTAAAAAAGGTCCGGCATTATGTAAACACTGTAAGTACTATAGTGTAAGTTGAGTAACAAAATACATGAAAGCAACTAACAACATTTGCAAAATAGTGTTTCAGAACACTATGCCAAGCAAAAAATAGCCTAGTAGTTTGAATGGCATTACTTTGCTGAATGCCTATGAAAGGTGGCTGTAATGATGCTTTTTGGCTATTGCTGACAAAAATCATAAAGAGGAGATAAAGAAGAGGATGGCTCTTTTTAATGGAACCTTTAGCGATGCCATGTGTTATGTTTGCTTTTCATGGCATAGCTCACCTTGTCTTGGCAGCTCATGAGGCAAGTCATTATTTAGCAAAACGATGACAAGAAGTGGACAACTATTTTTGAGTTATCTTCCTACTAGACACTCCTATTGACTGTCACCAGTACATTGTCTCTATTCACAATTTCACAACCCAGGATCTGAGGCTAGATCTGAAATGGATATGAGTCATATATAAGTCAGTCCAGCTCCACTGAACTGATGATGTACACTAGTGAAGTGTTTATGTCAACTGTGGGTCTGGTCTTCCAATGTAAATCCGAGACATTTCTATGATGCTTCATTTCCTGCATCAATTTGCATCAGATACAGGGCAGATGTGCCAGAGTGCTCCAACTGCTGTGCAGTGATGCAAAGCAGTTATAAACCCAGCTTCACCTGCCAGGTTTGTGGCTGCTTTGGCATGCTGGAAGAGTGCAAAGCCAGGACAGTGTATCCATGAATGTATACTCATGCCTCCTACGCCTATGTCGTTTTGATTTAAAGTGGATTACCCATTCATGCCTTCAAATTTGCTATGTATATACAGCATGATTTCCCCAGAAATCCCTTATTTTTCTGAACATGCATAATGACTGCAAAGGTTTCTTTAGATTATAGATGAAGAGAAGTCGTACAGGCTTTACAGACTATATGTGTGTAGGAATAACTCCAGCAATAACTCCATTAAAGGAATAACTCCATTAATGTCAATGGATGACAGCAATGAAACTATAATACAGTTATGGAATAGGTAAATAAACATCAGCAGGGAAATAAAAACCTCTATCCACAAAACAGGAACTGCACAGACTAAAAGGAAAGGTACCAAATCTTTTGGAAGCACGTTTACTGTAAATCAGTTGCATCTATATGGTAGACCAGAATGTATGTTTAAAAATGTTTTGTATTGCTTCTTAGATCTATGTGACTAGAAAACATAAGCTGTATAAAACAACCTTTAGATTAATTACATTGACAGATTTAGTCATCATGGTCTTTCTCTTAAAAAATTAACAGCTTTTGTCTGGACATTCTTGCAATCCACAAGCTCTGCATACTGATACACAATTCTTCTGTAATTCTTTTACCTTTAATTTAAAGAACCTAGTATAATTTCTAAATGCTTATTTATCATCAAGGAATAGTGAAGTGGTATTATCCCACATTTTCAGAGTGAACCTTGTTGAAAAGAAAATTAAGTGGTGGTATTATTATTATTATTAAGCAATTTACATGAGAAACAGGCACGTTTGGGGATCTATTTTAGAAATGTACTTTAGGATGAGATAAATCATGACTTAAAAGCTTTCTCTTGCCACTGACAAGGGAATTAGAGTGGCTAGCCCAAATGAAGCCATATCAATTATAAAGATCCAAGGTTAGGTGAGGTTAGTGCCACTCAGAGTCCTAAAAAGAAGGTACTTTCTGCCCTTTGGTGTTTCACTGGGATAACCATTAGAAGTCTTCCTCTGACCAAGTTACTATGCCTGAAAATTTTGTTTAGTCTTCCTCTGTCCTTTAGCATATATTTCTTGTCCACACAGGTGGTTCAGTGGTACCAGGATTTGCATGGAAAATAATGTGAAATTCTTATCCCTGAATGTCTGTAGCTACATCTAGAGTGTCTTCAGAGAGTTTTGTCTTTCACTTCCAAGGCCTATAGAAGAAACTATCCTAGCTTAGTAGGCCAAGACGTTCCTGGCTCTGTCCTCACCCTCCATCGCCAAAACTCCATTTAGATGGAGCTTTCACTGACTGCAGTTCCTAGAGGTATCATCCAGGGGGCTGGTGCTACACTGACATCATGCCAACATGCAAATACACTGCGTGAGGATGCATACCTCATATTCATTAAATTTTGCAAGTGTTTGAGCCTAGCTGGAAAGTACATCAGTTATTCGTGTGAGCTTTAGTCTTGCGGTTCTTCACACTAGCTATTTGCATTTTGTATTTATTATATTTTATGGTTAAGTATAAGGACAAGACAGTCCCCAGTAAAGTGCCTGTTTAAATCAAGAATATTATAAATTCTGTTTCACAAGCATCTATTCTTTTACTGTCCTGACTGGTATGACAGCACTTCTTAGTGGTCACAGTCTCCATTTGCACCACCAAACTTTGCTAGCTGTCAAGTTGGCACATTTCTTTACCACCTGCTTCCCATTGCTGTTCCTATTCTGTATCTCATTTACTATGCTTCTCCACTTATCCACTTTTTCTATTATATCATTCCTCCTATCTTTTCATCTTACTGGTGTTATAACATATATGTCTCATACCAGATTTTCTGTTTGCCTACTCTTAATTTTTGCCTTTCTCTAGTATTTCATGGATTCCTGACAATCCTCCTGCAGTTGACTCCGGAACTTTTTTTCAGTTATCTTCTGCTTCCATTCCTCATCTTTAGGACATTTTAACGTTTTACTTTTCCACCTTTTCTCCCATCTGACTCACTATTCTTTCAGAACAGAAGAAAATTCCCTTTGACTCCACGTCTGTCCTAAACTATCAGGCATTCACATATACATACCTCCCCAGATGGTCCTTGTAACATCCAAAGAAATGTTATATGCTATGATATATTTTTTAATGCTATGGAATTTTGCCCCAAGATGGGCTAAATGATGTGATTGGAAACTGGAGGTAGCGTGACACTTTCAAAAAATAACCCAGCAAAATCCTCTTTCATGATGATTATCTAAAGGGTATCAAAAATCTGAAGATGTAGAAGTACTGAATTAAAAAAATTATATCATCAAAACTCACGCTATGAATTACCTTGTTAATAAAGGTCCTTATCTGTCTCAGATGTTTACCTCTGGGCATGACCAAACCCTACCTGACTTTAAGCATACCTGAGACATAACAGTATTCATGAATTAGATGTTCCCGTCTACTTGATAAAGTGCTACAGACATGCTAGGAGCCAAATAATAAATTACACTGTGAAAAATACAACTGCTTAAATAGGAAGATGTCCTAGTTATAGTGGCTGGGACCAGTTTATCACTGTGTGGGTGTAACTGGAACTGTGCATTCTATACCCTCT